>JBBGZY010000141.1:6000000-6445000 GCA_037952925.1 Lithobates clamitans
CCGAAAATTTTGAAAAAAATAAAAGTTTTGCTTTTGTTTCTGTTAAAAAAATTTGTAAATAAGTAAGTTTTCTCTTTCACTGATGGGCACTAATAAGGCGGCACTAATGATGGAGGCACGTAAACTGACCATGGTGTCAGGGCTCAGCAGCTGTGATGAACCGTGGTCAGTTTACAAAGGGGAGGGCAGAAACTGGCAGGATCAGCCAGGTATTTCAGGTGTTAGAAGGGTTTGATATTCCTGACCGGACGTCATCGCGGCGATCGTTGTTGCGGGGTGTCAGTCTGACACCCTGCAACACCGATCTAGGTAAAGAGTCTCTGACGGAGACACTTTACCACGCGATCAGCCGTGTCCAATCACAGCTGATCACGATGTAAATAGAAAGAGCCGGTGAACGGCTTTTCCTCACTCGCGTCTGACAGACGCGAGTAGAGGAGAGCCGATCGGCTGCTCTCCTGACAGGGGGGTCTGTGCTGATTGTTTATCAGCACAGCCCCCCCTCGGACCACCAGGGAAGCTGCCCAGGACCAGCAGGGAAGCCATCCACACTGGACCACCAGGTATGCCCCTAGACCCCCAGGGAAATGCCACTATGTGCCCAGCCAGCTGCCAATCAGTGCCCACTCCAATGCCTACCACTGCCAGTGCCACCAGGGATGCCCATCAGTGCCTCATATCAGTGCCGCATATCAGTGCCCATCAGTGCCACGTATCAGTGCCCAGCAGTGCCGCCTATCAGTGCCACCCTATCAGTGCCCAGCAGTACCGCCTTTCTGTGCCCAGTGTCGCCTATCAGTGCCAACCAGTGCCACTCATAAGTGCCCATCAGTGCCGCCTATCAATGCCCATCAGTGCTGCATATCAGTGCCACCCATCAATGCCGCCTACCAGTGCCCATCAGTGCCAGTCAGTGCCGCTCATTGGTGCCGCCATATCAGTTCCTGTCAGTGCCGCCAGAGTCTGAACTTGTGTAAGTAAACACTAAAAAACAGATTAATAAATGGCTGGATTTGGGGGAGGGGAGGAGGCTGAGGCGAGGTTAATGACCAGTGACCACCACTGCTGAATACCCCACAATACTGTACAATACTCTGCAATACACCACAATACTGTGCAATAACCCCGCAACACTGTGCAATACTCTGCAATACTCTGCAATACCCTGAAATACTCTGCAATACCCCACAATACTGTGCAATACTCTGCAATACCCCACAATACTGTGCAATACTCTGCAATACCCTGAAATACTCTGCAATACCCCACAATACTGTGCAATACTCTGCAATACCCCACAATACTGTGCAATACCCCACAATACTGTGCAATACTCTGCAATACCCCACAATACTGTGCAATACTCTGCAATACCCCACAATACTGTGCAATACTCTGCAATACCCCACAATACTGTGCAATACTCTGCAATACCCCACAATACTGTGCAATGCTCTGCAATACCCCGAAATACTGTGCAATACCCCGAAATACTGTGCAATACCCCGCAACACTGTGCAATACTCTGCAATACTCCACAATACTGTTCAATACTCTGCAATACCCCACAATACTGTGCAATACTCTGCAATACCCTGAAATACTCTGCAATACTGTGCAATACTCTGCAATACCCCACAATACTGTGCAATGCTCTGCAATACCCTGAAATACTGTGCAATATCCCACAATACTGTGCAATACCCTGAAATACTCTGCAATACCCTGAAATACTCTGCAATACCCCACAATACTGTGCAATACCCTGAAATACTCTGCAATACCCCGCAACACTGTGCAATACTCTGCAATACCCTGAAATACTCTGCAATACCCCACAATACTGTGCAATACTCTGCAATACCCTGAAATACTCTGCAATACCCCGCAACACTGTACAATACTCTGCAATACTCCACAATACTGTGCACTGTGCAATACTCTGCAATACTTGTATTGTTTTAATTATATTCTTGTTTTGAAACGACATTGATTCTTTATTAAAACCGGGGGGGGGGGGGGCGCAGTTTGCCATCTTCGCCCTGGGCACCAAATGGCCTTGTCCCAGCACTGCACTACGGTGTACCCTCTTGGGTGAAATAAACAGCATTTTCAGCTGAACTCTGTTCTCCCCACCTGGTTAACAACATTTGTTCTGCATGGATTATATATATATAAACTTTTTAGAAATTAACTATACTACTTGTTTCAAACAAAAGGTATTTGTATTAATTGTATATACTTTTTTATTCACTGTAATTTAAATATAGGGAGTGGTTTTATTAATATTTAGTTTGTCACATAGAAGGACAATTCACGTTTCGCACAGAAGGACATCTCACATCTTACGTTTCTTAAGCGCCATATTGTCCCAATACTTTTGGATATTGGGGCCAAACACAACCCTACTTAATTTTTTATAATATTTTTTGCATAATTATGGAAGGGGACACACAGACACCACACTGATAACATTAAGCACACATATCCTTATAATTATCTAATAGGTCTCCTTTGGCGCCATCTTGTCCCAATACTTTTGAACTTTGGGGTTAAACAAGTTTTAAAAAAAAAAATTTTTCCTTAACTTGTTTCCTTTTTTACACTGTCCTTTGGTTGGCACTGTCCAACCTAAATTTTCTTCACTCAGGTATTATATATTTTTTCACTCAGGTATTATATATTTCACTCTGGATGACACTTATATCCCGCTGGGGGAACACATTTTATTTAGCAATTTTTAAGTATTGGTGTTTTTTGCTATTTTGCTTATCTCCAAATATATGGATCATTTTTGGTCTAAACCGTAGTATGTTTTGATATTGGTGGAGTTTTTATGTATCGGAGTCATCTAGATTCAGTGTGGATCTTGTGATACTTTTACCTGGTACCCATTATTAATACAGAGGGCAGCGCCGTTTATGTTCTCATCTTACTTATCTACTATGCAATTAGACCCTTAGGGGTACTAATTAGAGATAGGCAGCAGCTCTTACTCTGTCCTAAGCGCGGATTTATTCTTTTATATTCCTTCTTGTAGGCCACTTTAGGGCACTACGGAGCCCAGTCTTCCACTGGTGATGATAGCCGATGAAGATTTTGGCTTAGCAGAACATCTAATGCACCCATATAGTGGAAATGGACTTACTTACCAGCAGAGAATTTATAACTATAGACTAAGCCGAGCCAGACGTGTTGTGGAGTGCGCCTTTGGAGTACGTACAGCAAAGTGGCGTGTACTTCTCTCAGCCATTCAGCTTGATGTGGAGAATGCTACAAAAGTCTTCCTAGCATGCTGTGTGCTACGTGCTGCATAACTTTTTCATTGTCAACGAGAGAGTCCACAGAACCTGCACCCTCAAACCCAACACATGATATTCAATTCATGGACTTGCACAGCACTGCTAGAATTATGAACTTTGGAAATCAGTTTGCCAAATTTTTGTTTCCCCTTCTGGTAGTTTGGCCTGGCAAGACCAATGTATCTAGTTTAATTTTTCTTGACACTAGCCTTTTACTTGACACTTACCTTGAATGTTCTCACAGATTAAAAATATTGCATATTTTTTTTCATTTCAATAAAGTTCAGTAAACTTAAATAAAGTTCTTTACATCTCAATAAAGTTCTGATCTTTTTGCTTCTTTTTTTAACATTTCCTTATTTTGTCAGTAGTCATGTTTCTGGCAACGTCAGTGGCTGCCGTCCATGTTGCAGGAAAATGGCAACATTTTTTTATTTGGTAATGGAAAATAATACAACCAAACAGTATGATGTTAACAAATTACTTAGCAATCCCTGATGAAGTCACGAGGTACGTGACGTCACGCGTAGGGACAGGAGAGGCACATCCCATTGACGGACGCGTACGAGCTCGCTGCTCGTTGGTGATATGTGAGATTGCTGTGTTTTTTATGTGAGTACCCTTGTCTTAATAAATTTCGGCTTTTGCTATTTAAATACTACACTATGTGGCATCCCCTTGTTTCCATTTATGGTTACTGCACCCCTGGAGGGACTTAGAGGTTTGGAGAACAGAGTCGGGTCCAGGTTTATGAAAAGGAGCCAGTATCAGCCTTGCTGTTTACGCTGTTACCTCAGTAATATGTGGTAACGGGCCATTACTTATTAGTGCACGATTCTTGTCACGAAGAGGAGTCACTGTGTTGTTTTTTCCCTGGTTTATACACCCTAAGGCATACACCTACTATATGCCCTGTGAAGAATCATCTTGCTTGGTGTGAAGTCACTGGATGATCCATTAGCACACTATGGACTAATACCTCTGTCACTTATTTTATTTCACTAGGCACTATATTGTTTACCTACTTACGTGTATACAATGCATTTGGCATTTGCTTAGAATATTTGTCACTGCGTGTATTTTCACATTGGACACGCTGGGATCACAGTGTACCCCTATGTGTGCATGATACACACGATCGCATTATTTTGAACTGTATTGCATTGCACTTTCTTCACTAGTTGAATTTATGTGCACTATTATTTATCTATTAATGTATTACTACTTAATAGTGTATTTATGTTTTAAATCTACGAGTATTTAAGTTTACATTATATCCCTATTAGGGCATTATACTTTTTTGCACTGAATTGTTTGGCACTGTGTCACTTTTTTAAACACTATATACATTACTTTCCGCTATGTATTAGCAAGTCAACTTTATTATTTTATTATTTATGCACTTGGTACTTTATTTATGCTCCAAAGTCTGACATTGTGATACAAAATTAGTGCATGCATTTAACCATTAGGATTTGTGATACATACTGCTACCTTTAGCAGCAGTGTTAATCTATTATTGGATTAGCGCAGCACCATACCTTTCATTGAGAACAAATTACTTCTTTAATAAGTGTAATTCAAGTACTTTTGAAAAAAAAAAAAAAGAGGCCAAACCCGTTAGCCAATATAACAACTGACCATCAAGTGGCCAATGACTTTTTATCTAATGTCAATAAAATGGGTGACATGTTCAAAAAACACAAATTCACTCAAGAGAATATTCACTCTGTGATTCCTGGCGTGGTGAGTTGGAGGGATCAATGGTGACAAATCTGTGTCCCTGGTGTTGAGGTGGGGGTGGCATACTTGCAGGCAGCACATTTTGTAAGTAGGAGAGACCTGGCACATTGTATAAGTAGGCAGAAGGGGAACCTTGACCAGTGTAAGGGCTGCTAGAAGACAGGCTTGGCACGTTGGTGGAGTGGTACAATGGTGGCACAGGAGGAGCAGTGGAAGAGGGACCTGACACATCGGTGGAGTGGTACATTGGTGGACCAGGAGGAGCAGTGGAAGAGAGACCTGGCACATAGGTGGAGTGGTACACTGGTGGCCCAGGAGGAGCAGTGTAAGGGGGACTAAGCACTATTTCAGAATAGGTAGAATTAGGTTGAACAGGAGAGGCAGTGCTTGAGATGTTGACAAATGGAGGAACTAAAATGGGTGGTGTTGGCATTCCACTCCTTTGTGCCACCCTACAGGCCAACACATATGTGTACATGTTCTCCATGCACTGCTTCTGCCGTTCAGCATCAAGATCCAAAAGCAGCATGAATAGGGTGCGACAGAAAGTCAGACGAGGATGGCTGGAGTCCATGAACACATCGCTTTCTGTTCTTTGTTTATTCAAATCAGCAATCAGCTGTACAATGCGTTGTTCCGTTTGGTTGCTGTTGCTGTCTGGATCATGCTGCCGACGATTACCACGTCCACGACTACCAGTGGAAGAGAGTGCAATGCGAACTGGAGTTTCCTAAGAAGAAAAAAGTAGATAATAGATTTTTACAAAAGGGATAGATAGATTAGATTATAAAATATACCTGCTCATTTGACAGATCCCTACTCCCACTTTCTGACGGCGGGGACAATGTGCAAAGATTTGGGGAAACAGTCGCCTGTGCAACACGTCCTCTGATCAGCCTCTTCATTTGCCTCTGTATCAGCATTCCAGTTGGATGTGGTTCTAATAAAAACAACAGGAATGTTGTGACTTACAAACTGTTTTAAAGAAAAGCAACGTCTTAATTACTTAAAAAATGTTGGTAAAAAATTACATAATATTTTTTTAAATTTACAAAATAAAGCTCTAAAAATTGTAATACATTGAAAAATTGGATTTTTGACTTAACGTAAAATCCATTTTTCTGAGTTCATTGACAGACACAGCGCTCCATTATTCAGAACCATAAGGTTATATCGCCCCCTAGAGTTGTAGGACACTAGGCAGAAAAAAAGACTTACACCCCCCTCTCTGCTCTAGGCCTTCAGTTAGTAACAAGCAGTGTCATTAAAATTCCTTAGAGGGGTGGGTGCTGTGTCTGTCAATGAACTCAGAGAAATGGATTTTACGGCAAGTCAAAAATCCCATATTCTCTTTCGTTCATTCACAGACAGCGCTCCTTTATTCAGAACCATAGGACTGTCCCAAAGCAGTGCCAAACATGAGGGGTGGGACAACGAAAAATCCCAAGGCTAACACAAGAGCCAACCAGATAACAGGAGATCAACACAGAACAAGCTGGAGCCCAACCAAAAGAGGCATCTGTAGATGCCAACACATTCACTTCGTAAAACGTTGTAAAAAGTGTACACCGACGACCAGTGGCCGCCTTGCAAACTTACGCAACGGACGCCTGATGACAGAAGGCCCAAGAAGCACTAAGCGCCCGAGAAAAATGTGCCATAACAGGGAAAGGAGAAACCCGATCCCTGACAGAAATGCCAGTCATCATCTGTCTGTCTGATCCATCCAGAAATGATCGCAGAAGAAGCAGACAGCCCCTTTCTTGGTCCGTCTGTGATTACAGTGAGTCTGACCTCCAAAAAGACTCAGTGGCTGCCAAATAAACCAGAATCCCCCAAACCACATCCAGGGCAGATAAGGCAAATTCCTTAGGATGTGTTGACCAGGGACACAAGGAAGGCAACACAATGTCCTTATTCAAAAGGAAAAATCCGAGGAAGGAACAATGGAAAAGGGTGAATAAACACCTTAACCTAGTGTAACCCTGGGTAAGGTGTACAACAAGATAACGCCACCATTTCCGACACCCTGCGAGCAGAGGTGATAGCCACCAAGAGGCCACCTTCTGAGACAGAGTAAGCAATGCAAACTCCAGAATATTTTGAGAGAGAGGCTTCTGGAGAACCAAAATCACCAAGTTCAGATCACACGGCAGTAGAAGTGACAGACATCGAACCCCTTGAATAAAAGGTAGGCACCAGGGAGTGCAAGACCAGGGGGATGATGAAGAAGACCACCCAGGCTGACACCTGGACCTTGATGGTACTTGAGGCCCATTCCTGCTCAACCCCCCATGAAGGGAGGTCGGAATCGGAGCCACGAGAAAGAACGAGGATGAATGCCCGGTGACTCATGCCAGGATATATGCACATTCCACATCCGGAGGTAGAACCTCCTAGAGGTAGACTCCCTAGCCATCAGCAGCGTCGGAACTGTAGCACCTGGCTCATCCCAGCCAGGCCGTTAAAACCAGCGACTCTAAAGCAGGATGAAAGAATGGCCCTTGAGACAGTAGATCCTCCCTGAGAGGCAGTTGCCAAGGAACGTCGGCGACCAGGTGCACCCAGTTGATGTACCCAGACCGACGGGACCCATCTGGAGCCAATAGAATGACTGGAATCCCTGCTTGGGGTTCCTGCACAAAGGCCACAGCAGAAGCTGGAGAGGAGCAAAGGCGAGGAGCAAATGTTACCGGCCCCATGGGCCACCAGAGCGATTGAGGTGCCCACCAGAGGATCCTGTGACCTTGCCAGAAACCTTGGCACCATCCTGTTGAGCAAGGACGCAAACAGATCTAACTCAGGAGTGCCCCATCAGAGACAAATCTGATAAAACGCTGCCCAGTGAAAGGCCCACCCCGTGGTCCAACCCTAGCCGACTGAAGCATCCGACTGTCAGTATTCCACTCCTGGAATGCGTACATCGGAGAGGGCCGCAACGAGACGTTCTGTCCACCAGAGGATACTGGCAGCTGCCAACACCCTATTTGGCCCACCCTGGTGATTGACATAAGCCACCACCGTTGCATTGTCCGACTGGATCCGTAAGGGGAGCCCCCGAAGTCGATCCTTCCATGATCAAGGCAGTCTGATCGCTCGAAGTTCCGGTATATTGCTCAGTCCCAGGACATCTCCCCACCCAGACAGACTGGCATTGGTGGTCACCCTGTTCAATACAAGGGGAGAAAGGATTTACCCCGCTGAAGAACCGGAGAAGAAAGCCACCAGACCAGGGAACCTCTGGTTTTCTGGCTCAGCCGAATCCGATTGTCCAGAGACCTCAGGCACTTGTCACATTATGCCAGGATCTCCCTGAAGGGAGCTTGCACAGAACTGTGCAAATGGAATAATTTCAAAAAAGGTCCCAACACCCACATGCAGGCCCACCTGCCGGACAACAGTAAATGAAAAAAGCAGCATGCAACTTCTGGAGTTTGTCCAGAGGAAGAAACAATCTGGCTAGAGCTGAATCCTCGGTCAGGCTCAGATAATCCAATGTTCTGGAAGGGTCCAAAGCAGACTTCAGATAGTATAGAAGGCAACTGAATCTGTCAAAGTCTGTATAGAAGCAACGTTGCCCCTCGGGGTAGTCGAGGACTCGCAGAAAATCGTCCTGGCAGCCCAGGACCTCAAAACCCCACTGACGTAACCACGTCAGATCCGGGGCCAAAATCTCATGAACACCAGAGGAGTGGTGGCAAGACCAAAAGGCAACACCACGCCCAGATAATGCTCAGCACCCACAGCAAAACGGAGGAGTCGGGCACATAATGGAATGCATAAGTAAGCAGCCAGAAAGTCCCCATGAAGCAGGGGTGCCACAGCTGTGCTGACGGACTCCATCCTGGAATTCTGTACCCATCCAATGCAGGTCAGGGCCTTGAGGTCTAGAACTGGACGTATCATGCTCTCCATCTTTTGGACTGTGAACAGGTTTGAATAAAACCCCTGAAACTGTTCCCGACATGGTAACCGGGACAATCACACTCTGAAGCAACAGGGCTTGCACAGCCCCACGAGGAGAACAGCAAACAGTCTGGTGACAGATGCATATTGGAAGCAAAAAAACTTTTTGGGGAACAAGGCCGGAAAACTATCGCATAACCGGACAAAATTAAGACGCGTAATGATGTCACCCAGGGTAGCCCCCCACAATACATGTCTAAGCACCACTGCGGAAACAGAGAGCTCAGCAACCAGGGGAACTGCAGCCAAAAAGCATAGCAGACAAACTGCAGCGCCTAGACCAACAGGTCCACCAATGCAGCAAAGGCAGGGGGATTCTGCTTCCCCTCTAGATATGTCAGCTGGATCTTTAGACGCCAGAGATTCCTCTATTGGAATCATGGCTGCCTTGAGCAGCCTAGAGACAGGGGGTCCACTACTGGTGGAACAGTCCACATCTGAAGGAGGGACTCCTCAAAGGGGTACCTCACAGCATGGGTTTTCGGAAGCACAAAGGGCACTTCAGACACTGCCAGTCTTCATGGACACATTTGGCAAAATAGGAGGGAGAAGGGAACGCTTTCGCTGCACAAGACGGCTTATCTGTGCCAAAGGGGAACCAGCCCTCCACCGCAGCACCTCCCATCTTGAAAGGTTACTGCACAGATGTAATAAGTGCAACAACAGCGCCTTTTCGTGCACCACTGCAGTTGTGAAGGAATCCTCCTCACTCCCTGACAGGACAGGGAGCATGGCCAACAACCCCGCAAGGTGGGCCGCGTCCGTGGCGGCAGAGCCAGATATAGGATCGTTCAAGACAGAGGAGGTAGGGGAGGGCGGGGGGTGCCATTTACTAGGCTATATGACTAAGCACCACCACAAAAAATCCAGGAGGGGGCCACCAACTAAGACTCCCACTGCCTGAGGTCCGCACAGGAGATGTTGACCGAGGCCCCACACAGTGGATGCTGACCAAGGTCCCGCACAGGAGGAGCCGGATGCCCCGCACAGGGGGCACTACTGAGGCCATTCACAGGGGGCACAGACCGAGGCCCCTCAGAGGGGGGCGCCGACTGAGGCACCACATAGGGGACGCTGACCGAGGCCCTGCACAGGGGGTGCTGGATACCGCCCACAAGGGGGACCACTGAGGCCCCTCACAGGTGGTCGAGGCCCCTCACAGGGAGCACCAGGAGCACCCACGCTGGGCCCACCTAAAAGGACCCCCAAAACGAGGATCGCCCTCAGAGCCCCTACAGTGCCGCCCCCCTGGTAGGGAGGCAGCCATGAGGCCTAAAGTGCGCGGCCCGTGGGGGGACCGGACTGATCCAAGCTGCTGAACGGAGGGCGGACACCCAAAAACTTAAGACACATCCTCTGCCGCCCTCCCTGGGGCCGCCCACCCAGCTCCCGGTCAGTAGGCTGCAAAGCCGCGGCCTAAATTTTTGTCCGCCTGCCACAAGTGCACAGCCCGCAGGGGGACCAGACCGCTCCGAGCCGCTGAACGGAGGGCGAACACCCAAAAACAGAAAAAGGCGGCCTCCACCGCCCGCCCTGGGGCCGCCAACCAGGTGCCCGGTTGGTAGGCCGCAAAGCCGCGGCCTAAATTACAGGAGGGCCGCCACAGTTGGTCCCCCGATCGTAGACATCCAGTCACCCGCCTCCCAGGCCCAACCACTGCAGTAGGTGGGCCCAAGGGATACACCCCCAGTAGCAACCCCCGAGGGTGGATGGGGGGGCAGCGTGTCCCAAAAGCACCTAGGCCAGAAGCCTGGGCCTCACCCAGGAAGGAAGGGAGGGATCGGGGAGGAGAACCCTGGAGGGACCGACCACCCTAGCGAGTACCTGTGCCCCACACCTCGTCCAGGGAAGGAAAGGAGGGGGCCCTGTACTTACAGATCCCCTCACTACTGAAGTGGGGGGGCTGTTGGCCATGAGGAACCCTGCGACCTCATGAGACGTTTAACTCACAGGGCCAGCCCTCGTCCAGTGGAGCTATGTCACGGACCTAGCGTGTAGCTGCGTTCTGCACACACTCACTGGCCAGACTGGGGAGACCACTGGATCTTAGCGTTCAGCCCGTCGCCCAGCCCGGCAGTTGATTGTAGATCTCACAGGAGAAAAATCCAAGAAAAAAGAAAATAACAAACAAAAAAATCCTAGGACTAGAGATCCCAGCAGGGAACTAGGTCCTTACTCCTGACTAGGCAGAAAAAAACTGAAGGCCTATAGCAGCGAGGGGGGTTATATACCACCTAAGACTGCCTATAGGCGTAGCCAAGTCTTTTTCTGCCTAGTGTCCTACTCCTGTAGGGGGCGGTATAACCTTATGGTTCTGAATAATGGAGCGCTGTGTCTGTCAATGAAAGAAAGAGACATTGAATTTTTAAAAGAAAGCTTAAAATATTTGTTGAATATTTCCAAATATTTTAAAAAAGTGATAACATTTCAATTCATATTTTAAAAACTTTTTAAAACAAATTTGATCATTTTTAAAAATATTAAAAAATGTTAATGTAATTTATTTTTTTAAATTCAACTAAATTTAAAAACTAAACATACAAATATTAACAAATGTAAAAAAAAAAATTTTGAAAAATTTTAAAATATTAGTTGATTATTTTAAATATTAAAAAAAAAATTAAATTAGTAAAAAAATACTCTTTTAAAAACATGCACATAAAAATGTAATATTTAAAAAAAAAATTGTTAACAATGTTGCATAAAAATACACTCAATACTAACACTACATCACCCCACTAGCCCCTCCCTGCAATAAAAATTACTTACGCTCTCGACTACATGGTGCGTCTTAGGAAAACAAGCTCTTCTGCTAAGGGGTGCGGCCTAATAATTGAACGTGCTCCACTGCGCTCTGCAAACAGCTCATCTTTCACTTCCCTCCTTAATCAGTCAACTAGTGACTTCCATCGAGTCTGCAAAGCCTCAACTGACAAAAAAAAAAAGGGGGGACTTATTAAGCATTTTTGCAATTACACACAACATACACATAAAAACATTATATTCATGCACACATATGCACTTACTTTTATCTTTCTTCAGCCTATGGCTCATTTCATCCCAGTGCTCCGTTAGGCTGCGGCAGATCTTATTCCAGTTGTTCCTTTTGGATACACGGTCCCCATATCGAGGGTGCATTTGCACTGCAGCAATGAGCTGCGACTGTGAAAAGTCCTTTGCCATTTTGCACAGGACCCACCAGACGTGTGTGCAGCAAGATTGGAGGTGGCCTGCCCAAGAAGGGAGGATGGGAGGTCAAACTTTGCTTCCTGTATGCACAGGATTTCCTGTTTTTTTTTGTTTTGTTTTTTAAGCTCTTTTGTGGTCAGAAAAACAGCTCCTGAACGCGATTGTAGGGCGTTCAGACAACAGCCCATAAACTCCACTGCTGATAAACGTACAAAAATGTCCATGTGTGCATGGACCACATAGGATAACATAGAGGGGAGTTTATGTGCTTTTAAAAAAACCTCCGAACTCCCAAAAACATCCGTTTATGAGCTTCAGTGTGCATGGAGCCTTACCTTTTACCTTTTTTTACCTTTTGGCCTGCAGTTTCTTTTACATTGGTGTAGCGGTCGTGGTCTGTTCCAGGTGAACAAGTATCAGATTATTACTTTAATCTCTTCACCCCAAAGCAACTGCTAATTATTATTTTTTTCGGGCTCACAGTTACCTTCTTTCCAGTGTCCATCCTAGGGGTACTCATCACTCGTTCAATTGACACACTGGCTCCAACACTTAGTCCTTTTGTTTTCTTCCCAAGTTTTATTCAGTAACATCATATGCAATATAAAGACAGAGGGTGAAAAGGGATTCAGGTACCTTGGACGTTGCGGTTGGAGATACTTTCTACATCCAGCGAAATAACACTTCCACAGCTGGATTCAGCAATCACCGGAGAGGCCCCTCTCACTGACCTAGCAGCCGATGCAATGCTCGAACACGGCCTCTGCCACAGACCTTACGACTCTGGGTGAACAAATTGTGAACGATCTAAATGGTCTCTGCCACAGACCATACAGTCTTGAAAGAACTGACTGTGGTACTAATCCAAGATGCGTCTCCGACTGAGTTCCCAGGCTCTTCTTAAGATACCAGCCTTATGCTCAGTCCTCTCCCGAAGACTCCTTCCCTGGTCACCGCAGTCCCTTGCTTCTTCCCGCAGGCCTGACAGCAAAGAGACCATCATTCTGACCCATAGGACACCAAGACTCCGATCCTTCCTTTAGTAGCTAGGCCTTGGGTCTGCCAAGCTTAAGGCAGAACTTTAAGGATTTGTAGTCTCCCAGGCCAGGAGGGCCATGAGGTGGGGAGCGCCAACCCACCCCCCGAGCCCGGGGGCCCCAGGAAGCGCGGACCAACCGATAGCTGCCCAAGAACCACCAAAGATGGCGTCTGTACCTTAAATACCCCTACCCAGAAATATCCAGTGTGTGAACCACTCCCACCAAAAAGCCACTGAGCAGTGAGTAGTCAATGTGTTTGACCAGACTGTATTTTCCGATCCACCAATGATGACAGCACCACCCATGATTAGATGGAAACCTGCACAGTCCAACCAATCTGACACAGAAACCATTAAATTTAGGCAATAATAAGTTGAGCCTAAGCTGTAGCTTCAACTGATTTAAATTCCAAAAAAAAATAGCGTCTGCTCACTAGGAGCAGGGCGCTACACACTCCCCCCACCACAACAGACGATGTCCCCATCGTCTAAAAAAAAAATGTATCTCTCAATCCTGAGAGTCAAATACCTTAATCCCAGCATTTAAGTGGAAAGAAAAGAGAGAAAGTAGATCAATAAGACAATAGGCGATTAACAATATCACAACTGAATAGGAAATACAACAAACTTTCCCATGACCTATCTAACTACCTGTACCACCCACTCTCCAATGGTTTGCTAGAAGATCCAGACGAATCTGAAATAAAATACACAAATACAAACGACACAATAAAAGTCAGTACCTTTCTTGCAAGAAGCAAAACTCCACTTCCTGAGAAATTAAATTTTCTTTCCTGCCATGAACTATATTTACTGTCATAGATGATTTCTCTTTAAAGTTCGAGCCTAAACTGTAGCTTCAACTGTTTTAAATTTAAAAAAAAATAGTGTCTGCTCATTAGGAGCAGGGCGCTACATTGGTAAAACAAAACATCAGTAATGTAATGGAATATATGATAATGCAAATTTTATATTTGGAGAAATTCAACCACCCATAGGTAGGCATTTTTATAGATGTCTTTGAAAATTACCAAATTCTATCAAATGACTTGCCCTTGATAGGGATGACCTGCACAAATTAGTTTTAAAAGTGATCCAAAATAGATTGTTAATTTCAGAGGGACAGTATGGGGTTGATTTACCAAAACTAGAGAGTGCAAAATCTGGTGCAGCTCTGCATAGAAACCAATCATCTGCCAGTATTATTATTTTTTTTTCAAAGCTTAATTGAACAAGCTGAAGCATCTGTGCAGCCTGTATACTGGATAGCAGTGTGCTCAGAAAGTACACCTGTGCAGGGTACAGCTGACTTGGTAAAGGGGTGCACCAGAAACAACCTTCCTAGGAAAGAATACTGGACTATTGTGCAGCACTGAGGTGCTGGTCTTACAGGCAGGCAGGGCATGAAATAACAGTAAGAGAAATTTGTAGCACTGGGATGCCGGACTCTCATGGAGACAGAAGTATCTTGCAGTAGAAATCCCACAAAAAATGCACCTCCCAAAGCTCTGATGAACTGCTCATCAGATCCTGTTATTGCATCAGATGCTGGCTCTCACTACTTGTCCTGCTCAAGGTGTATTGCAAAATAGTGAAAGCAAAGCCACACACTGATAAAATCACACTGTAGTACTTGTATTTAATGTAGCTGGCTTCCAAAACACAGTCCATACTATAGGCCATGTCCCCAATTTCACCCTAATTGGGATTAATTGTAGAGGTCATAGAATACTCCAAAAGCCACTAAAGCATTTGCTTTGTGTAGAGTGAAATATACCTGATTGATCCTACCTTCAGCTGTCCCTCCCATCTCGTGTCCCCACTGCAGCCTGAGATTCTGTAGACCAGCTGGTGTCATCTATGGAGCAGGCTCTGTTTCAGTACCCTTCTAAGCTTTTAATTTCCTCTTTTTTCTTATCTGTGCAGCCCACATGACTACAGAATCACACATATCGGTGTATACACAGTGGTAAATTACACACCCCCCCCCCATCCATGTCCTCCTATTGCCTATGGGAGCAGGATATAAAATGCTGAGGGATTACATTAACTAGGAAACACACAAAAAAAGCTTAGTTTCAATATAGATCAGTATTAAATATATGAAATGTAATTGCCAATACCTGTAAAATAAAAAAATAGCCTAGGATGCAGATGCCATCTGAACAAACTGAAAGCTAGTGTCAATCATATTTGACTACCTCTACACCATATTAATGCATAAAAAATACACATTTGATGTTCAATAAAGATTTATTAGGAACTTTAAAGCAGTTATATGATATTTATAATCTAATTTAAATTGCTCTTCTGAAACTTTTTTTTAGTCATGTGACTGACAGCACACAATCAGGGCTGGCCAGACACAGACTTACACTGAGAGCATACATCAGCAGGGTAATAATGTAGAAGCCCCTCATAAGGATCTTTCCCTGCAGATGCCAAAGAACTTAGTCCTGCAGCACACAAATTGCTGCAGGACTAAGGTACTTATAAAAGACAACAACAAAATAAATGGGCATTACATATATGATGTCGGTGAATGGCAATTATGGCAAATACTTCTCTGTTTAATATCACTTTAACCAGTTCAGATCTGCTCTATAGCAATTTTACTGCTACAGGGTGGCAACTGTGCGCCAGATCACATTTATATATACACATGACCTGACACTTCCGGGTAGCGGGCTCGCTCCTGCTGTGATTACACATAGCGGGAGCTGATCGGCAGGTACCACTGACTCAATGTCTGCTGACACTCGCTGATCGTGAGGAAACACACAAACAAAGCAGATTTCTGTTCTGACAGAAGGGAAGGGATGGAAATTCCATCTCTTTCTCTAGTAAAAGAACTTCCCACAGTACACAAAAACATTGGCTAGGCACACAGTTAACCCTTTGATCGATGTTAACCCCTTCCCAGTCAGTGTCATTAGTACAGGGACAGTGCATATTTTTAGAACTGATCACTGTATTATTGTCACTGGTCCACAAAAAGTGTCAGTTAGTGTCAGAATGTCCGCCGCAATATCACAGTCCCTCTATAAGTCACTGATCGCCGCCATTACTAGTATACAAAAAAAATATATATATCTTTATCACATAGTTTGTAGACTCTATAACTTTTGCGCAAACCAATCAATATATGCTTATTGGGATTTTTTACCAACAACATGTAGCAGAATACATTTTGGCCTGAGTTGATGAAGAAATTAGATTTTTAAAATGTTTCAATTGGATAGGTTTTATAGCAGAAAGTAAAAAATATATATTTATTTTTTTCAAAATTGTCGGTCTTTTTTTCGTTTATAGCACAAAAAAATAAAAAAGCTGAGGTGATCAAATACCACAAGAAATCGCTATTTGTGGGGAAAATAAGGACATAAATGTTATTTGGGTACAGCGTTGCATGCGTAATTGTCAGTTAAATTAACATAGTGCTGTATATAAAATGGCATATTCATGTAGGGGGGTAAATCTTCCGGAGATCAAGTGGTTAAAGTTCCACTTCAATTATCTACTTTTTTCCAAAACACCCTAAATTGCCTAATTGTTTTATTTATTTTACTACCTTTACATTTCTTGAATCATCAATTCAAAGCAGAGTTCCAGCTTTTTTTTTTTAATAATCCCTGTGATAATCGTACCTAATGCTATTCATAATGGAATGTGTATGAAATGTAGGCATTATAAATCATGATTTTTTAAAATAAACTCACTAAGTAGTCCCCAGCGAGCGTGCTCCCATCTTTAGCGTGGGCATCTGAAGCCCACTCATTCCTCCTTCTGGGATACGGCGCTGTTGGCTACCCAGCATGCACCTCCTGTTCTCGCAAATACGCATATAGTACAAAGTGGATGTCCACTGACTCCTGGGATTGATGACACTAATATCCCAGGAGCCAATGGGCAGGCGGACATGACGTACCTCGCTGCGGCAGCGGAAGCTGAGGATTAAGCATACATAGAAGGTATTGTACATTGCTGCAAAAAAAAAAAAGTGTCCAAACAGATGTTACAAATGGATAATAACTGATATATATATATATATATATATATATATATTTATATTGTATATATAATTTCATGCATTTTTATTTAGTTTTTTTATGGCATGAAGGAAAAAAAAAAGATGAAATAATGAGCTATTGAAACACATTTACCCTGAGTTCACACTGATGCGATGTCGGAAACAGCGTGATTACAGCGCTAGTTCCCCCATCACTCCTTTGCCGCAGGCAGAGGAGTGGTACTGACACCCCCAGTTTAGATCACAGATCGCAGTGCGAACTGTGAACTCGCACAGTAATCGGATCGCATAGGTGAGAACTGAAAGAAAGTATAAATATCTATAATTCTAGATATTATCAATTCTTATTCTCAGGGGCGTTTCTGGATGTATAGCAATGTCTTTGTGTTATATGTTATATAAATATCAGTGTCCTCTCTCCTAGAGGGTAGGGTGTATAGGAGATATGTTTCTGTACTTTGTCCAAGGCCGCATTTCCAACTTACTTTTAGGAATTCGTTTCTTAGTAGAAATTGAAGAATCCTTCGTTCATACGATGCTTCCAGAAAGGTTGTTTATTTGTTCAGAAAGATAAGCAAAGTCCAGACTTACATCGATAACATGTGGCATGGTGATGGTCTCAGAAGGAGGAGGAGACATCTTGATGTTACATTCTCCAAAGTGTTGGGTTACCCTCTTGTCAACCCTACTCCATTCCTATTCTACCATGAATCTGATCCATTCTTATACTGTTTCAAAATGTTATGTCAGCATATCCTAATAACACCCATATTTGCATATATACTTTAAATGGCTATAGTCTAAAGATAAGCAACATTACTCCACCCATTGTCCTGACATAGCAACTCAAAATAGAAATATCTACTCAGCTAAACCACTCCTCTGTCCTCTGTCCTCCATACTGTTAACCTTCAGAAACCATCACAAATTACATATAACATTTATGTGTTTCATATATTTTTTCAGAAACTTTTATCACTTAAAATAATAATGAACTTAAAATCTTCTAACAATTCCCCCTCAATGCACTATAAGTGCATTCATCTTAAATAATAAAGGTCTCTGACCCACTTTTTCAATACAAACAATACAATAAACATTAATACATTAAAATAAACATTAATACAATACAATATACAGTAATACAATTTAGTGTGTCAGATATTGTACATAAACATTTTCCAAAACTCTGCGATATTCTTATGAAAAATATTTAACTATTTCATTCCATTGAGAAAATTTAAATTCTTCCTTCAACTTCATAAATTAATTTAACTTCCTGTGAAACTCGTATGACTTTAACCATATAATTTAACTATTTTAATATAAAGATGAAATACATATCTTTGAAAAATCAAATTATATTGCTTCGTAATATAAATTACTAATTAATAAATAAAATTTCTTCCATTCCTGGAAATTTCAATAACCAAATAACTTCTACAATGTAAGTTTTTATACATTATCCTTGACACAGAACAATTATAAACATAATAAATAATCTACTCGTCTGTAGATACATAAAAAACATAAAACTTTCCCATCATTTGATTGTCATATTTTATATATTCTATCCATCTTTCTATTTATTTTTCTATTTATTTATCTATCTAATCATGTTCTTTAAATTTAGAAACGAAAGACATATCTATAAAAGAAAATGAAAACAAATATCAAATTCCTATTAAATATGTTTTCCTTAGAAATTTTCATTATTTAATATAAACCATTCTAGACTGATAATCCTTTCTGTGTTTACCCATTTTATTCTTATTTTTACCAATTATTTTTATTTATTTTATTACCAATTCTTTAGAAACAAAAAATTATAATTCCAATGTACCTTAAAAATAACCAAATAATCTTTCCAATTGATATCTCAGTTGACATCTCTGTTGGCATCCCTGGTACCTTCAGATCTTTAATTCTTAACCATAACTTTAGCTACTGGAATAAATTACTAAACATACTCATTAGAAGTAGAAATCTCATTCAAGACATCATTTCTATTTAAATTTAACAAAGGCCTAGCCATGTTTTGTGAACAAACTTCTGAAATACCTGTACCTGTTTGCAAAGTTTGCAACCACACTTCTTCCTATACAACAGATTATATAAAAATAACGGAGTATGCTAATCTCAAAAGACATCCTGTCATTAACTCAAAAAGTTAACAAACCCTATGTTTAAAAAATAATAAAGTTTTTAAACTAAGACTATAACAGGTAAATAAGTTGCCCAATCTTTACCTTATTCTTGAATCATCTTACCCTATTTAGACTTTATAATACTATTCATATATTCTACAATACCTGAGTACTTAAGATGATAAGAAACAAGAACTTTACCAAATACCTAAAATTGCATACATGTCCTGCAAAATTTTAAATCATAATCTGATTCCATGGTTTGAAATCCAACCCCAATGGAATATGACATAAGTTCACAACAACTTGGCTTTTGTTAAAAATATTATTTTTTCTAGAATAACCTCAATTAATTTATCAAAAAGAAACATTAACTAAAAAAACAACATCCTTGTATCCTCCTGAAGCAGGTGGAAAAAACTAATATAATCAATCTATATGGATTAGCCAAATTTCTCAATACTTTGTAGTATTAGGTTACTCTTTCCTATTGGATTGTTTTATAAACAAATAAAACATTATTCAGAAGTTTGATGACAAAGTTTTCTAAAATGAGTAGTTCAGAATTTCTTTCATTAGCTTAAACAAAAAAATCAATCAGTCAGTCAGGTACCTGGATATGCAAAAAGAAATATTTTCATTTAAAAATAACTATATTCATTATTGTTGGAATTATTTTTTTACCATAAATTTTATCTCCATAATCAATCTGTACTGACTCTAACTAAGACTAAATATCATAGCCCCCCTCTTTATCCTGTGACTAATATTAAATTGTGTAAAAGAATAATCTTACCAGATTATTGTATTTTTTCCTTTACACTGACAATTTAGGTTGGGCTTTCCCAAATATTATATTTCTGAAAGAAATTTGATCATGTTGAAATTTCTTTTCAGAACCAAAAACATTCCTCACATACAGTATGATTGAATGAACCACACATGCCTGTCACTCTGACTGCTAAACACATGGCAGTCTAAAGATCAGCTTTCAATGCAGACACTTACAGAAAGTTTAATATAGTCATTCCATTGTGCCAATATTTGGATCCATCTATAGAAGCACAAGAAATTCTTTCCCAATAAATGTTCACTAAAAGTTGAAAAAGTGACTTTTTCATGATAAACTTACACAACTGTGGTTCTATCTCTCACACTGCATCTATTTAATCCCCGTGTATTTTTAAATACCACTACAACTGATCGTTTTAACATCCAATTGCCACTAGACAAAGCTGTGTGCATTGACACCTCCTGTTTACTTTGTAATAACACCTTTAGTGTAACATAAGATGCTTTTCAAAACAAATGGTGCAAAACCCACAATGTCTCAGATCTGTAGCATTGGACAATGCACTTCTAAACACATTTTTTTTTATAAATACCAATGAAATTGTCCCATCACCCACATACACTTAAATGTAAAATGGCTGAGAGAGATCTCTATATTAATCAAAAAATACTAAATTAATAAGGGCTTTCTTTAGATCTTCAAATTATTGTATATAAGTTCTCTCTTGTAATTAAAAATATTTACCCTACAGTAAGCCTATATAATTCATTAAAATTTACTCAGACAGATTCTTTGTCTGCAAAAATCTCAATGAACTCTCGAGAAAAGTTATTAAGGCCCAAAAAATCTTATTTTTAAAAACAATTACTTTAGTAAGTAATAATACCTTTTAAAAATGTATTTTTTCTCATCCATGAACCCTCTTCCAGTTATTTGGAAGACTTTGATCCACAGAAGTGAAAACTGTCATGACATGATGACTAGTCTGTGTAACTTGATCTGCATTTCTCTGTTGGTAATACACTCCTCGTATGTCACAAACTCTTCAGAGAATGATCTGTTACAATCAGTCTTAGCTATCATGCTTTGTATACAATACACTGTACAATTCGGTAACAATCTAGTTTCTCGTTTTTAAAATGTTTAACCTTTTTACCACTTTTTAAACATATTTTGTTTGTACATCTGCCAAAAATCATGTACACTACGTTATATGATTTTCCTGATTATAGTAATGACAAAAAAATTGTTTAGAGGACAATCTCGTGAAACTCACAGATTGAGTCACGCCCAAAAACTGCGATTGGCCATATCCCCGAGAAAACTCCTCCCTCAATCAAAGTCCTTACTTTTACCAGAAATACTAATTTACAAAGACTTTTAACAATTGCTATTTTTACAATTTTTTTAGATTGAACAAAACTTTCATATTTTAATATTTTCTCTAGGTAGTCTTAAATAAATTAGAACAATCTACTACTTTTAATTTAATAACCAAATCTAAGTTTGGAATTTTTGTATAAATTGTTCAATCCTTAACTTATTATTTCTTACAACCAAATCTGCAGGATTTTTGTAAGACACTAAACACCATGTTATTTTCCATTATCTCAATTTCATACAGTTCTTTCCACAATCTTAATCAATACTTTTTTCTCTGAAAACTTTTTCTGCCCCCTATATTTGTGTTTTAAAATGACCACGTGTAATAACGTACATTTTCTGTTGCTCAGGGCTAAAATATTCATAAACATTTACATGCAGCATTAAACTTAGTTTATTTAATAACTTCTTTACACTCTGGCATTAATTAACTACTACTGCATGTATTCCTGATGGTACAGGAAAATACTTCTGAGCCTTGAGATGTTAACCATCCCATGTTACCTTTTTATGTAAACAAACACACTCACCCCTTGTTAGTATGATAGTCCTTGTGTGCACTTAAAAAAAAACAAGAGATGAATAATGTCCTTTAAATTTGTTGTTCGTTGCCTTTTCTTTAGTTTGTTGCTTTTTCTTTCGTTTGTTGCGTTTTCTTTCTTTCGTTGCGTTTTCTTTCGTTTGTTGCTTTTTCTTTCGTTTGTTGCGTTTTCTTGTAGCTTTTTGCCTTGTTCCTTGTATTGTGTGCTGTAGTGTGCTTTAGTGTGCTTTAGTGTTCTTGCCTGTTGATTTTTCTTTGCCTGTTTCTTGGACTTTCCATCTTCAAACATCAAAATCCGACTTTCATCTTCGCTTACCAAATAGTACATACATCTGCCTGTTGCACCTCAATGGTAGCTTTTTCAAATAACGTGAAGTCTCAGTTCCTTGGCAGAAATCTTCACGTACGTAACGTTACGTTTTCACAAACAAAGTCTTGGATTTCTAACAATAGCTTAAAGCATACCGTCCAAATGGCCTTGACAATCAACTTCATAGGCTGGGTCTTCCTTTTTTTTTTTTTTCTTCAAAGTTACAAACTTTGGCTAGAGGTGAGAAAACAGACAAAGAAAAACTCACCCTCGACTTTACTGAACTGTTGTCCACATCTGACGCAAACGCCTCCTTCTAGGTTCTTTGATCGTTTTTTCCCGAGACTTGATCAATCATAAAATTGTGTTCGTTTCCCCCCTTTGTCAAGGAGTGGGAAAAAATTGACCATTTTAGCTTGCTCGCCATTGAAAGAAAGTATAAATATCTATAATTCTAGATATTATCAATTCTTATTCTCAGGGGCGTTTCTGGATGTATAGCAATGTCTTTGTGTTATATGTTATATAAATATCAGTGTCCTCTCTCCTAGAGGGTAGGGTGTATAGGAGATATGTTTCTGTACTTTGTCCAAGGCCGCATTTCCAACTTACTTTTAGGAATTCGTTTCTTAGTAGAAATTGAAGAATCCTTCGTTCATACGATGCTTCCAGAAAGGTTGTTTATTTGTTCAGAAAGATAAGCAAAGTCCAGACTTACATCGATAACATGTGGCATGGTGATGGTCTCAGAAGGAGGAGGAGACATCTTGATGTTACATTCTCCAAAGTGTTGGGTTACCCTCTTGTCAACCCTACTCCATTCCTATTCTACCATGAATCTGATCCATTCTTATACTGTTTCAAAATGTTATGTCAGCATATCCTAATAACACCCATATTTGCATATATACTTTAAATGGCTATAGTCTAAAGATAAGCAACATTACTCCACCCATTGTCCTGACATAGCAACTCAAAATAGAAATATCTACTCAGCTAAACCACTCCTCTGTCCTCTGTCCTCCATACTGTTAACCTTCAGAAACCATCACAAATTACATATAACATTTATGTGTTTCATATATTTTTTCAGAAACTTTTATCACTTAAAATAATAATGAACTTAAAATCTTCTAACAAGAACACCCATGCGATCCAATTCTAGTGCAGGGGAAAACATGTCCCTGCACTATTTTCACTATTTGCGGGTGAGAATCACATGCAATCTCTGAGATCGCGCTAGTGTGAACCCAGGCTAAAATCAGTTTGGACTGTAACTTTGATTATAATTTGACAATGTATTGCATTCAGTCAGTTTTAGTCTACTGACTTTTTTATGCATGCTGTGAAAGAAAAAAATATGTGATATACTACACAAGCTTGAACCCCAATCAAAGGCACTCAACATTTTTCAGCTGTTCTCTAACACTGCTATTTTCTCTTTTTATTCAGAAATTACTGAAAACAATATTTTTTCAACACTAATTGATTTTTGCGTACATATGACTAAAATATGGAAATTAAAGCTGAACTACAGGCAAACAGAAAAAAAGAGATGATACAGTGAAGGAAAAAAGTATTTGATCCCACTGACAAAGACATGATCAGTCTATAATTTTAATGGTAGGTTTAATGGAGAGACAGAACAACAAAAAAATCCGGAAAAATGCATTTCAAAAAAGTTATAAATTGATTTGCATTTTAATGAGTGAAATAAGTATTTAACCCCTTGGCAAAACATGACTTAGTACTTGGTGGCAAAACCCTTGTTGGCAATCACAGAGGTCAGACGTTTCTTGTAGTTGGCCACCTGGTTTGCACACATCTCAGGAGGGATTTCGTCCCACTACTCTTTGCAGATCCTCTCCAAGTCATTAAGGTTTCGAAGCTGATGTTTGGTCAGTGGAGGCCTGTCCATTAGGGACGCAGGGGCGCCACCCCCCCTAATCTACATGCAGGGCGCCAGACGCATGAATTCCAATGGGGGATTTTATTTAATTTTTTTTTTAAGCACGTGATTAGAGTCAGAGGCTCTAATAGTCTTCAAAAAAGAGCACTGCGCCCCAAGCCCATCCAGTTGTGTGACAATAGCGAATTAATATTCTCTGTTGTCTCACTGATTCTCCTGCCAGCCAATCAGGAAGCGGGTTGTGAGACCCGTTTCCTGATTGGCCGAAAGAAGAAAGGGATCCTGTTGGCCTAGGAGGAGGAGACGCACGGGAACCCCGACCAACCAGCCACCGCTGTGACTCCAGGGGTGGCTCACCCGCAGCAGCTCAGCCATCCAGCACTCCCTGGCTTGGGCAGTGGAGGGAGGGGGAGGGAAGATTGGAGTCATCCCGGGCAGGACATCTGCCACCTGAGGTAAGGAGGCCGTCTATCTCCCACGGGGGGGGGGGGGGGTGTTGCTGGTGTTCCCCGCATTAATGTCCATCTCTCGGGGGAAGGGGGTGGCGTTGGTTTGATGCCCCCAAATTCTTTAGCACGAGCCACCACTGCATTTGGTAACTTGAACCTTCAGCTCCCTCCACATATTTTCTATGGGATTAAGGTCTGGAGACTGGCTATGCCACTCCAGGACCCTAATGTCTTCTTGAGCCATTCCTTTGTTGCCTTGGCCCTGTGTTTTGGGTCATTGTCAAGCTGGAATACCCATCCTCGACCCATTTTCATTGCCCTGGCTGAGGGAAGGAGGTCCTCACCCAAGATTTGATGGTACATGCGTCCAGTGGCAGCTGGTGCGCAAAATTTTTTGGGGGGCGCAAACAAACTGAAAAATTCTGAAAAAAAAAGATCAATTGCAGCCTCACTGTGCCATCATATGCAGCCACTGTGCCCATCAAACGCAGTCACTGTGCCCATCAAACGCTGCCACTGTGCCCATCAAATGCTGCCACTGTGCTCATCAAAAAAATACCACTGTACCCTATCAAATGCTGCCACTGTGCCCCAAATGCTGCCACTGTGCCCCATCAAATGCTGCCACTGTGACCCCCCCGCCCGCTCGCCGTCTGCCCGGCACTTACCCTGGCTGGGTGGCGGGTCAGGCATGCGGGTGACGGCGGCGAGTGGTGGGACCTTGCAGTGGGTCAGACAGCGGCTTCTGTGTCCTTCATGCGTCTCCTCCCCTCTTCTTGATAGGTGTCCAATCGCAGCGCCTGTCTTTTCAGCCAATCAGGTGACGGGTAACAGACCCGTGCACCTGATTGGCGGAGAGGTGGTTCAGTGTTACGAAAGCGGATATTCATTCGCACACCTGGGTGAACCTTTTTTGAAGCCTATTAGAGCTTATGGCTCTGCTCAGGTGCTTCAAAAACAACCCCCCTGCCGCTGGAATTCAGGCGCTCGGCGCCTAAAAGGGGCCAGACGCCTGAATAGGGGGTGGCGGCGGCAGCCATGGATAGATTCATGCAACGCATGAATCTATCCATTAGTCATAGAGGGGGTGGCTGGAGAGAGGGAGTGGCTGGAGAGAGGGGGCGGTGCCCTGCCACTGCATGCGTCCCTTTGATGCGATGAAGTTGTCCTGTCCCCTTAGCAGAAAAACAGCCCCAAAGCATAATGTTTCCACCTTTCTGTTTGATGGTGAGGATGGGGTTCTTGGGGTCAAACAGCATTCCTCCTCTAAACACAGCAAGTTGAGTTGATGTCAAAGATCTCGATTTTGGTCTCATCTGACCACAACCATTTTTACCAAGTTCTCCTCTGAATCATTCAGATGTTCATTAGCAGACTTCAGACGGGCCTGTACATGTGTTTTCCTGAGCATGGGGACCATGCAGGCTCTGCAGGATTTCATCCCTTCAGGACATAGTGTGTTATCAATTGTTTTCTTGGTGACTATGGTCTCAGCTGCCTTGAGATCATTGACAAGATTCTTCTGTGTAGTTCTGGACTGATTCCTCATCGTTCTCATGATCATTGAAACTCCACGAGGTGAGATCTTGCATGGAGCCCCAGACTGAGGGAGATTGACAATTATTTTGTGTTTCTTCCATTTGCGAATAATCGCACCAACTGTTGTCACCCTCTCACCAAGCTGCTTGGCGATGGTCTTGTAGCCCACTCCAGCCTTGTGTAGATCTATAATCTTGTCTCTGACATCCTTGGACAGCTCTTTGGTCTTAGCCATGGTAGAGAGATTCCTATGGCGGTTCCAATTCCAGAGAAGTCGATTTAATGATCGACTTCTCTTGAACCAGATTGTTGGAGAATTTTCCTTCAATTAATTGGCTACAGCGCTGAATAGTATATTGTGACAGTGGAGGAGTCCATGCTGTCAGAATACAACAACACAGCGGGGAGGATTCCTCCATCTACTCGCTTGTGAGAATGGGGGAAATCTGTTCAGTTTTTTTTGATTAGCCTGCTGGCTGATTGAAAAAACAGATCCATGTATGGACAGCCCAATATTTACAGGTCTGCTCCCCACTCCCACCCAATTTCTGGACTGTAAAGGAGAAGCAGTAGGCTGATGAGCTCATCTCTCTGACACCGACTATACTTTAGCACAACCGATTGGCTTCTTGCATTACTTCCCCCCAGTCCCAGTCTGAACTCTGATAAACAGAAAGTAAAAGAAGCTGATACCAAGTCAAATTCAGGTACTCACACTGCTCACACACAAAAAAAATCAGGTTGTGTTAAAGAATACAGAACCACATTAATTTGTGTATTTTATATCTGCTTATACTTGGGACTTTTGTGGACGATTTCATGGTAGCCATAGACTTAAAGTGGTTGTTAACCCACTAAGTAAAATTTACATGAATAAACAGAGAGGATACTGTAATCTGCTCCTGTGTGCCTTATAAAAAAAATGCAGCTATATACCTGTGTTCAGATTGGCGCTCACGTGACCAGCCACCTCTCTCTTCTCTCGGCCTGACAGCTGCAGCGGGGGGGGGGGGGGGGGGGGGGGGGGCAGGACGTCAAACAGGAGGGGAGGAGAGAGGCAGCGGGTCAGGTAAGCACAGAGCACAGGCTCTGAACTCAGGTATATAGCTGCATTTCTTTTATAAGGCACAGACAAAGGAGCAGATTACATGAATAAACACAGGGGATACTGTAAAAATTTAACAGTATTTCAGCAGCAGGAGGGGAGGGGGCGCTCACAGACACGGAGCTGACAGGCAGGGAGTGGAGGGGGTAGAGGATGGGGTAGAGGACGGGGAAGAGGATGGAGGAGAGGACATAGGAGAGCACAGAGAAGGACAGAGGAGAGAGCGGATGACGGAGGCACGTACTGTAAACTGACCTTGATGTCAGGGCTCATTCCCGGCCGCTCAAAGTAGTATAGTAGAGTGGGCCCTGTCTGTGTCCGTTCTGCAGAAACTGAGCAGATACAGATTTATCATCCGCTCGTTCTGCTCAGCAGGGGATAAGCTCACAGATTCCCTGCTGATCAAATTGGAGTCCACCCTGTGTGAAAGGGGCCTTACTGTTAAGCTGGGTATGTACACTATTTTTGTTTTGCTTTACTGACAGAACTCTAGCATCAGCACAAGAGATGTATAGGCAAGGATCACTCCCGCTGAGATATTGTATTCTGATTTTCAGCATTTTGTGCACTGGGCTTTATAGCAGGGAGAATGATATTGTGATCCACAGCCCATGCTTGTAAGATGATGATGCAATATTGTATGTATATTGGGTAGAAGAAAAGTGGTTGGTCATCTATTTTCCTAGGGACCACTCGATATCCAATGACTGACAAGTCTTTATTGCCTTGATAACCATATACCCACACCCTGTGTTCACCTTAGCACACAATGTAAAATCTACATATTAAGAAATAAAACACAATTTGCTAAAAATGCCTTTTTTAGTCCACAGCATCATATGCATACCTCTAGCTTATTTCTGCCTTATCAATCCTGCCACCTGGTGGTCAATTGGCAGTATGATTGTTCTTTGAGAAACTTGCTGCTTTTCATGCATTTTAAACCAAGCACTTTGCCAATGAAGATCTCACTGTCCTTAAGTTTGAGAAGCTAAGTGTTAATGTAGAGAAACCCAACATTACAACTGTTATAATCCTCCTGAAGAAAACTTAGCTAAGAAGTAGATTTAAGAAAGTGATACTTTATAAAGTATACTGCAACAGTTGCATAATTCATTTAACTAAATTAATAATTGTATAGGGAGTTATGCAGAAGTAGACAAAAGTGCAAAACACCAAGAGCTGCTTTTAAGATTTAAGAAGCATGAAATGAGCATGATAATATGCAAAGATCATATTTTCTGAGAGCTAATTATGAGGAAGCTAAAGATCTAATCGGCTTATTAAAAGTGGAAGAGGAGCCATATCAATGTAACCACTTCATGTCTGTATGTGTATATATATATATATATATATATATATATATATATATATATATATATATATATATATATATATATATATATATATATATATATATATATATATATATATATATATATATATATGTACCAGCATTACTTTTTATATACTTCTTCCAAAATTGTAGCAATTTTAACAGTTGCATAAAAATAGATTTTTTTAGCATGACACCTAAAAGGATGATTAATAATATATATTTTCAATATCTATCAACAGGCATCAGTTTCTGCAAATGTGCAAAAAGTATACAAACAAGCAGCTGTATTATGTGAATTTTGGTGATAAATAGGAATTAACGTGTACAAAACTAATAGAGGAAGGAATACTCAAAGCTAAAAAGCACAGTTTGAGAAATCTGCGTAGTTTAGGCTTCTCTATTGACATGTCAATACTCCAAGAAGACCAGACAGCAATTTTAAATGTATAAATATCAAAAGCCCATACACGAGTAGACACCATAAGGTACCTTCCTAGTCGGCAAAATACACAGTGATTATTGCCAGCGGCATAGCTACGCATGAAAATTAGACAGGCTGGTTGTACCCCAGTTGAATAACTGGGGTACAATCAGCCTCCCATACATGGTTCAAATCTTGACTGATTCAGCAGGGACTGGCTGAGATTCACACCATGCTTGGGCAGGCTGATTCGATCCATCTATGGCCAGCTTAAAGGTCCACCTTATCTTTTCCCCGTCTCCATAAACATATTAGGCTTAAAAGATAATTCAATTACACTGAACAGCAACTACTGGAAAACAGAACAAACACCACCTTCCTAATAAGTAATTCAATTGTACCTGTTGCCATGAAGGAACTGTAGATAAGGCTTTGTCTATGGAGAGCTATTGAGATACAACAGTACATGGTCAAAGGTTTGCCTATCACGATAGGCACAGCGCCAAAGTAAAATAAGTACAATATTAAGTACAGCACACAACCATCGTATATCAATATTTCAAATGAAATATTTATTCAAAGCAGAGAAAGCAAATTTTGCATATTGAATTGGAGTCCTTAGTCTTCATAAAATGCTTCCATCAGCATTTCACACTAGGCTTGACTGCTTGGTGGTTCTGTCATGCACATGGTGGTGTGCATCAGCAACTGAGCTACAGAGGTTTTGGATTGGCCTCCTAGTAAGCTGTCTAACCAGTTATTGTAGAGTGAAACTTCTCATTAGACACATTTGTAAAAAATCACGTACAAGCGTGTGAAAGCAAGAGCGACAATACACACACTTTACAAAGTGGATTAAGTCCTCTGCCATATCATATAAAATTTGGCGGATGAAACTAAAGCTTAAAATCCGCAAGGCAACAGAGCCTTGGGACAATCTTGTTCAAAATGTCTTTAAGGAGGAAATGTTATATTATTTTATTAGCCAAGGGCACTCAGAAGCCTGCCGTAAAAGAACTTGCTTAGCGGAACACTGAAATTAACATCAGCGTACGTCAACCATTGACAGCTATGCACCCAGCAATAACTATTACTCTGTGACCTAAATGAAGAGACACATATAAATTAAAGGCATCTATCTGGAGTACTGCTCTCTCTTCTATGACATATATTTCAGTTACACATCCATTAGCGACATGTTTGAAGCTGATCTCAATAGTCGGAGACAGAAAGTGAACTAACACTGCCATAATGCAAATGATAAATATTTGATGGCAAACTGATTACATTGTAGGTTCCACTCCATTAGGGTCCATGCTTAAGTTTGTGCAATACAGTCTATTGAAATATTTCATACAACAGAAAGAAGACACAGGATGCAGAGAAATCAAAGATGATATAAGTATACTGAGTGGATTGAGTTGTCATGTAAATGTTTTACCTTTCTCACCTCACTAGACAACACTTCTCTATTCAAACTGCCAATCACGCTAATAACTACCACATACCCAGACTATACTTACATAGCTACCACATGTACAGCTCAAATTGCTCTAGTGGTGTTTAGGCTACAGGACCAGGGGAGCCACACAGCCCTTGACTGAAATGAGCAGTCACATTTACACGCCTGCACACTATACTGTGTATACAGCACAGTACTCTTTGTGTATCATCTCTGCTGCTTCAAATAGAAAACACAGATTCACTACATTCTTTAACCCCTTCGCGCTGATCATACACAAATATGCGGCCTCATTGGACTGGGCTTTTTTCCGTGGGGTCACATATTTGCGTATCTCCCCTTGTGATGGGGGCGTGCCGCAGGGCTGTCTAAATGAGTGGGAACTGCCCAGGGGCCCCAGCTGCATGGTGGGACCCTGCACTTTCCCCAAATTGGGGGCCCCATGATGGTACTGAGAGTGATGGATACACAGGGGAGGCAGGCTGGCAGTGGTGCTCTGTGCTGTGCAGAACGATACCTATTTTACAGCCAGCAGGGAGGGGCAGGGCCAGAGCGCCAGTGATGCTCTGACCCCACCCCATGCAGCTTGAATGCTCTGAACTCGAAGGCTGCGGGGTAGGAGCTGGAGTGGGAGCTGCTAAAACGGCAGCACTGAGAGCCCACCTATGGAACTAGCATTGTGGATGGTGTCATTGTGAGCCCAGCTGTCCAGCACTGTTTGGAACGAAGGGCTTGGAATGCCCGGAGGGATGTTCCCTCCTCCGCCCCTTCTTCTGCCTACTTGATTGGTATAGATGAGCCCAGTACTGAAGGTGGACACATAGCCAAAAGTTTACATGCACTGTAGCTCCACTGGAAAAGGGGGCACTACATGGATGGAATAATGGTGCTGGGGGATATCAAGGGTGTATGGGGGATCTGGGGTGTATAGGGGGTAGCAATGCTTGGGGTAGCTTGGGTGGCTATAGTGCTAGAGGTATCAGGGATGTAGAGAGGCCACAGTGTAGGGGGTATCAGGGATGTAGTGGGGTCACAATGCAAGGGGTATCTTATGGTATATGGTAACAGTGCTGGGGGGGGGGGATATCTAAGCTGTAGAGGGGTCAGAGTGCTGGGGGGATATCTGGGGTGTAGAGGAATCAGAGTCCTGGGGGGGATATCTAGGGTGCAGAGGGGTCAGAGTGCTGGGGTGATATCTGGGATGTAGGGGGATCCAAATGCTGGTTGAATATCTGGGTTGTAGAGGGGTCAGAATGCTGGGGGGGGTCAGAGTGCTGGTTGAATATCTGGGTTGTAGAGGGGTCAGAGTGCTGGGGGGGGTCAGAGTGCTGGGGGGATATCTGTGGTGTAGAGGGGTCAGAGTGCTGGGAGATATCTGGGGTGTAGAGGGGTCAGAGTGCTGGGGGATATCTGGGGTTTAGAGGGGTCAGAGTGCTGGGGCATATCTGGGGTGCAGAGGGGTCAGAGTGCTGGGGGATATCTGGGGTGTAGAGGGGTCAGAGTGCTTGGAGGATATCTGGGGTGTAGAGGGGTCAGAGTGCTTGGGGGATATCTGGGGTGTAGAGGTGTCAGAGTGCTGGGAGGATATCTGGGATGTAGAGGGGTCAGAGTGCTTGGGGGATATCTAGGGTGTAGAGGGGTCAGAGTGCTGGGAGGATAGCTGGGGTGTAGAGGGGTCAGAGTGCTGGGGGGATATCTGGGGTGTAGAGTTGTCATAGTACTGGGGGGATATCTGGGGTGTAGAGGGGTCAGAGTGCTGGGGGGATATCTGGGGTGTAGAGGGGTCAGAGTGCTGGGGGGATATCTGGGATGTAGAGGGGTCAGAGCGCTGGGAGGATATCTGGGATGTAGAGGGGTCAGAGCGCTGGGAGGATATCTGGGGTGTAGAGTTGTCATAGTACTGGGGGGATATCTGGGGTGTAGAGGGGTCAGAGCACTGGGGGGATATCTGGGATGTAGAGGGGTCAGAGTGCTGGGGGGATATCTGGGGTGTAGAGGGGTCAGAACGCTGGGAGGATATCTGGGGTGTAGAGTTGTCATAGTACTGGGGGGATATCTGGGGTGTAGAGGGGTCAGAGCGCTGGGGGGATATCTGGGGTGTAGAGGGGTCAGAGTGCTGGGGGGATATCTGGGATGTAGAGGGGTCAGAGTACTGGGGAGGCATCATTCTGCAGATATATTATATGCACAGGACAGCTTTGTTACTTTATGTATGTAGTATTTTCCCACTGTTTCTATGCTGTACAGAATGATTGTTCATGTAGTTAATGCAGAGATTCGCCCAAAAGGGGAAGCTCCACTTGTCTGCCTCCTACCTACTTGATGTCTGTTTACCTGCGCTGTCTCCATTGTAGGAGCCCCAGAGCATTACTTTGCCCAGGGGCCCATGATGCTATTAAGACGGCCCTGCTCCTAGCGCAGAGACCAGAGTCTTACCAAGAGACCAGGGTCTTACCAAGAGCCCAGAAGCCCGTTGTAACGTTTGCGACCCAAAACGTCCGATTCTGGGTCACCCGATTGCTGTGATCGCCTCTGATTGGCTATCACAGTGATCAGTCACTGCAAAGCCCGCCCCCATGTTTTCTGTCTCTGTAAATGGAGAGAAAAATTGGATATTTCTCTGTCCTTGCACAGATGGAAAAAAAAGTGTGTGTAGAGAAAAAAAAACATTTAATAAAAAAATAAATACCTATATCAAGATTTGTTCAAAGTTTGATCTAAGTCAGCCCCAGAGTTAGTGTTTGGGTCAAAGGTTAGGGTCAGTCTTTTTGGGACAGGTTTTTTTTTTAAAATTAGCATCAGTGTCAATGTGTTTTAGGCAGGATAAAAAAAGCAAAATGTGCACTATTGTTTCTGGGCAGTACTATGGGTACAAACAACAACCAACATACACATATGTGGTATCACTGTGATTGTCAGGAGCAGGGAAATTCATTTTGGGTTGCTCTTTGGTGGTAGGTTATTGGTAGTAGCAAGAAATATATAGTTAAATATTTTTTTTTTTTTTTAACTATTTTGGGTTAGTTTTTCTTAGATAATAAAAAAAAAATCAGGAGATATTTATTACCATTGACCACCAAATGAAAGCCCAAGTTGTCCTGAAAAAAAAACAAAGTATAATCCACCTGGATGCACAAAGTAGTAGTACAGATTTACTAACACATGTTGCAAAATTGGGTAGACATTAAGATTTGTTTTACTATTAGGCGTGAAGGGGTTAACACTCAATCTACTATAAAACGCCCCCCTTTGCCATTTCAGTTTTAAGTATGAATACTGACTTTACACTTTCTCCAATATTTCCTCTCTGCTCTCTCTAATACTTCCCTTCCACATTCTCTAATAGACTTCCTGTACCATCTCTGCTACTTTAAATGTGAGTACCTACGCTCCACTTTCTCTAATCTGCCCCCTCAGTTTTTAATACTTTAAATTTTGCTCTAAGTTGTAATACTGACTCTCCACTCTCATCCACCTTGTCTTCTTCTCCAAGTGGGCAACACTTCTTACATTCTCCCTAACCTATCTCCATAAACCTATCCTTACTCTTCCACCAACTTTGCTACTCTGAGAATACTCTACCACTCCTATCTCTACCACTTATCCTCTAGTATCCCTCTTATAGCTTTGCTACTCTAAAATTCAATACTGCTCATCCACCACCTCTTATACCCAAATTCACCATATTTGCTACTTTAAAGGCTAATGTTCCAGCTCCTGCCTCCTCTCCTCCCCGATCCCCCCTCCCTGTGATAGTGGGGGGGATCCTCTCCCCGCACTTGCTGTCACAATTTGAAAACAGCACGGCTGTGCAGGGCTCCGCCCACATGACAGTATTACTCATTCACAGTTTCCTGTGAATGAATAGACTACAAGTACTGTCAGCCCTTACGGCTTGTAGTTCTTATGGAACTACAAGGGCACTGGTGAATGTCTTAGTAGTTCATTGATCTTCATTCTCTCAAGTAACTGCCTGACCATATCAGAGGTATGGGCAGACAGCTATCCCGAGAGTCTGCAGGAGCTGGACATTGCAATGCTTTTCAGGCTCCTTAGAAAAAAATTTATAAATGCACATTTGTTTACTTGCAAAAAATGTGCATTTATTATTTTTTATCAAAAGATGAATTTAGCCTTTAAATGGAAATACTCCCCCTCCACCATCTCTAATACCTTCCTGCCACCAACTCCCCTAGTCTAAATGGTAATATAATATGCTTCCACCACCTTCTCTAATACTTCTGTTGAAGGAAATTTCACCTTATATTTTTGAATTGATTAAGCCTCAGTTCAAACTTAGGCCCCTTTCACACGATCGGACCGTTCAGGTCCGCCTGTCAGTTTTGACGGCGGACCTGAACGGCGATCCATGTTAGCCTATGGAGCGTCGGATGTCAGCGGAGACATGTCCGCTGACATCCGACCCCGTCCGATCCGCTGGAGAGCAGATGGATGGCTCTACGTCCAGGTCTGGCGGATCGGATCGGGTGAGATCTGACGAAAACGGACACGCTGTCCGTTTTCGTCCGATCCCTCCATAGGCGGCAGCGGCGCCTGACAAGCCCCTCCCCACTCAGTGAGCAGGGGGGGAACTGTCATCCGCCGGCTCAGCGGAGATCAGCGGACAGATCTCCCGCTGAGCCGGCGGACCCAGGCGGGCTCCGTAGAAACGGAGTCCGCCTCGTCTGAAAGGGGCCTAAATGAGGTGCGATTTGACTGAAGTTTTAGTGTGATTTTAAGGATAATGTACAGTGCCACTTCATGTAGGTTCAGGTGCAATTCATGTGCGATTTTAATACAGCTCAGATTCTATCTCTCTCTCTGGAATTCAGCTCAGAAAGACACTTTAGCCTAACAGAAATCACACTTAAATCGCTTAGTCTTTGAACACCTGTCTTTTCTATGTAGTTTCCATTAGACTCAATAAAGATTAAAATAGCATCGCACCAAACACTTACAGGACCCTTTTTAAAAATGCATTCCATTTGGACTGCACATATATGTGAATGGACACCATAGAAAATAAAGTTATTTCACTCATCATGTGATTCAATGTGTTCTGGAACACATACAAAATGGCATCAGTGTGAACCAGGGCTAACTCCTGTAACTTCATCTCCATCTAGTGACCAAACTAAAAGTGATTGTAAACTCTTGTTTTTTTCCTATAAAAATAACAAACATGTCATACTTACCTGCTCTGTTGCAGTGGGTTTTGTGTCCATTCACACATGGACCCCCACCTTTGCCCTGCCCCCTCTCTCCCCTGATTGGCTAGCTGACTTTGATTGACAGCAGTGGCAGCCAATGGTGCCGCTGCTTTGTCTCAGCCAATTAGGAGGGAGAAGCTAGGGGGCTGCTGCACACAGAAGGCTTTTTATCTTAATACATAGAATTCTTCTGCCTTTACAACCACTTGACGTTTATTTTCTCACCAAGGTACTTAAGAAAACTATTACACATTTTAGCCACTAGGTGGCGCTTATGACACAGGAGTTAAATGATTTGAAAAAATATACAGTGAAATTTAGTTCAGCTTGCACAAATGTTTCTGATAATCATAACTAATGTTTTATAAATAGACCCCTAAATGTGAATACTCCCCTTTCAAATTTTCTATTACTCCTCCTCCATATCTTTGCTCGTCTATGGTAGAATATGCCCCCTTTACCATCTCGAATACTCCTCTCCATCACCTCTGCTAATATCTGTGGGAATATTCCCCACTACACCATCTCTAAAAAGGAAATTTGAAGCATACAAAAGTTATCTGAGAGGTAACAGAGAAAACATCAGTGAGCTACAGGTGCCTGCATGTCAAGTCACTTTCCTATTAGACACCCCAGGTACGCAGAATTTTAGATTACATTGATATGTAAATATCAAACAGCTTCATTTCTTTCCCACCGCACATGCTTTATTATGGGCATTGGCCAGGGCTTTTTTTCTCAGACAATAGGTGCAGGAACTCCCTACTTTCCGAGTCAACCTTTTCTCCGCCCCTACCCACTTCCCAGTACTGTCCCTTTTAGACAATATAGAGCCAAGTATCATTTTGAGGTGCTAAGTAATTTGTATGGAAATTGGTAATTATATCAAGAAAAGCAGTAAAATAGATCCCCTGCAGCCAGCAACAATAGATCCCCCTAACAACAATGGATCAACCACAACAAAATTTCCCCGCCAGCAACAATAGACTCCCGGCAGCATCAACAGATCTCCGCACAGCCAGCATTAATAGTCTGTCTGGCTGCCATCCACAATAGACCCCTCCCCCAATAGTAGATCTCTTTCAGCAACAACTGACCCCCCAGCAACATAAGACACCCCCCAGCAACAATAGGTCCCCCACCAGCAACAATAGACCTCCCCAGCAACAATAGATCCCCCCTTGCAAAAATAGATCCCCAGCAGTGAACATTAATACCCTGCAGCACACCCCAGCACACCTTGCCATTACATACAGTCAGTCCAAGAGGTGCCGGAACTGCGTTCCCCCACGTTCCTGCTGAAAGAAAGCCCTGGCATTGGCAATCATCAACGGTGGGCCTAATGTGCCAAGTGGAGAGCATGGGGCCAGGATCCTAACTACTTTCACACCTTAACTCACAGCCAGCTTTGGGGGTTGCGAATTGCTGAAGTCTAAATGAGAAAGAGCATTGCAGCTTGCAAGTTTCATTTTCCAAGCCTACCTGCTGGTCTGTGGTTGTCTTGAACTGTCCAACCACACCAGTGCCATTCCATACTCCAAACTCCCAACTTTTTGAGATGGGAATGAGCGAAACTTCTTAGCAAAAGTATTTAGGCATAGGACACCCCCTTGCCACGCCCCCCCCCCCCCCCCCCGAAAGGAGAATTACGCAAAACAAAAACAAAACAAAAAAAGGTTGGTTAAACCCACAAGTGCTTTTTTTACCACAATTATTCCTTTATAGTGGCTTTTGACATTTACAATTGCAGCAATTCAGAAATTGGATGAAAAGTTTAGCACTGGGAAACACTGTTGAAAGATAAATACTGCATTATATATACAACTATATAGATCGGACCAAAGTGAGGGACAAATGAGGAGGAAAGTGGGACAGAGGGACTTTGCTCCAAATCAGGGACAGTCTCTCAAAATCAGGGACAGTTGGGCGCTATTCTATTCTTGGGAGTGCACCAGCCTATGGAGGTACAGGAGAGGTAACTTTAGCCTTTCAGTCTTGTACACAATACTGTTCTTATGTGACAGCAAAAAAGGCCCTGTAAAACAACCATGAATGCATGACAAAACTACTTATGTATTCCAGGGATAATGTGATTTTGTGCAGCATTCTGGGTAAGCCCATATAGTACTTGCTTCACCTTCATTATTCATATGAAAGCTATACTGCACATATGTGGCAAGCTAATTCTAATATAAACAGCATACCAAAGAGTAAGATATTTAATTAAAAAAATGTAAATGGAATTCAAGCCACAATATACTTTGTTCAGTAGAAAAACCAATGGAACACACATTACAATAAATAACTGACTTTTATAATCAATAAATAAAATGTGCAAGAACAGTAAAATCATCTTAAAGATCAGGTCACATGACCACAATATCCCGGAGGACCAGAGAGGAGGATCAGGGCTGCACTGTGCAAAACTACTGTACAGAGCAGGTAGTATAACACGTTTGTCATTTTTTTTTAAAAATTGGGTTTACAGACAGAAAGGGGACTCCACTTGAGTCATTATGACACAGGATAGAATCTCTTCTATTTTATTTTGGTACCACCACTCAAGCCCATAAGAATTGTTATTCAGATCAGGACCAAGATTTAAAGAATGCTATCTTAACAATACTGACCATAAATTATACCATAAGGTTAAAGTTAAGGAAGACTCTTTTCATAGGCAAGGATTAAAACAGGTAAAAAAACAAAACACTTATTTGATTCCACTTTACTTTTAAAGCCAAAAAACAAATAAACAAGCCCCATCAAACCAGATTAATTTAGAAAAAGGCTAATGTGTCCGGACTCGTCATTGAAGCTGTGTACAAGTCTTGGGATCCAGGTTATGGAAACCCTGAAAGGAAATAGTGATGATATAAATACATGTTTATTAATCTGGATTTTCTGGCACTTTAAACAGCCAGGAACTGCAGTGCCACAGACTTGATTGAATATAGCAATCAATATTCTAGGCAGCCCACGGTTTCCCTCTGCTCCAGTTTGCACAATTTTTCCCATTGTACACAGAAATGGACAATTTCACCAACACGGAGAACATAAGACCTCAGGGGATGCACACTGCAGCTATCTCATTAGAAAGGGATCTGTTAATGAGGGCTGCAGTGTATTGGCTTAGGCGATATACAGAATTGCTTTACCTGATGTGTTTCTGTGTGCCAATATTTTATCTTTCATGTTCAAAGGATGAGTAATGGAAATTGGGTAATCAATTTCTCACACTCTGCCCTTCATAGATGCAGTGTATATTCAGTCATTAACAAACGCATATAATATTCTCTTCTCAGATACAAGACAGTGGAGATGTCTGGCTGAGCAGCTTTCATTTATGGCTGACATGTTGGTTTATTGAGATTCTCCCTGCATTTCATTTTAATGTTACTATGGGGGCAGCAGAGACATCAGCTTCCTAACAAGATCATAGATTCTCTTCATGCTATCAACCGGGAACAGGCACATAGCAAACCCTCTCTAGTCCTGACCAATTATTCTGCTTAGACTAGGGAAGCTATGCCTCCATTTGAACTATCTGTTGTATAAAAACACAATTTGTTATGAGACAGCTACATTTTAATTTAATTTGGAGATTTCCATAAAATAATGGAGTCACCCTATCTATACGGGACACCCTTTAATCTTTAAACCAACCCCCCCCCACACACACTGCACAAGTAAATAACACTAACCCCCTCCCCCATATACCCTGATCTGGTATCCACAATCAGTGCATTTTATTGTAGGCAAAATCTCTAATCAGCAGTCTACTGAAGTCCAGGAGCTACAAGCAGAAAGGGATTCAGAGCTACTACTGTTGGTATCACAAAGGGCTTAATTGACGCCACTATTCTATAATTTAAAAAAAAGAATTCTATTGGGTTTGGGTCAATTTAATTTTATCTTTTAAAGTGTGTAATGTTAAACTGATGTTTTATGTCTGTATTTTCCTATATACAGTATACAATTTTTGTTTTATAAACATTAACTACATGGTACACTGGAATCGCAAAGCACTATGGGTTTCTAAAGAGAAATGATAGCAGAAACAGTTTCCTTTTAGATATTCTGGGGCATATTTATAAAAGAGTGAAAATGACATTCAGCAAACATTTTTTTCCGCAGGTGAGTCTTCCAAGTGCATGTGTTTTAAATGGCAGTGATTGATTCTTCACTAGAAAATGTTTGGTGAAAGTAACATTCGCTCCTGATGATGAAACATGTTGGGCAGGGCTAATTGTGTCACTTCCGGTCCGCCGAACTTCAGCCACAAAATGCAGGAGCATTCCAACATCACTCAGGCTCTTAAAGCACCTTTACTAATTAACATTTGCAAGTGCAATACATAGCCCATGTGGAAAAGGAGAGGAGGATTCCATCTTGTGAAGGGATTATTGGATCGGAGGACATCCTATCTGCATTGAACTGTCTATCTAAAAAAAGTGGAAAGCTTCACCCTGAGCGTTCTTTGACCTGCTTGTCATAAGAGGTCAAATAATTGTGGTGAGTGCAGTTGTGGAAGGGGAGCACGAGTGGACTCACTGAAAACATACAGTGAGGGAAAAAAGGTATTTGATCCCCTGATTTTGTATGTTTGCCCACTGACAAAGAAATGGTCAGTCTATAATTTTAATGGTAGGTTTATTTTAACAGTGAGAGACAGAATAGCAATAAAAATATCCTGAGAAAACGCATTTCAAAAAAGTTATAAATTGATTTGCATTTTAACCACTTGCCGACCGCCTCACGTCGATATACATCGGCAGAATGGCACGGGCAGGCAGAATCACGTCCGATCGGACCCCCCCCGGTGCCCGAGGCGGTCGGCGTTTGTCCCCCGGCGATCGGAGGTAAGGGGGAGGCCATCCATTCGTGCCCCCCTCGCGATAGCTCCCAGCCAATGGGATCATTTCTCTGCTGCTGTATGCTAAACAGCAGCAGAGGAAATTATGTCATCTCTCCTCGGCTCGGTATTTTCCGTTCCGGCGCCGAGGAGAGAAGACTGCAATGTGAGTGCACAACACACATACACACATACAGTAGAACATGCCAGGCACACAATAGGCCCCCCTTTACCCCCCGATCCCCCCCCAATCCCCCCCCACCCCCGTCACACTGACACCAAGCAGGTTTTTTTTTTTGTTTTTTTTCTGATTACTATATTGGTGTCAGTTTTTGACAGTTAGTGTGGTAGGGCAGTTAGTGTTAGCCCCCTTTAGGTCTAGGGTACCCCCCTAACCCCCTCTAATAAAGTTTTAACCCCTTGATCACCCCCCGTCGCCAGTGTCAGTAAGCGATCATTTTTCTGATCGCTGTATTAGTGTCACTGGTGACGCTAGTTAGGGAGGTAAATATTTAGGTTCGCCGTCAGCATTTTATAGTGTCAGGGACCCCCATATACTATCGAATAAAGGTTTTAACCCCTTGATTGCCCCCTAGTTAAACCTTTCACCAGTGATCACCGTATAAGTGTTACGGGTGACGCTGGTTAGTTAGCTTATCTTTTATAGTGTCAGGGCACCCGCCGTTTATTACCGAATAAAGGTTTAGCCCCCTGATCGCCTGGCGGTGATATGCGTCGCCCCTGGCAGCGTCAGGTTAGCGCCAGTAGCGCTAACACCCACGCACGCAATATACGCCTCCCTTAGTGGTACAGTAGCTGAACGGATCAATATCTGATCCGATCAGATCTATACTAGCGTCCCCAGCAGTTTAGGGTTCCCAAAAACGCAGTGTTAGCGGGATCAGCCCAGATACCTGCTAGCACCTGCGTTTTGCCCCTCCGCCCGGCCCAGCCCAGCCCACCCAAGTGCAGTATCGATCGATCACTGTCACTTACAAAACACTAAACGCATAACTGCAGCGTTCGCAGAGTCAAGCCTGATCCCTGCGATCGCTAACAGTTTTTTTGGTAGCGTTTTGGTGAACTGGCAAGCACCAGCGGCCTAGTACACCCCAGTTGTAGTCTAACCAGCACTGCAGTAACACTTGGTGACGTGGCGAGTCCCATAAGTGCAGTTCAAGCTGGTGAGGTGGCAAGCACAAGTAGTGTCCCGCTGCCACCAAGAAGACAAACAGGCCTGCCGTGCCCATAGTGCCCTTCCTGCTGCATTTGCCAATCCTAATTGGGAACCCACCGCTTCTGCAGCACCCGTACTTCCCCCATTCACATCCCCAACCAAATGCAGTCGGCTGCATGAGAGGTATTTTCTTTATGTCCTCCCGAGTACCCCTACCCAACGAACCCCCCCAAAAAAGATGTCGTGTCTGCAGCAAGCGCGGATATAGGCGTGACACCCGCTATTATTGTCCCTCCTGTCCTGACAATCCTGGTCTTTGCATTGGTGAATGTTTTGAACGCTACCATTCACTAGTTGAGCATTAGCATAGGGTACAGCATTGCACAGACTAGGCACACTTTCACAGGGTCTCCCAAGATGCCATCGCATTTTGAGAGACCCGAACCTGGAACCAGTTACAGTTATAAAAGTTACAGTTACAAAAAAAAGTGTAAAAAAAAAAAACAAAAAAAACACAAAAAGATAATATAATATTTTAAAAAATAGTTGTTGTTTTATTGTTCTCTCTCTCTCTATTGTTCTGCTCTTTTTTACTGTATTCTATTCTGCAATGTTTTATTGTTATTGTTATTATGTTTTATCATGTTTGCTTTTCAGGTATGCAATTTTTTATACTTTACCGTTCACTGTGTTTTATTGTTAACCATTTTTTTGCCTTCATGTATGCCATTCACGAGTGGTTATACCAGAATGATGCCTGCAGGTTTAGGTATCATCTTGGTATCATTCTTTTCAGCCAGCGGTCAGCTTTCATGTAAAAGCAATCCTAGCAGCTAATTAGCCTCTAGACTGCTTTTACAAGCAGTGGAAGGGAATGCCCCCCCCCCACCGTCTTCCGTGTTTTTCTCTGGCTCTCCTGTCTCAACAGGGAACCTGAGAATGCAGCCGGTGATTCAGCCAGCTGACCATAGAGCTGATCAGAGACCAGAGTGGCTCCAAACATCTCTATGGCCTAAGAAACCGGAAGCTAGGAGCATTTTTAGATTTCGCCGGATGTAAACAGCGCCATTGGGAAATTGGGAAAGCATTTTATCACAAGTATCTTGGTGTGGTCAGATGCTTTGAGGGCAGAGGAGAGATCTAGGGTCTAATAGACCCCAATTTTTTCAAAAAAGAGTACCTGCCACTACCTATTGGGAATATTTACATTCCCTGAGATAACAATAAAAATGATTTAAAAAAAAATGAAAGTCACAGTTTAAAAATAAGATAAAAAAGCAAAAAAATAATAAAGAAAAAAAAAAAAAAGCACCCCTGCCCCCCCCCCTGCTCTCGCGCTAAGGCGAGCGCAAGCGTCGGTCTGGCGTCAAATGTAAACAGCAATTGCACCATGCATGTGAGGTATCACCATGAAGGTCAGATCGAGGGCAGTAATTTTAGCAGTAGACCTCCTCTGTAAATCTAAAGTGGTAACCTGTAAAGGCTTTTAAAGGCTTTTAAAAATGTATTTATTTTGTTGCCACTGCACGTTTGTGTGCAATTTTAAAGCATGTCATGTTTGGTATCCATGTACTCGGCCTAAGATCATCTTTTTTATTTCAAACATTTGGGCAATATAGTGTGTTTTAGTGCATTAAAATTTTAAAAAGTGTGTTTTTTCCCCAAAAAATGTGTTTGAAAAATCGCTGCGCAAATACTGTGTGAAAAAAAAAATGAAACACCCACGCTTTTAATCTGTAGGGCATTTGCTTTAAAAAAATATATAATGTTTGAGGGTTCAAAGTAATTTTCTTGCAAAAAAAATAATTTTTTCATGTAAACAAAAATTGTCAGAAAGGGCTTTGTCTTCAAGTGGTTAGAAGAGTGGGTGATGTGTGACATAAGCTTCTAAATGTTGTGCATAAAATGCCAGGACAGTTCAAAACCCCCCCAAATGACCCCATTTTGGAAAGTAGACACCCCAAGCTATCTGCTGAGAGGCATGTCGAGTCCATGGAATATTTTATATTGTGACACAAGTTGCGGGAAAGAGACAATTTTTTTTTTTTTTGCACAAAGTTGTCACTAAATGATATATTGCTCAAACATGCCATGGGAATATGTGAAATTACACCCCAAAATACATTCTGTTGCTTCTCCTGAGTACGGGGATACCACATGCATGAGACTTTTTGGGAGCCTAGCCTCGTACGGGACCCTGAAAACAAAGCACCGCCTTCAGGCTTTCTAAGGGCGTAAATTTTTGATTTCACTCTTCACTGCCTATCACAGTTTCGGAGGCCATGGAATGCCCAGGTGGCACAAAACCCCCCCCCCAAATGACCCCATTTTGGAAAGTAGACACCCCAAGCTATTTGCTGAGAGGTATAGTGAGTTTTTTGCAGACCTCACTTTTTGTCACAAAGTTTTGAAAATTGAAAAAAGAAAAAAAAAATGTTTTTCTTGTCTTTCTTCATTTTCAAAAACAAATTCAAAACAAACCAGACACTGGGTTTCATCTCTGGAGATGCTCTGCCAGGCCTCTACTGCAACTGTCTTCAGTTCCTGCTTGTTCTTGGGGCATTTTCCCTTCAGTTTTGTCTTCAGCAAGTGAAATGCATGCTCAATCGGATTCAGGTCAGGTGATTGACTTAGCCATTGCATAACATTCCACTTCTTTCCCTTTAAAAAACTCTTTGGTTGCTTTCGCAGTATGCTTCGGGTCATTGTCCATCTGCACTGTGAAGTGCCGTCCAATGAGTTCAGAAGAATTTTGCTGAATATGAGCAAATATTGCCCGAAACACTTCAGAATTCATCCTGCTGCTTTTGTCAGCAGTCACATAATCAATAAATACAAGAGAACCAGTTCCACTGGCAACCATACATGCCCACGCCATGATACTACCACCACCATGCTTCACTTATGAGGTGGTATGCTTTGGATCATGAGCAGTTCCTTTCCTTCTTCATACTCTTCTCTTCCCATCACTCTGGTACAAGTTGATCTTGGTCTCATCTGTCCATAGGATGTTATTACAGAACTGTGAAGGCTTTTTTAGATGTTGTTTGGCAAACTCTAATCTGGCCTTCCTGTTTTTGAGGCTCACCAATGGTTTACATCATGTGGTGAACCCTCTGTATTCACTCTGGTGAAGTCTTCTCTTGATTGTTGACTTTTACACACATACACCTACCTTCTGGAGAGTGTTCTTGATCTGGCCAACTGTTGTAAAGGGTGTTTTCTTCACCAGGGAAAGAATTCTTTGGTCATCTACCACAGTTGTTTTCCGCGATCTTCTGGGTATTTTTGTGTTGCTGAGCTCACCGGTGCATTCTTTCCTTTTAAGGATGTCCCAAACAGTTGATTTGGCCACACCTAAGTGGAGACCAAGAACACCCCAGCAGTATGGTTACACACCCAACCAGAGGAGGGTGAGCTACCGGGAGCCCTCAGATCAGAGATCATCCAGAAGGTATAATGTCCCCACATACAACAGATTCTCCCCTATAAGAAATGTACAATATTCTCACCCCTCATATGGGAGAGAATATGAAGAACAGTGGGATTTTCGCAGAGAAGATTACCAGGACAGGCCCCCAGGAAGGTGGAAAACTCGTGTCCCCTACAGGACCCCAGGATGGAGAGCACAACGGGGGAATGGAGGAGGACCCCCAAGAGGTGGGCAGAGAAGACTGGGCAACCCCACCCCTGTGGGGAGACAGGACCCCGGAGAATGGACACATCCCAACAACGGGAGGGAATACAACCAGGAAAGAAACAGGGGCACAATGCCAGGCTATCCGGAAAGAAGAGGCAGACAAGAGGAAGGAGAGGAGGTAGGAAGAAAAAGAAGGAGAGTATATTAGGAAAAGAAATATTCAACCTGAGTTCCTCCACTTTCTCTGACGAAGAACTCAGGATACTGGATTTAGGACTCAAGTTCGCTCCTGAAAAAATGCTAGATAAATTCGAAGCCTACATTGACCTTCAGAAATTTATGAGGAAACTCAACCTCAAAAAACACTTCGCTCTAAACCAAGAAGAAGGCATACGGGAAGTCCCTGAGTATGTACAAACTAATCTTAAAAACAATTCCATCTATAACCCGAAGACACCAGGTAGCCAATGCATGAATGCATTCAAGAAGATGGTTGAAGAAGACCTAAGAAATCTAAGGAGGAAAGACAGAAAAGGGAAACACATATGGGACGCCATCAAAAAATTAGGGGAAAGACATGAGGTGATCATAAGACCAGCGGATAAGGGGGGAGGACTGGTCATCCTGGACAAGAAGGATTACCAGGATGAAATGGAAAATCTACTAAAGGTAGAGAATACCTACCAGAGATTAAGGAGTAACCCCAAGAAAAAGTATCAAAGGAAATTGAAGACCTTCATTGACAAGGGGAAGAAACTAGGGATACTAAATTTAAAAGAGGCTGAATACCTGTTCTCAAAGTCCACTAAGACTCCAGTCATGTATTACACACCAAAAATACATAAAAGATTGCATAAGCCACCAGGCAGGCCCATAATAAGTGGGATCAATTCCATATTCTCGAGGCTAGGAGAATACCTGGACAAATACCTTAAACCAATAGTCCAAAAAGGGAAGTCCTACCTACGGGACAGCCAACAGCTCATTCAGGAACTGCAAGAAATTCAAGTTGGAGGGAATTGGATCCTAGCAACCATAGATGTCAATTCACTGTACACCAGTATTGTACAAAAAGACGGGTTGGCTGAAGTAGAGAAGGCACTGCATGAAAAAACAGGGATGAAGCAGCAGCAGATTAACTAAATCCTGGAGGGGCTGAAGATGGCCATGGAATGTAACTACTTTTGGTACAATAACAACTACTATGTACAAACCAAAGGTGTAGCTATGGGGGCACGTTATGCCCCCAGTGTAGCGAACCTCTTTTTGGATATGTGGGAGGAGGAGTATATCTACAACCGGAAAATCCCCCAAATCAAGTTGTACAGGTGCTACATTGATGACTTGATTATCCTATGGGACGGAACACCGGATACATTTGAGGAATTCCTTGGACAACTGAATGCTAATAAATATGGAATCACCTTTACAAGAAAGTGGAACCTTGAGAAGATTGAGTACCTTGATTTAGAAATCTTCAAGCTAGGTACATCTTTATGCACCCGCACCTTTTTTAAAGAAACGGACCGCAATGGGTATATACCCAGTTCCAGCTGCCACCACCCGAGGTGGAAGGGAAATGTCCCAAAGGGCCAACTAATGCGGCTCCGCAGGAATTGTGATCTAACTGCGGATTTTGACAAACAAGCAGATGTGCTCATCCAGAGGTTCCAAGAAAAAGGATATGCAGCTAATACCCTAGCAAAGTTGAAGTCAGACATCATGAAGATAGACAGAAAGACCCTGTTCAAAAATACTAGGAAGAGAAAAAATGAACAAGGAGAGATTCTGTTCATCACAGCGTACAATAATCAATACAAGGATGTTGAACGGATTATCCACAGGTATTGGCCTATCTTACAAGAAGACAGAGTTCTATCAAAAATTCTCCCTAGAAAACCTAAATTTGTCTACAGGAGAGCACCCAATCTCCGGAATTTTTTAGTACACAATGCTGTAGACCCCCCGAAGCAAGTAAAAATCAGTACAGGTCTAAAAGGATTCTATAAATGCCGTAGGTGCCTAGCATGTAGGGTCAGCAAACCACAACCCAGGAAGAGAGAAACATTCAAATCTACAGTCGACCACAAACAATATAAAATTAGAAAATTAATCACATGCCAGAGTACTTACGTTACGTACATTATAGAATGTCCCTGTCACCTCCAGTACGTGGGTAGAACCACCCACCCCCTGGCAGTCAGAATTAGGGAACATATTAATAATATAAAGAAGGGGTTCCCTAAACACCATCTGTCCAGACATTTCGATGAGGTACATCAGAGAGACCCCACAGGGTTTGTGTTCTATGGTATAGATCATGTGGAAGATCATTGGAGAGGAAACAACAAACTCACTCTGATCTCCCAAAATGAAACCGAGTGGATCTACCGCTTACAATCCCTGGCCCCGAGGGGGTTAAATCTGGACATAGATTTAAACTGTTTTATAGCTAATCCCTAGTTATAGATCTGTCTAATTACCTAATGTACCTGGTGGACGCTCTTGGGCGACCAGTGGGTTAAGCATCATGTAACCTGGGGGATATAATTTCTGACCCTGTCTGGTCTTTCCCTTTTTCTTCCACTTTTCTTATAGGTAGAGAGAGGGAGGACAATAGAGCAGGGACCCCCTAATATATAAGTATGCCTGGGAGAAAATGTAAATGTTTAAATTTATTTTTGGCGTTACATACCATATGTAAGGTCCCTTGTCTGGGATCAAGTAATATTAATCCTAGTACTGGTACTCCTTAGGTGCCCCACCACATCCTTTTACGTAGGGTAATACCATATGACCTCCTATGTGGGGTATTTCCTTATACCATATAGTTTAGGGGTATACGGGCCCTCAAGGTATCTCTCTGACATGGGTATCTATGGCCAGGGGTTTACATGCGGAGCCCCCTATGTGGTTTGACCCCAAGAGGGAACATGAGGGGAGGTATACACATTTGATAAGTTATTGAAGGTTGATTTGCCATAGCATAGAACATCGTTATACATGTGTATATATGTTATCCCATTATATATATGAATATAAGGGTGCGCGTTGCCCACAATGTGTAAAGTTGCTTCATTTTTACAATTCTTTCTAATACTTTATATATTTTATTAATTAACTTAAAAAAATGTTTTTGTTAATTTTTTATTAATTTATAATACTATTTTTATATATGGACATGTATTTTTGTACTATGCTGATACCAATTCCTTAATCCGGCCTATGCAGGATAAATGGATAAATGGAACCCCATAGGGGGCCAGAACCGGGGTTTAAGAACACTCTCTATTTATGATTCTGACATCTCATTCGCATGGACATCCCGCAAGCCTAGGGGGTATTATGATATATAACACTAAGGTTAGAGTAGCAATACAATGAGCTACCACTAGGCTCACTCACCGTATGGTTCATCCTATTTCCCCCTCCTATTCCTGCATATAAACAGCTTGGAATGAGAATTGGTATCGCTTAGTCAGCTTGAGAGGTTAATGGAGCACTAATGTTATGTATAACACTATTATTTATGCTGTTAAGGATCGCATTATATTAAGTCTGCCTTTTTTAACGACAAGCAGAGATATAAGTTCAGGCTCCCTTATATGGCAATTGGATTTTCCTCCTCGTTCTATTATGATCTGTCCTGGGAGGTGACATGAGATTGTGATCACGCCCAGGGGAGGAGAGTGGGTGGAATATATCAATACTGCTTGTCTTTAGCACAGGACGAGGTACGTTAGCTGCGCCTTTGATAACGCCGATGACGAAACGCGTAAGGCGGAGCTACGCACTGACATCACACGCGGAAGTAGGAGAGTGTGGAACGCAGCTGAGGCGCACACCGCGCAGCTGATGGTTCTAGACGCACTGCACTCTCCATAAGAAGCAGATTACACGCTGTGTGACTAGTTGGCTCTTTTTATAAATAGCCATGATTTTAATTTTAGTTACTTTTATTTGCCTTATTTTTTGTGCTGTTGTGATAGCTAAATAAACTATTTAAAACGTATCACACTATGGAGCCCTGTTTCTTCTATATGAGGATATACTGAAGGATACTTCACAGCTGGAGCGGTGGACCCTGAGGACCCATACACATCACATTGCTGCTTGTTACTACATGCCTACTACCCCTGCAGGGTTGCAGGGAGCTGGTGAGTGGGGATCTTTGAGGGGGAGCACCGCAAGTCACTGGATCTGATCAGCTGTTTTCACGAAAGTCAATTACCACAGACGTTTTTACTTCCTGATACTGGACTTTGATACACTAATTTTTTACATTTTAATATACATTTTTCTCACCAATTTTTTCACTAATCTTTTCACTAATTTTTCACCAGTTTATATTATTTAATGTGCAGTCCTGCACTATATGCCTAATGCTGGGACTATTTAATTCACCTTATGCTTAAAAGCACATTTGGACATAATTGGGGATCAACATAGGTTTAAACCGTGGTGGTTTATTTTATTTACTTTTTTTACTATTTTTATTTATTTCTTGGATTGTCATATATTGATTTTTACAAGTTGTCACTTAATTAATCCATGATGATTAGCCACACGGTGTACACCTGCATGTAGGTATGAGACTGACTTGTTAGTACAGTCCATTCAGGTAATGTTGGACACCTAGATCCACTACCTAATGAGTGTTAAAGGGGTTGTATTTAGTTTTTCTGATTTTTTCCCTTTGAGGTTCATTATATTATAAATCAAGGTACCCTGGTAAGGTAGCGCCATCTACCCCTAATTAACTTTCCTTTATTTTTTAACTCACTCCTTCGCGGGTAAGTGCAAGGGGAGGCTGCAAGCCTTCAGGTCCGTGAGCGCGGAAACCCGTCCCTCATTTTGGCCACACCTAATGTTTTGTTTTTTCAGCCTAAAGATGGCTTGCTTCACTGATAGTGACAGCTCTTTGGATCTCATATTGAGAGTTGACAGCAACAGATTCCAAATGCAAATAGCATACTTGAAATGAACTCTGGACCTTTTATGTGCTCCTTGTAAATGGGATAATGAGGGAATAACACACCCCTGGCCATGGAACAGATGAGCAGCCAATTGTCCCATTACTTTTGGTCCCTTAAAAAGTGGGAGGCACATATACAAACTGTTGTAATTACTACACCGTTCACCTTAATTGGATGTAAATACCCTCAAATTAAAGCTGAAAGTCTGCAGTTAAAGCACATTATGTTCGTTTCATTTCAAATCCATTGTGGTGGTGTATAGAGCCAAAGAGATTAGAATTGTGTCAATGTCCCAATATTTATGGACCTGACTGTATTTGTGTGATTTTATGTCAGTATTACATCGTATATCCCTGTATGTTGTGGTCGTTCAGGTGCTTATCTAATAGTTTGTTGAAATTATCGATGCTCCCCGCTGAAACCACTACCTGTGGAAGAGAATTCCACATACTAACTGCTCTTACAGTAAAGAACCCTCTATGAAGTTTAAGGTTAAACGGCTTCTCTTTTTCTTCTTAGTGAATGGTCGCGTCCCTTATTAAATTCCCTTTTGTGGAAAAGCTTTATCCCTATTGTGGGGTCACCAGTACGGTATTTGAACATTAAAATCATATCCCCTCTCAAGCGTCTCTTCTGCAGAGAGAACAAGTTCAGTGCTCGTTACCTTTCCTAATAACTAATGTCCTCCAGTCCCCTTATTAGTTTTGCTGCCCTTCTCTGGACTTTCTCCAGTTCCAGCACATCCTTAATGAGGACTGGTGCCCAGAACTGGACCGCATACTCCAGGTGCGGCCGGACCAGAGTCTTGTAGAGTGCGAGAATTATTGTTTTATCTCTGGAGTTAATCCCCTTTTTAAAGCAAGCCAATATTCTGTTTGCTTTGCTTGCAGCAGCTTGGCATTGCATGCCATTGCTAAGCCTGTCATCTACTAGAACCCCCAGATCCTTTTCCATCCTAGCTTCCCCCAGAGGATCTCCCCCTAGTAAGTAGATTGCATTAATATTTTTGTCACCCAAATGCATCATTTTACATTTTTCTACATGAAACCTCATTTGCCATGTAGTTGCCCACCCCATAAATTTGTTCTTGCAAAGTTTCCACATCCTGCGGAGAAGTTATTGCCCTGCTTAGCTTAGTATCATCTGCAAATACAGAGATTGAGCTGTTTATCCATCCTCCAGATCATTTATGAATAAATTAAATAGGATTGGTCCCATGACAGAACCCTGGGGGACCCCACTATCCACCCGGACCATTCCGAGTACTTCCCATTTATCATTACCCTCTGAACTCGCCCTTGTAGCCAGTTTTCAATCCATGCTAATGGACCTTACTTTGTACAGTAAACATTTATGGGGAACTGTATAAAATGCTTTTGCAAAATCCAGATACACCACATCTACGGGCCTTCCTTTATCTAGATGGCAGCTCACCTCCTCATAGAAGGTTAATAGATTGGTTTGGCAAGAACGATTCTTCATGAATCCATGCTGATTACTGCTAATGATATCTTGTATATAGTCCCTTATCATCCCCTCCAAGAGCTTGCATACAATTGATGTTAGGCTATTGGGTCTGTAATTCCCAGGGATATATCTTGGCCCTTTTTTAACCTCTTCCCAACCAGCCGCCGCAGCTGTACTGCGGCAAGATGGCTCCCCTGGGCGAAACAACGTTACCTTAGGTCGGTTCGCCTTTTGACCACATGGCGGCGTGTTGACCACTTGGCACCTGCGATCGCTCCACACAGAGACAGAACGGAGATCTGTCAACGTAAACAGACAGATCTCTGTGCTTTCAGGAGTGAGGAGAGTGATCTGTTGTTCATACTAAGTATGAACAACGATTGGTGTTCAATGTTGATCAATTGTGTTCAATGTTGAGAGAGAGTTAACGGACTAGCCAACCATTTACCCCAAATTTTATGAAAGGTTTTATTCCTTTTTCGAATTTCAAAGGTTAATTTATATAATGGAATAGAGTCATTGATAAGTTTTAACCAGAGGGATTTCAAAGAGGTCTGTGCACCTTTCCAGGACAGTAGAATAGAATTTTTAACAGAAAAATAAAGTATACAGAGCAATCTCTTGGCATGTGATGATATGTGTAAGTCACCAAATACTCTCAACAAGCAATTCTTAGGGTTAATTATGTTAGGAAGGCCCAGCACAGTCGATATAAAGGCACCCACTTCCTTCCAGAAGTCACTAACTATCGGGTATGACCAAAAGCAATGTAAGAAGTCTGCCTCTTGGCCGCAGCCTCGTAAACAGACAGCCGATGGTAAAAGACCCATTTTATGCAGTCTGGCCGGGGTGAGGTGGGTCTGATGAAAGATTTTAACTTGTATGATGCGGTCTCGGGAGGAAATGACAGAAGTTTTATATGTGTCACTAAATTCTGACCAATCCTCATTTACCATAGAGATATCCATTGAATCCCACTTCTCTTGCGCTTTGTGAAACCTAGGGTTAAAGTCAGTCAATAAGGCTGCATAGTAAGTGGATACTAATTTAGAGGGTTCTGGTTGCCTGAGTAGTCTTTCCAGCGGGGGCAGATCAGTGATATCATCTAAGGTACCAAATTGGGCATATATGGCATGTCTGAGCTGATAATAATAAAATAAGTGTGATCTTGGTAAGTCAAAGTCCCTGCGTAACTGAGAGAAAGTTTTAAAGCCCTGTGTAGTATATAAATGACATAGATATTTAACCCCCTTGGAATACCATTGGTTGGCATCTGGAAGAGAGTACAATTCTTGCAGATTGGGATTAAACCACAAGGGGTTGTTAGGGGATTTCAGCCAAGAATGTTTTGATATTTTCATGGTAATATATTTAAACAATGAAAGGGAGGCGGAGAGTAGAGAGGTTCCAGGGCGGTCAGGTACCCGGCCTCTATATATTATGTTATGCAGAGTTTCAAGGAAAGATGCGATAGCCCCCTCCGTGGTTGTACAGGCATTGGCTGGATCTGGGTTCATCCAGTCATGTATGTGCACCAGTTGGAATGCCATATAGTAAAGGAAGAAGTTAGGGAACGCTAGACCCGCCAGATGAGCTGGCAGTCTCAGTGTCTCAAGTGCCACTTTGGGGGATCCACCCTTCCACAGGAAAGTAATACATATCATATATATGCGTTTGAAGGTAGCTTTTGGTATTTTACATGGGGAATTAGTAAGGATATAAAGCAATCTAGGTAAATAAATCATTTTAAGAATATTGGCCCTCCCCATGAGGTCTAAAGGTAAATCCATCCACTGTTTAGTTTGTTCCTGGAGGCGGGCCAGCAAAGGATCGAGATTATTAGTAGAATATAGAGATAAGGGAGCCTGAACCAATACTCTAAGGTATCTGAAGGAGGACACCACCTGGAGCTTGGAGGCCGGGTGTATCTGAGGAGGGTTATTCACATCTAAGGGGAAAAGGATGGATTTGTCCCAATTAACCCAGAATCCAGAGTAGTCCCCAAAGGTATTGATCTCCTCCAGCAAAGCCTGCAGAGACTCATTTGCATCTGCCAAGTACACCAGTGTGTCATCTGTGTAAAGGGAAATGCGCTCCTCTATATTTGCAATTGGGAGTCCTTTAATTGTGGGGGAGGAGCGAATGCGAACTGCAAGCGGCTCCATTGCCAGGGCAAACAACAGGGGCGACAATGGGCACCCCTGTCGAGTGCCCCTGGTGATCGGGAAGGGATCAGTGATAGATGAGTTAACCCGTATTCGAGCTGTTGGGGAAGTGTACAGAAGTTTTATCCATGCTACCACACGGGGGCCGAAGCCATATTTCTGTAACACCTGAAAAAGGTACGGCCATTTCACACTGTCAAATGCTTTACAGGTGTCTAAGGACACAATGGCGCGTGTAGGAGGGCAGTCATGTGGATATTGCAGGTTGTGAAACAATCTGCGAATGTTCATTCTAGTAGACCTACCAGGGATAAAACCACCCTGGTCACTATTAACCAAGGATGTGACCACAGTATTCAGTCGATTTGCTAATATTTTGGCCAGAATCTTAACGTCCACATTTATGAGAGAAATTGGATGATAAGATTCACAGGTAAGTGGGTCCTTTCGGGGCTTTAATAGGAGTACTATCAAAGCCTCCCGCATCGTTCGGGGGAGGATCCCAGTCTCTAGGGCTTTGTTATAAGTCCGCAGAAGGAAAGGGGATAGAAGGTCCTTGAACTTAACATACCATTCAGTCGGGAAACCATCAGGTCCAGGGGTATTATGTGTGGGCATTTGGGAGATGCTGCAGCCATCTCCTCGACTGAAATAGGCGCCTCCAACATGTCCCGTCCCTCATCCGACAAAGAAGAAGAGATATGTCAGCCAAATAGTCAGACAGCTGGGAGTCATCATAATCAACCTTGGAAGTATACAGCTTTCTGTAAAAGCACAGAAAAGAATCTAGGATATCTCCCGGGTTATCACTAATAGTACCTTGAGCAGTAATGATACGTGGTATAGAGATGGGAGAATGGTCAGGTCTGGTCAGGTATGCCAAGAGACGTCCTGCTTTATTACCATATTAAAACGACTTTTGGGATACAATCAACATGCGTTTTTGTGTGAGATCTAGCAGACGGAGTTCATATTCCCTACGGCTCTGTAACAATGTCTCCCTAGTGTCAGAGGCAGGGTTAGAGGCATAATCAGACTCCGTGCTTACCATAGCAGTTTCTAATTCCTCAGTGAGCATCTGATTATTTTTTCGTAAAATCCCCGTAATAGACATAAAGGTACCTCTCAATGTAGACTTGAATGCGTCCCACTCCGTGGAGGGGTCCACTTTATCTAAATTATGTTTCCAGTAGTTAGAAATGCTCATCCTACACTCTCCCTGTACCACCTTGTCCTCCAGCCAGTACGAGTTTAGGCACCATAGAGCAGGTCCCGAGCCTGGGAGGAGGAGGAGGGACACAGACAGAGAGGCATGGTCTGAAACTCCCCTGGGCAGGTATGAAATGGCGGAGACAACAGGAAGGGTCTCCGCCGGCGCAAATGCCATGTCCAGCCTAGACATAGTATGGAAAGAATCCGAATGACAGGAAAATTGGCGTTCATCCGGATGCTTCCAGCGCCACACCTCTGTCAGACCATGGACCTGAGCCCAATCTATAAAAGAGGGGAAAGACCTACCTCCCCCTCCTAGGCGGTCCACTGTTGGATCCAGGACCACGTTAAAATCCCCTACATAAAGCAAAGGGCCGGGGGGCCTATTCAGTAGTTGGAGGGATAATTTAGAGAGTACTTCCACTGAAAATGGGGGCGGGGGAATATAAATATTCACCAGCGTGAAGGTTATGGTGGAAATTTGTAAAGTAAGAACAATAAACCTCCCTTCTGGGTCTAGGGGGGGAGGTGCTGCGCTAACCAGAAGAAAGCTGTAAATCTCTGTCTGTGGTCAATTAATAAAATGACTTAAAATCGCATAATAACATAAATCGCATAAATAAGTGTTGACACTAAAAACATTCAAGTCTTAATGATCAGCATCCTGTGTATGTGAAAAAAAGTGCATAAAAATCCTTTTCAGTTGGTATATACTAAATGACAAAAAAATTGCATGAAAAATCACATAAATAAGTGTTGACACTAAAAACATATAAATCTAGATAATCATGTGTAGGTGCACAAAGGGACATAAACACTACTTCATGTGAATAATTCTAAATAAAAATACATAGAATAAATCAGAAATAACCATCAAAAACATATCCTTATAAATGGTGCAAAACATACAAAGTGCCAGTGCTTAAAGGTGATCTAGATATCGCAAATAAAACACATCAATCCTACGCAATATGGATGATAAATAATATAAATAAATGTCCCAATAATAGTGATGTAAAATATATTGTGCTGGCCTGCGAAACAAATGACCAATGACATGCCAGTAAGTGCAGCAAACTTAAAGTGCCAGTGTAAAAGTCATTGAAGGTGCAAAAGCAAGTTCTGGTGTATTCAACAAAACAACAGTGGGGTGTCTGGGATGCAATTCACTCAGTGTCCTCTTCGTGCATAAAACACTAATGTAAGCAGTGGCCCCTTACCTAGCGGTGCTAGGTCAACCGCATGAATTGTAGCTAAAACGCCAGGTCCTGAGCCTCCATCGCGTCCCTATATCCACGCTTGCCGGTGTTGGGTTATCCTAATGGCAGCTGATTACAAGTGGCTATGGTCCTATCAGGGGTCCTGGACCAGCGCGGATCCTAGCTCAGCCTCCACATCTCAGGTATGTATGTACAGGAATATGCAGGACAAAGGTACTTGATAGTGAAGTATGTCTTAACCAGGTAATGCTTTATTAAAAATCTTTAAGTAGATGTACTCACATAAAAACAATGCAGAGCAAACCTCTCTCCTATGAGCAGCGAACTCGTTCTGTGTCTAGCAATGTGAAACAGCCTATTCCATCCCTACGCGTGTCATCACCGATCACGTGACTTCTTCAGGGGAAATCACGTGATCGGTTTTGCACCATTTATAAGGATATGTTTTTGATGGTTATTTCTGATTTATTCTATGTATTTTTATTTAGAATTATTCACATGAAGTAGTGTTTATGTCCCTTTGTGCACCTACACGATTATCTAGATTTATATGTTTTTAGTGTCAACACTTATTTATGCGATTTTTCATGCGATTTTTTTGTCATTTAGTATATACCAACTGAAAAGGATTTTTTATGCACTTTTTTTCACATACACAGGATGCTGATCATTAAGACTTGAATGTTTTTAGTGTCAACACTTATTTATGCGATTTATGTTATTATGCGATTTTAAGTCATTTTATTAATTGACCACAGACAGAGATTTACAGCTTTCTTCTGGTTAGCGCAGCACCTCCCCCCCTATACCTCAGTTTGATTTTGGGCTTATGTCTGACCCTTGCTTCGGTGCATGCAGCTGTCCAGTCGCATACGTGCGTTTTTACAATTTTTTCTGAGTTTTTGTTTTCTTCTCTTTTTCCAACTGGGTAGCGCAGGAATATTCTTATTACATTTCCCTTCTGGGTCTGTTTTAACGCTGATCATGTCAGCTGGTAGAGATTTAGCCAGAAGGATAGATACTCCCCTTGAACAGTTAGTGTGAGTAGCATGGTATAGCTTAGATAACCATGGGCGCTTTAGGGCCCTTGTCTTAGAGCCCGTCAGGTGAGTCTCCTGGAGGCAAATAATGTGAGGGTGACATTTTTTTAATACAGAAAAAAACAAGGATCTCTTCTGAGATGCATTCAGGCCTCTAGTGTTCCAGGAGACTATCCTAAGGGATTGTGCCATATTAGAACATGTAGTAATGAAGAAGCATAGGTAAACCTTTGAATTAGTACCAATATAAGCGGATAGGCCGTGCCACCTGAAGCACATACAAGCACATGAAAAAAAAGTGCGTGGATCTGCTTGTATGCTGATATGGACCAAAATTTTTTTTTTGTTTTAGAAAAAAAATAAAAAATATAGATAAAAACAGAGGCATTAACAAACCACTATAAGCGGTGACCTGATAGGCCATCGATGACTCTCATTGACAAATGACAAAAAACAAAAAAACATGAAAAAAAAAACCATCAACAGCTCCCTTTAAACCTTTTTGCCCCCCACCCCGCTCAGCCATCCCAAACATAGCAAGCTTTGGATCCCTAAACTGAAAGTCCTTCCTAACTAGAAAACTGCGGAAGTCAAAAACTATACCATGGCCTCAAGCCACAAGCTGGTAAGGGGGTAACGTGGGGTCTGGTAAGGCTCCCAACTAATGACAGAGAAAAAAACAAAAATTCCCCAGTGATCGTGTCCTGATGAAGGATGCATGAGCTGTTTGTTCATGTGGAAGAGATTGTCATGGTGATTACTCTGGTATGCAAGTTACCATGGATTGAAAACAGTACCAGTGCAGGAGAGAACGTAGAGATGAAGGTCAGGGGAAAATGAAGAAGCATGCAGAGTATTGGCACCGTATTCTGCATAGCAGGGTGTAAATCTCTCCTGATAAAAAAGGGGCCAGATGACCAAATCTTCAGACATTGTAGAATTATGGCTATACAATCACCGAATCATACAGAGAAGTACGGGGCCTATAGTAGGGTAATCATTGACTGACATTGCAGGTTGATGGCGACTTCAATCTCCTCTGCTTCTGTGTGCTGCTCGATAATGATCATTCAGCCACTCCATGGCCTCCTTGGGGTTGGTATAGAAATGGGCCTTGCCATCATGAATAATGCGCAATTTGGCAGGGAAGAGCATAGCGTAGGAGAGGCCTTCCGTGTGCAATCGAGATTTCACTGCCGAGAAGGAGATCCGTTGGCGTTGAACTTCAGCAGAAAAGTCCGGATAAACAGAAATATTATTGCCATTAAATGTAAGCTTTTTCTCGTGCCAGGCGTAGGATGGCCACTTTATCCTGAAAATTGAGGATGCGTGCAATGATGGAACGTGGTGGGGCACCCACTGGAGGAGGACGAGGAGGAGTGCGGTGTGCACGCTCTATGTGAGAATGAGGGTGCGTATTTACCAAAAATGTCCCGCAGCCATGAATAAAGAAACTTTTCAGGATGGGAGCCTTCCGCGCGTTCCGGAAATCCCACAAATCTGAGATTGTTCCTGCGAGAGCGATTTTCCAAATCGTCGATTTTGGCGAACAGTGCCGCCATCTCGCTAGTAGTATCTCGTATGGTAACAGACATGGGGTGCACAGTATCTTCTAAGGTACTGATCCGTTCCTCAGCGTCCCCTGTGCGGTCCCGGAGGTTCTGGACATCTTGTTTCAATAAAGAAAAGTCCATATGGATAGAAGCTATTTGAGTGGAGAGGGAGGCCTTGCAATCCTGGATAGACAGCATAATGGTAGATAATGTAGGCTCAGCAGGGGGAGAATCCACAGCCTGGCTAAACTCAGCAGATTGCTGTGATTCCTGTGTCTGCAGGGGTTCTGTATGTGTGAGGAATATAGCAGGAATTGATGCACTCACCCCTGTTACAGAGTCCTGGATAGCAGAAGAGGAGGCCTGCAGCGCGTCTGTGCACTCTGCATGTGTCCCAGCGCCATTTTGCCTCCGGAACCGCGCCAACTGTTCCGCCATGTGTGAGGGCCGCGGCGGCCCATATTTCACCATGTCTGCCAGCCTGGTAGGTGCCCACAGCCGTGGGGAGCAAAACGATACCTTCCACGAGGACCAAGGATAAGTGTAGGATGGTCGTTGAGAGCCGGAGCTGTGTGTCTATGCGACTGCTCCATTCACCATCCGGCCACGCCCCCCCAATAGCTTTATATTTAATTGCATTTATGTTAAAGCTGACCTAGACACAGGCAACCATATGCAAGACAACTCAATTGGGAATGATATCTATCAACCACAGCAGACATTCTGCAGCTGCTCTTTTGCTTAGATCTAATTTGTCATAATATTGAGTGTGACGTATAACATTGAGGCAGCTGGCATGTTTCCAGAGGAAGAAGATAATAGAGGACAGCTCTTCCTTCTCCTAGACCCCGCCCCCTGATGATGCCAACTGTATTATTAAATGATAAGAAGTAGTAGTAGTGACAAGACATGCTTCTGATGATGTCAAATCCTGACAGGCAAATTTGATAATAGAAAATCAGAGTATGTTTATTTGTTAATGGGACATGTGTGAAAGTGTTCTGCTGTTTCTAATTGGAAATTAAATGCTAAAAGGGTACATTCATGTGCCCTTTGCCACAATTAACTTGCTGATAATTCCCTGTTAGAACCAAATGTTAAGATCCCCAGCATGGGCAGTAAGACAGGCAAGTATTGTGCTTTTTCTTTTTTTTTTATTATTATTATTAATCAATTGTTAATTTTATCTAAAATCAACAGAATGGTAACTAGTGTAATTGTAATTAATATAAGACACAACACTTGAGTCATACTGGAGTCCTAGCTTGCACAAGGTAAGTGTACAAGCCAACTTTAGTTTTTTTTTATACATATATAGACTTAATCATAATTCAGGCCTTTACAGTGCAAGACAAGCTTGTCGTATGTGATCTTAAATGTCACATGTTTAACTTATAGATACTTCTACATCTAGAGAATTTAATATGACCTTTCACTTGATTTTGTACCCCTTAAGGACCGTTTGTTCCACATGAAGTAATAGTGATTATTGATGTTGGGGGTAACAGAGCGCTTAAATGAAAAATAGGTAGTCACGAAATCAATGAAGCAATTATAAAGACATTTGAGTCATTCTTCTGTGTCTGGGCTCTTGATGCCCTTCCCCAAAAACAATCCTGTTACTAAAATTAAAATGATTCAAAATATTCTAGAAATTAAAGGAATTCAAAATATTCCACAATGAAGCAGGTGCAAAAGGAATACACAAATAATTTTAGATGTTTTTCATATGAAATGGATTAGTTTGGCGTGCATTCGTTTATATTACTTTTTTCCTTGCTTTTATTTATTTTATACTGTAAATTAGGCAATACTTTAAATGAGGAACTAGAGTAAAAGCTTTTTTTCTTCATAGATTTTTTTGGATAGAACAAGTGATGGTTATAACCCCTGCCAGGTTTTTTTTTTTGGCCATCTTTGTTACTTCCTGTCCCATATCCAAAACAGGAAGTGAGAGGAAATTGCTTCAATCCTGGGGTGTCAGCAAGCAACACTGTACCCATATGAAATATGTATTATTTTTTTTAGACAGATAGAGCTTTATTTTGGTGATATTTAATCACCACTGGGTTTTATTTTTTGCTATACAAACAAAAAAAAATTTTTGAAAAATAAAAACACAGGTTTTTCTTAGTTTCTGTTATAAAATTTTGCAAATAAGTAATCTTTTTCCTTCACTGATGAGCCCTGATAAGGCAGCACTGTTGGGCAGCACGGATGGGGCTGCACTGATGATCAGTGCCCTGATTATCAGTGTAAATGTACCCTGCCAGAATTGTCGGTTACCAGCTCTCCCAGGCCAGTTTTCAGCTTTCAGCGCTGTCACTCTTTGAATGACAATTGTGCAGCCATGCTACAGTGTACCCAAATTACAGTTTTATAATTTCTTTCACACAGATAGAACTTTCTTTTGGTGATATTTAATTGCTGTTTTTTTTGGGGGGTTTTTTTGCTAAATAAAACAAAAAAAGACAGAAAATTTTGAAAAAAACAAACAAAACTATTTCATAGTTTGTTATAAAATTTTGAAAACAGGTAATTTTTCTCCTTCATTGATGTGCACCGATGGGCACTGATAGGCTGCGCTGATGAGCAGCACTGATGGGCACTGATAGGTGGCACTGATAAGCACTGTGGCGGGACTGAGAAGTGGCACTGAAGGGCACTGATGATCACTGATGGGAACTGGTAGGTGACACTGATAGGCAGCACTGATCTATGGCACTGATTATGAGACACTGATGGGCATTGATTGGCAGCACTGGTGGGCATTGATAGGTGGCACTGTGGGCACTGGTAGGTGGCACAGTGGGCACTGGCAGTTCACACTGGTGGGCACAGAAAATGCAGCTGTGGCTATCTGTGTGAGGGACCAATGTCCCTCTGACAGAAGCCGGTGATCGGCTAACAGCGTGAGGGGGAAAAAAAATACCGATTGCCGAGCTTCTGTTTACATCATGTGATCAGCCATTATTGGCTGACAGCTTATCACATGGAAAGGGGCCGGGATCGACCCCTTACTCTGATCTGGGATCAGCCGAGTCTCATAGACTCGGTGATCACAGAGTGCGCCGCGCGCGACATGCAGGCAATTAAGGCCCGTGCTGTAGCAGTCTTTAGGCTATAGTGTGGTCAGCGAGTAGTTAAAGAGCTTCTATGATTGTCCTTTACCGCAATCTGTGATCAGCTGTGTCCGGGGGGCATGCAGGGGGCGTGGTTCTGGAAGGAAGTCCATTGATGACCTCCCAGAACTGGATGACCATGCTGTAGCTGTCATTTGGCTATAGTGAGGTTGGGAAGTGGTTAACCTGATTTTTAAGTTTTAAAATTATCCATTATGTAGTTACTCCTCCATTATTATTCTCCTTTCTTCTTTAACAGGTGCTTCATAAAGTTGTCCAAAAAAGGCAATAACATTTTTAAACTAATTTTCCGACATTTAAGGAGCCAGTTGAGAAAAATATTGAATTCTGATAACTGTATTAGATTCACATTCACATTAGCAAGTCTCCAGAGTTGCATGATTTCCAGTGTAACTTTGGAGAATGACTTTGATGCGACTTTCTGTGCGACTTTCATCCGACTTTACATTCAATGGATCCAAGTTGCACCAAAGTAGTCCAGGCACATTTTCAAAGTTGCTGTGACTTTGAGTTGCACAGATTTGAACGGGTGCCATTGACAAGAATGGGGTGCGACTTTAAAGGCCAAAGTCACATGACAAATCGCACAAGTGTGAATGGAGTTTAATACATGTAATCATAATAGTTATATTTTTCTCTACATTTGCATACAGAATATGCTACCCAAAACAGTGACAGGAATTGGGACATACCAAACACTGCCAGGGGGTGCTTGATCAGTTGCAATAACAGCTCTTTGAACATGCAAAGGTGACCGATATAATCACCCTTTCCAACCAATTTCACTGGGTGTAGATTGGATTTGCATGAAAATGTTAAGAAAATATAAACAAAGCCGTGTGAAATAAAATTTTAAAACAAATATAATAAAATATTCTGAAAATTATCATTACATTATTCTGTTAGAATACAAGATTTTTCACAATAGTAATCCTTTCAGGAGGATACTTCACAAAAGGAAGAAAATAATGTATTTCTATGCAAAAAAAATAGTAGTAGTAGTGTGAAATTCCACTTTAACTGTTGTGTTCCACTTTAACTGTTGTGCCCTATACTGTGTACCTCAGGGGATCTTACACCTGCCTTGTATGGCAGGTGTAAGATCCCCTGAGGTACACAGTATAGGGCAGTGTTTCTCAACTCCAGTCCTCAAGGCGCCCCAACAGGTCATGTTTTCAGGATTTCCCTCAGATGAAACAGCTGTGGTAATTGCTAAGGCAGTGAAACTGATCAAATCACATGTGCAAAATAATGGAAGGCCTGAAAACATGACCCGTTGGGGTGCCTTGAGGACTGGAGTTGAGAAACACTGGTATAGGGAATACCTGATTTGTGCTAAGGAATGAAAGGTGAAAGGTAAGTATTGTCTTATGCTGGCCATACACTATACGAAAAATTGGCCAAACCCATTTTCGAAAAACGAACATTAGGCCGTGAGAGCAAACGATGGTGCCATCATGTAATGACTGATAAATCGTTCAGTGGACATAAATGAATCCATTTTTGTTCCCTTTTTTTACATATACCTAGTGCAAACAGTTCGGACGGGAAACACCTTTCAATTTATCGTTCGTTCGGCAGAATATTTCCAAACTTGTCCTTCATTTTTTTGGCTCAAAAACGTTCCAACAATGGGTTTTGTACCCATTAACTGGCCGAAGAACAAACAAACTGGCCAAATGACCGAATATCGGCCGTTTTTTCATATAGCATTAGGGAACCTGATTTATTGTACCACATCTTTTTTACATATATATTCCAACAAAATTGTATTTTAAAGTATTAATTGTGAACGATGAATACTTTATGAGCTAAACACAATGATAGATAATTGTACATTTAAACAATTTTTGCGTAAAGATTCTCAACTCCTTTAGTAAATTAGCCCAACAATCTCCATTCAGGGCCACCAGACAAAAGTATATTATTTGTACTGGCCAGGGGCAAATGCCAGTCCTCTGGCGAAGGAGACAGGCCACTCAAGCAAAATGCCAAATTGTCATACGAGCATTTTCCATGGTCAGGCGCATTGTGCTCAGACACAGTTACCAGTATATCACAGGCAGAGGGTCACAGACAAAAATCGAACAGATGATCTGCACACTACCGGAATGGATGCAGGAGAAAGAAGTAATCAGAGAGCATCTAACCTTATTCAGAACACATATAAGCAAGAAACAGGGAAGTAATCAAAGCAGTAATCCTTATCAAAGAGCACAAAAGAACAGAGGCTGAAGTGCTAATAGTCTACACCAGTCTTTCTCAACTCCTGTCCTCAAGGCACCCCAACAGGCCATGTTTTCAGGCTCTCCATTATTTTGCACAGGTGATTTGATCAGTTTCACTGCCTTAGTAATTACCACAGCCGTTTCATCTGAGGGAAATCCTAAAAACATGACCTGTTGGGGTGCCTTGAGGGCTGGAGTTGAGAAACACTGGTCTACACAATGCACCAGTAAAATTTAAGGTTAGGAAAAGTCTATGTATCATCAGGACCCTTTTTGTTTTTTCTATTAACTCTATTTCTATTAATTATGCAGACCCATTCAGAAATTCAGCATTTCCATGATGAAGATGTATTACTAATGCAAAATGGCAATCTTCTTGTGCATCTACTATTTCTTTCAAAGGGGCCTGCCTAACATGAATGCTCAAAAATGTGCTAAGTGCATTTCATAGATGTGAACAAGCTAGTAAGCATAGTAATGAATAGGACTACTACTTGACATGCACACAGGCTCTTGGGGATTGATTAAACCAGGCACAGGTGAGAAAAGGGGAGAGAGAGAGAAAGACAGACACACACAGGCTATGCAGGTAATTAAAAAGCAGTTAACAGAAAGAAATACTGAAGGTGTAGAAAGAGAATGCACACAAAGACAAAGGTCACAGGATCATATCCAGCCTGATAACTTACATGAATCTCAGTCATTTGAAGATAAACCTGCAGAATCTACCTCCCCTGCCCTACTCTTTCTATGAATTATGCTTGTTAATATCTAACAGGTGCACTTTAACAATCAATAGGAAACTAACATTCTCTTATAAGTGTGTGGGGACCACTAGATAAATTGTTGCTATAAATATAAAAGTTTAATGTAGCTGCAATGCAGAATACAGAAATGCGTTAAACGACCTTCAAAAACCCAAATTTTACACACATTTCTGCAGCGCAGGACCATTTAACATCCACATCTCATTGTGTTGATAGATCAATTTACTTCTCAAAGTAAAAAAATTAAATCTGTTTTCAAAGCTCATCAGGAAAAGCCCTGCCAATAATCCTGTGCCTGAATCCAGAGATCAATGAAGTGTTTAAAACAGGTGGACACTTTTCCTTTTGTGTCTGTGATCTTATGTTTATATGACAGATCTGTTTACTCCTAACACCAATATGTGTTAAAGACTGAAGTGTCTGGGTCACAAAAGGCGAGGGCAGAAACACTTGAGAATGATCAGCCTTGCTTGTAGCTTCTTCTCAATGTAACTGCCAGAGAATGTCTAAACAAAACTATATTATAACACAAAAACACACACAAATACTAACCAACAAAAGAGAAAATTACTTCCTTTTTTGTCTACTGTACATCAAGATAATAAAATATTCTTATACAATCACGTTTTTAATTTGTTAAAAAGTACTTGTTAGTACTTAAATCTGTCCAGAGAGTTCTGCTTGGTAGAATGGGAGAGCAAAGTTGGCCATACACAGCAAATTTTGTTTGCTTCCTAATGAACCCAATAAAAAATCACTCCAAGGATGGCCTTGTGGGCACCTCTCAGCCCGGCATCCTTTGACTGAAAAATCAAAAGAGCAGAGTGACAATTGCCAGCCAAACAGTACCTGCATCCAACCAGATTCAGGCATAAGAAGAACCACTGTAAACAGACCGGACTTTACTACACTGTGTACTCAGAATATAGCAGAACGTATGTGAGCTCAACCACCAACTGTCAGTTAACCTCTTATACTTTTACTGTCTCAGAAATGATAGTCTCCATTTTTCTATTCTAGCAGGTTCCTCTGAAGCACTGTCGGGTGCAAAAAATATCAAAGAAGATGATGACGTTGCAGTCAAAGCATCTGTAAGAGGCAGAGAATGGAGCCAGGTGATGGGACAATAGAGCTGGGGTTTGAGCCAAGTAACCCAAGAGTGCTTGCACAGGAATCCCATCATCAATGACCAAAGTAAGAAGATATCAGTCAGGCAAAACCTGAGGAGAAGATGGCAGTACGTAGGGTGATGAGTGAGAGTACAGAACTGTCGGCGCTGTAGATGGGCTAACTTGGGGGTAAGTGTGCCATGTCAATCCAGATCCCTGGATTTGGCAGTGAAGTTCTGCTTTGACAACTGCTGGTTATTACCATTTCATATTCTTAAATATCTGATTTTTTCAACATTAAAGGTGGTACCTATATATATTACCCCATGCTTGATTTCAACACTTATTAATTAAAGGGTGCTTCACTTTCTGTTCTGTCTCCGCTACACGTTTCCCTGTGTGTAGCTCAACATGCAGCTAACCCGTCCTATTCTGAAATAAGCCACACTGAAAGTAATCTGGAGGCTTTATTAACAAAACAGGGTGGGGTGAAACTATTGAGAAAAAACAAATACAGATAATCATCATTTGACATATACAGAAATACAATGAGTAAGCTAAGCTGTAGATGGCGATGAGTTATTCTCATCAGTGATGCTGCATTTAGGGGATACAAGTGGATGCAAGTTTTAGTCCAACTTATGCTCTGATAGCTGGTACTTTCTTTCACTCTCTAAGATGGAGTCTGAGTTCCCAGGATGCACCTGTTTCTCTTCCTTAGACTGGAGAATGATGAGAACTTTTGTTAAAGGTGAACAGTTTCTAGTTTCTGCAAAAACAGTATCTTGTGATTAAATCTAATATTGCAGGCAAAATATCTTAATATCCTGCCGGAGGCAGAACACCTCCTCTTGCCTGTTAAAAAAATGGCAATAGCCTTATCTTGCTTTTGCACAGAGTAACAGTATTAATAATATTTTGCTGTATTGTTGTTATTCAGTGAAACAGTGCAAAGCACAATGATCACATAAGAAGTGACCAGATTTCAAGTTTATGTAGTTAGATCAACTAAGAGATCATATTGATTCTATGAAAAATGTTATTGATTAACTCAAAGTATAGTAAGTGGGACTTTTCTGATACTTTCATATATCAGAGCATTCCAATTTTATGTGACAATAGAAAAAATATTTAGAAATGTTCCATAGAATCAATATTCTAACATTATACACAGATCAGCCATAACATTATGACCACTGACAGGTAAAGGGAATACAATGGCACCTGAAAATTGGTGGGATATATTGGGCAGCAAGTGAACAGCTCATTATTCAAAACCTTGCCAAACCTTCAAATTAACTTTACAAAATCGAAAGCACTGAACATCACCCTACCAGCCACACGGGTCACCCAATGCAAACAGAACTTCCCCGTAATTTATTTATTTCAGGTACATATAGAGCGCCGTCAATTTACGCAGCGCTTTTACATATACATTGTACATTCACATCAGTCCCTACCCTCAAAGAGCTTACAATCTAAGGTCCCTAACTCACATTCATACATACTAGGGACAATTTAGACAGGATCCAATTAACCTACCAGCATGTCTTTGGCGTGTGGGAGGAAACCTGAGTACCCGGAGGAAACCTACGCAGGCACAGGGAGAACATGCAAACTCCAGGACATGGGAATCAGAGGACATTACATACCTGGGCATCAAAATACCTACTAAACTACAGGATCTCTACATGAGAAACTTCCAACCCGCACTTCAAAACATACAAGCTGATTTAAATAAATGGCATTTCGGGTCCTTCTCCTGGTTGGGTAGGACAGTCATATTAAAAATGAATGTACTGCCCAGACTTCTTTACCTTTTCAGGCAATCCCCATAAAGCTACCCACCTCCTTTTTTACATCATACAAGCGTATGTGCAGGACTTTTATCTGGGCGTCCAAGACCCCAGGACTAAGCTGGGATAGGCTAGTACTCCCCAAGCTATTAGGGGGCCTTGGCCTCCCCGACATTCAAAAATACCACTGGGCACGTCATTTAATTAAGATTGTAGATTGGCATCTGCATCGTTCCAATAAAGCCTGGATTACACTTGAGGATTCTTTTGCTAAAACCCTGCTGTCACATCTACCCTGGATCAATCACAACTCCATTCCTAGAGATATGGTGACACATCCCTTTATTGGAGCCACCTTAAATTAGCCGGCAAAACATTCAATTACACATCGCACCCAGGCCCTATGACCCCTTTGATCCGTAATCCTGACTTCCTGCCAGGCCTTGCCTTAAGAGATCTGCACAGGGAATCATGTACAGCCCCCATCAGGGAACACCACTTCTTCCAAAATGGTGAACTCCTCCCTCACCAAGCCATGTCAGCCAAACTCAATGAACGCAACATCCCCTTTTACAAGTACCTACAATTAAGACACTTTTTTGCTGACGCCAAATTCATCGCACTATGGTACCGAGAGCGTACACCCTTTGAATTGATATGTGATAGTTCAGAACCCCAACATCATGTGATCTCTACTGTTTACGCATTCTTATTTTCAACTTGCAAAATTAAAGATGATAAGCTTATCCGTCGTTGGGAATCAGAACTGTCTTTAGACTTAACCTCCACTAAATGGGAACGTATACACAACCATATTCATAAGGGCTCCATTAACCACTTCCCTACCAGGCCAATTCTGACATTTCTCTCCTATATGTAAAAATCATAATTTTTTTGCTAGAAAATTACATAGAACCCCCAAACATTATATATGTTTTTTTAGCAAAGACCCTATAGAATACAATGGCGGTTATTGCAACTTTTTATCTCACACAGTATTTGCGCAGGAATTTTTCGAACGCATTTTTTGGTGGAAAAAAAACAGTTTTGTGTTTAAAAAAAAAACAAAACAGTAAAGTTAGCCCAATGTTTTTACATTTTGTGAAAGATGAAGTTACGCCGAGTAAATAGATACCCAACATGTCACGCTTCAAAATTGCACACGCTCGTGGAATGGCACCAATGTTCGGTACTTAAAAATCCCCATATGCGATGCTTGAAATTTTTTTACTGGTTACATGTTTTGAGTTACAGAGGAGGTCTAGGGACAAAAAGATTGCTCTCGCTCCAACGTTCACAGCGATACCTCACATGTATGGTTTGAACACCGTTTTCATATGTGGACTTACGTATGCGTTCCCTTCTGCGTGCGAGCACACGAGGACAGCGGCGCTTTAATTTTTTTTTTTTTTTTATTGTTAATTATATTTTATTTTTTTTATTTTGATCACTTTTTTTCCTATTACAAGGAATGTAAACATCCCTTGTAATAGCAATATGACATGACAGGTGCTCTTAATAGTGAGATATGGGGTCAATAAGACCCCATATCTCACCACTAGGCTGCGAAGCCTAAAATAAAAAAAATAAAAAAATCGATCACTGCTTCCCAGCCAAAGCGGCGCTGTTTTTTTGAATGGAGAGGCCGGGCGTGGCGTCTTAACATCGCGCCTGGCCTCAGATGATCATAGAGACTCTGGCAACCATCTGGTCCGCCAGAAATCTCTATGATCTACATCCGGCGCCGCCGGATCCGCTCTCCGCCTCACCGTTCGTAACGGTGAGTCGGAATAAGCACCGGAGGGCGGCGGGAGGGGGGGGGGGGTCCCCTCTCGCCTCCCATAGGAACGATCAAGCGGCGGAACGGCCGCTATGATCGTTCCTATGGTGTAGAGATTCGCCGGCTGAAACCGGCAATATCTGAATGATGTCTGTAACTACAGGCATCATTCAGACATACCCGCCCAAAGCCCAGGACGTCATATGACGGTGGGCGGGCGGGAAGTTTTCCACCCAGGAAAACAGATACAAAATTTTCACCAACTGGTATAGGACACTTGACAAGATCCACAAAATGCACCCCTCCGTCCCCCCGACATGCGGCGCTTGTCACCCTCATTCATATCTGGTGGGAATGTACTCTCATCCTACCGTACTGGACAGAAATTCACCGCCTTATCACACAAATGACCTCTTACGCCCCAGACTTCACTGTGGCCCAATACATGCTCCACCACACCTCTATGCCCCTCTCCTCCTAAAAAAATCCCTTACCCTACACCTTATCAATGCAGCCAACCTCTGTGTCCCGGTTCACTGGAGGAGTTCCACACCACCCACAGTGGCTGATGGGTTCGAAAGAGTCGATAGAACAGCCGAGATGGAGAAACGAATTTACCAAGCAAAAGACAAGCCGACAAAATTTAATACAACATGGGCTTGCTGGTTACACTTTAGAGTTTCCTCAATGCAGATCATTCCGCCCGGTGACCCAACCTCTCAGCCATGATCGATACTGATCTGTCGCAGAAACGCCATAGTGTCTGGCTGATCGTGCCCTCCCTCTGTCCATACCCTTCCTCTTACCCAATTGATCCTCACCGATTAGACTTAGGCGATCTCCACACCCTCTTAACCTGATACCTACATAACTCCTTCACTGTTCCGGCAGGAGCACACACCCTAACGGTTTCTGGTCTCCTTACTCCCCCCCCCCACTCCTAGATAACATATTATTATTACGGAGCTGCCTCTCAATCATATGGGTACCGAATAGGTTTAAAACCACACACATTACTACACATGGCCCCCACTCATTCACAGTTAGAACCCTTTAGGGGTGAATTCGGTTTAAGGGTGGCTTTGATCGGATCGGTACATAACATATTTGATTGGACCCCTACCCCGACACCAACCCCTTCTCCCTCACACGGAGATGCTTAATGATCCTTAGTTTATACACTTGTTAATTAGGGTATTCCCGCTTTACCATAGGAATACTTTACTGGGTCGGAACTTCACCTACACCACTAATACAGAATTGACCTAGTAAGAGGCTCAGTTGGCCGTATTTTGAACTTGTTCTTTCATTTCTGCTTTATTTATCGATTGCATGACTTATTGATTGTATTAACAGCTTCTGTTTCAATGTATACCCGATAACTGTGATTTTATGTATATCTGAAAAATTTTAATAAACATTTATTGAAAAAAAAAAAAAAAACAGCCTACTTTGATCTGTGGCATAAAATGTAATAATGTTGATTTTTTTTAAAGGTTTTATTGTGATAGAATTATATGCTGTGCAATATGACGGCTTCAGATAATATTGTATACGCATGTATTTTCTCTCCTTATGATACATAGGTTTTTGTTTGCTATGGGTTACTGTGCATAGTCTTTTCACTCAATAAAATGTTTTTATCTGACAATTCAAGATTTACCTAAAGGTGGCACTACAGTGTTTTCTGCACCTAAAGAAAGGGCAAATATGAGGGACCCTTCACTGCTTCCACAATGAGGTCTTAAAACATCCAGGCTGACTACACTTATTACATCAAAATAATTGTAAACTGTTATGCCCTGTACACACGGTCGGACATTGATCGGACATTCCGACATCAAACTCCATGAATTTTTTCCGATGGATATTGGCTCAAACTTGTCTTGCATACACACGGTCACACAAAGTTGTCGGAAAATCCGATCATTCTGACGTAAAACAAGGGCAGTAGCCAATAGCTTTCGTCTCTTAATATATTCTGAGCATGCGTGGCACTTTGTGCGTCGGATTTGTGTACACACTATCGGAATTTCCGACAACGGATTTTGTTGTTGGAAAATTTTATAGCAAGCTCTCAAACTTTGTGTGTCGGAAATTCCGATGGAAAATGTTTGATGGAGCCCACACACGGTCGGAATTTCTGACAACAAGGTCCTATCACACATTTTCCGTCGGAAAATTCGACCGTGTTTACTGTGACATGTCTGATCTACCAATACCACATAATAAACTAATATAAATACACTTCTGATAAGCGGGTATTTTCCTAACTAGGGCTATGCAGTAGGTTTTGCTTTTCTTTGTTTTTAATCTCACTATATAAATAATGCAGGAAACAGAGTTTTACTTTTCACACAGTTTTAGATGATTAACTACAAAAGATTAACTGAGCACTCAGACAAGCCAGAGGTCAATAACAGAGATCAGCAAGACAAAGAACATTAAATCACATGGCGAAACAAGACAAATACTGGGGTCAAGAAGGGAAGAGTCTGAAATCTGGACCATTTACAAAAGTCTATCTGTGTTGCAAACAAAATTACAAGAGACTAAGGGTCTGCTTATACTGTAATTGGTTTGGAATAAATGCTATTTTTTACACTGATATTTTATATATACATATTGTGACAGTCTCGGTTAAAATGCCAGATAAGGTGGTAAAAGGATATTTGTCAACCCAGAGTATAGATTGGGGCATTTATGGGTTCCAGGAATCAAAGAACAACTTGACACTTCAACGCTCAGATATCCTCATATAGCCACTGTGCAACTTGGGCTGGATGGTTAAAGCGGTGTGGCCCTCCTCAGATCGAGGAATCCGGTATTCCACAAACAACAAAAACAAAAAGGGCACAAACACCTAGTCAATTTATTAAGGAATTAAAAATGACAAATTATACTCACAAACCAACATTTAGTAGTAGCGTGTCAGATTGACAGAGTACAAAAGTCCGCTTTCCAACCTCATAGAATTGTGCAGATGACAGAAACAAACTTAGGGGGACTGGCCCCTTCCTCAGAGCAATGACTAGTACATCCTTCACAATGACCTCCTAAAATTTAGAACCATTCAAGAACCATGCCCACCTCTCACAAAGGGGGAGGGGGGCGGGGAGGAGGACAAGGTTGAAGGGAGGCACCACCCACCATGGTCACCAATAACAAAGACACAAAACTTATGTACATGGACATATTTATACACTTAGAAATATATATACACATATAAATAAACATATGTGGTTTTAGATGGAATGGTTTTAGGAACTAATTAGCAAGTTTCCATCTAGTGATTTAAATTGTCCTTATTTAGGTTCATGTACAGGTTGTTTTACAGGTCTTCTATTGCCCTCTTTTTGAAACAATGTGATTAGGTATTCATTGACAGTGGCACAGAAGCCCAACAGCGTTTAGAAATAGGAGTTCTTATATTTTTTTATTATGTGTTCATTATTCAATTTGTTTTTTTGCACATATTTTATTTTTATTATTACTCCTAGTTACATTTTCAACATATGTATTTGTGGAAAATGTTTATGCTTTTTATCAATAGCCCATTTACTAAGAGGTTTCATTTACATCTTGGTAACTTTCAGCCCACGCTTAGGGCCTTTTCACACTGGGGCGGGGGCGGCGTCGGCGGTAAAGCACCGCTATTGTAAGCGGCGCTTTACCGTCAGTATGCGGCCGCTAACGGGGCTTTCACACTGGAGACAAAGCAGCGGCACTTTCGGGTCGGTTTGCAGGCGCTATTATTAGCGCAATAGCGCCTGCAAACCGCCGCAGTGTGAAAGGGCCGAAATAATAGCGCCTGCAAACCGGCCCGAAAGTGACCCTGCTTTGTCTCCAGTGTGAAAGCCCCGAGGGCTTTCACACTGGAGCAGTGCTCTAGCAGGATGGTAAAAAAAGTCCTGCTAGCAGCATCTTCGGAGCAGTGAAGGAGCGGAGTGTATACCGCTTCTTCACCGCTCCTGCCCATTGAAATCAATGGGACAGCGCGGCTTTACCGCCGGCAAAGTGCCTCTGCAGAGGCGCTTTGCGGTGGTTTTTAACCATTTCTTGGCCGAATACCGATGGTAAAGCGCCGCTTACAATAGCGGCGCTTTACCGCCGATGCCGCCCCCGCCCCAGTGTGAAAGGGGCATAAGGCCTATGTTGTCCTCCAGAGGCCTAGTAAATTCCATTGGTAGTGACATCCTATCTTGTAGTAATCAGGCTCCTCCTCTTCCCTTACAGTTTGCTCCGCTCCGTCATATCTTTGGGAGTGGTTACTAGGATTACACATCTCTGGTTCCGGAAATAGCATTCCATTTGGCAGTTGGTGTGCGTTCCAGCGCCCAGAAGTGGCCAATTTACAGCTGGAGGCTCAGTTGCCTGCCGTATAGCCATCCCAATGGGCCAGTTAAAAAGGATGGAGAGCAGGAGCCACAGATTACATTGGGTGACTCGTAGAGCTAAGAGGTATACTGTATTGGCGATGTTTATCTCAGATCCCCTGAGGTATAATTTATAGTTAAATGGAGCTCATGGAGGTGGAAATAAGCCACAAGGCAATCGATGAAGAACTACAGTATCTCACAAAAGTGAGTACAGCCCTCACATTTTTGTAAATATTTTATTATATCTTTTCATGTGACAACACTGAAGAAATTACACTTTGCTACAATGTAAAGTAGTGAGTGCACAGCTTGTATAAACAGTGTAAATTTGCTGTCCCCTCAAAATAACTCAACACACAGCCATTAATGTTTAAACCGCTGGCATCAAAAGTGAGTACACCCCTAAGTGAAAATGTCCAAATTGGGCCCAATTAGCCATTTTCCCTTCCCGGTGTCATATGACTCATTGCTCTCACTCTCTCATACTGGTCACTGGAAGTTCAACATGGTACCTCTTGGCAAAGAACTCTTTGAGAATCTCAAAAAAAGAATTGTTACTCTACATAAAGATGGCCTAGGCCAGTGATGGCGAACCTTGGCACACCAGATGTTTTGGAACTACATTTCCCATGATGCTCATGCACTCTGCAGTGTAGTTGAGCATCATGGGAAATGTAGTTCCAAAACATCTGGGGTGCCAAGGTTCGCCATCATGGGCCTAGGCTATAAGAAGATTGCAAAGACCCTGAAACTGAGCTGCAGCACAGTGGCCAAGATCATACAGTGCTTTACCAGGACAAATTCCACTCAGAACAGGCGTCGCCATGGTAAACCAAAGAAGTTGAGTGCACGTGCTTAGAATCATATCCAGAGGTTGTCTTTGGGAAATAGACACGAATGCTGCCAGCTTTGCTGCAGAGGTTAAAGGGGTGGGGGCCAGCCTGTAAGTGCTCAGACCATACGCCGCACACTGCATCAAATTGGTCTGCATGGCTGTCATCCCAGAAGGAAGCCTCTTCTAAAGATGATGAACAAGAAAACCTGCAAACAGTTTGCTGAAGACAAGCTGACTAAGGACATGGATTACTGGAACCATGTCCTGTGGTCTGATGAGACCAAGATAAACTTATTCGAGTCAGATGGTGTCAAGCGTGTATGGCGGCAACCAGGTGAGGAGTACAAAGACAAATGCCTACAGTCAAGCATGGTGGTGGGAGTGTCATGGTCTGGCGCTGCATGAGTACTGCCACCACTGGGGAGCTACCCTTCATTGAGGGAACCATGATTGCCAACATGCACTGTGACATACTGAGGCCGAGCACGATCCCCTCCCTTAGGAGACTTTGCCCCACGGCAGTATTCCAACATGATAACGACCCCAAACACACCTCCAACACGACCACTGCCTTGCTAAAGAAGCTGAGGGTAAAGGCGATGAACTGGCCAAGCATGTCTCCAGACTTAAACCCTATTGAGCATTTGTGGGGCATCCTCAAAACGGAAGGTGGAGGAGCGCAAGGTCTCTAAAATCCACCAGCTCCATGATGTCGTCATGGAGGTGTGGAAGAGGACTCCAGTGGCAACCTGTGAAGCTCTGGTGAACTCCATGCCCAATAGGGTTAAGGCAGTGCTGGAAAATAATGGTGGCCATACAAAATATTGACACTTTGGGCCGAATTTGGACATTTTCACTTAGGGGTGTACTCATTTTTGTTGTCAGCGGTTTAGACATTAATGGCTGTGTGTTGAGTTATTTTGAGGGGACAGCAAATTTACACTGTTATACAAGCTGTACACTCACTACTTTACATAGCAAAGTGTCATTTCTTCAGTATTGTCACATGAAAAGATATAATAAAATATTTACAAAAATGTGATGGGTGTACTCACTTTGTAAGATACTGTAAGTTGTTTCTGTGATTCACAAAATTCTATGAAGTTGGAAAGGAAACTTCTGGACTCTGTCAATCTGACTTGCTACTAATTCATGTTGGTTTTTGTTGTATGGACTACTCAAGGGAAGACTGGTGAGGAAAAAACGGAGTTACTTACCGGTAACATCCTTTTCCAGGAATCTTTCAGGACAGCACCATAGAGAGACACCGGCTCCTCCCCTCTTAGGAAACACCGCCTTCCAATTCAATATTTAAATCTCATCCTCCCAACGGCCCCTCAGTTCTTCACGAGTTCCTCTGGCCAGCTGGGGAGACACAAGAATACGTCATACAAATCTTTATCTTACCTGACGTTCTCATGCGATGAGTTCTCATAGATAATCAATAACCTGGGTGGGTACTAGTGCTGTCCTGAAAGATTCCTGGAAAAGGATGTTACCGGTAAGTAACTCAGTTTTTCCCCATTCATCTTTCAGGACAGCACCATAGAGAGGATAAGCGAGCACCTTACCTTAGGGAGGGACTACTGCCTGCAGCACCTTACGCCCAAAGGCTTGGTCTTTGGCTGACAGCAGGTCCAATCTGTAATGCTTCACAAACGTGGAAAAACTGGACCATGTTGCTGCTCTACAGATCTGCTCCGGAGAAGCACCAGCCCACTCTGCTTGAGAAGTTGCCACTGCCCTGGTGGAATGTGCTTTAATACCCTCCGGGGGCTCCAAACCCCCGATTACATAGGCCTGGCTAATGGCCAACCTTAACCATCTGGCTATTGATCGTCTAGAGGCTTTGAACCCTTTCCTAGCCTCTGAAAATAATACAAAAAAAGAATCGGATTTCCTAAACTGTTTTGTACTATCCAAGTACTGAAGGACGCACCTTCTAACGTCCAGTTTGTGAAAAATATGCTCCTGTTCCCTCACAGGATTCGAACAGAAGGTAGGTAAAATAATTTCTTGGCCCCTATGAAAACTAGAGGCCACTTTTGGCAAAAAGGCCGGATCCGTTTTAAAAATCAAACGGTCCGGAAAAACCTGAAAAAAAGGCGCCCTAATAGAAAGTTCTTCGAGTTCACTTACTCTCCTTGCTGTGGTGATCGCCACCAAAAACACCGTTTTGAGGGTGATCAACTTCAAGGTACAGGATTCCAATGGCTCAAAAGGATCCCCTGTAAGAGACTGTAAAACTAAGGAAAGATCCCACACTGGGAATGGGGAACTTTTAACAGGCCTCTGTCTGCCCAAAGCTCTAAAAAACCTAGCTACCCAAGGATCTATAGCTAGCGGCTTTTCCAGGAAAATGCTTAGTGCCGATACCTGTCCTTTCAAGGTGCTAAGGGCTAATCCTTTGTCCGCTCCTGCCTGCAGAAACTCTAATACTGCTACAGAACTTCGTACATCGAAGGAGCTTTCTGTGCACCAACTGTTAAAGCGTTTCCACACCTTTAGGTAAATGGCTTGCGTCTCTCTTTTGCTGCAATTTAGGAGAGTTGTTACTAGCCGATCCGAGAAACCTTTGCCCTTCAGCAATTCTTCCTCAGTAGCCACGCTGCGAGGTTCCATCGCTCCACCTGAGGGCAACAGATTGGGCCTTGAGAGAGAAGATCCTCCTGGATAGGCAGAATCCAGGGAGGTTCCACTGTCAGACTCTTCAAGAGAGAGAACCACGGCCTCCTTGGCCAGTGTGGTGCTATCAGAATGAGGGTTGTGTCTTCTAACCGAAATTTTCTCAGAACTGCTGGAATCATCACGGGAGGGGGGAAGGCATAACACTTTGAGAAACGCCAGCTCTGAGCTAGTGCATCCACCCCGGCTGCTCCGTCCCATCTGTTTAGGGAAAAGAACAGACGAGCTTTTGTATTTGCCTTTGATGCGAAGAGATCCACAGAGGGAACCCCCCACTTCCGAGTAATCATCTCGAAGATGTCCTGGTTCAAGACCCAGTCGCCTTCCTTCAGCATTTTTCTGCTCAGAAAATCTGCCACTTGGTTCTGCTCCCCCTTCAGATGTATTGCAGAAAGAGAGAGAATGCTCCCTTCGGCCCACCTGAGGATGGATTCTGCCAGACCCCACAAGGATTTGCTCCTGGTTCCCCCTTGCCTGTTGATGTAGGCCACCGCTGATGAGTTGTCCGAACGGACCCTCACATGTTGCCCCAGGAGTTCTTTCTGAAAAGCTCTGAGAGCCAACTCTATTGCTCTCAGTTCCCTCCAGTTCGAAGACTTCTTTGCGTCTTCTTTTTCCCAGGTGCCTTGCATCATCTTGGAATCTAGGTGTGCTCCCCACCCTGTGCCGCTCGCATCGGTCGTAACCGTTCTGGACACTGGAAGAACCCACTCCAGGCCCTGTGAGAGATTGGACCCTTTCCTCCACCACCAGAGGGACCTTTTGACCTGACTTGGCACAGATATAAGGGAGTCCAGAGATGCTGGACTGTGGTCCCAGACACTCAGAATAAACAGCTGTAGGGGGCGAAAGTGCAGCTCTGCCCACTGAACTGCCGGAAGCGTGGAAGTCAGTTAACCCAGTGCTGACATTGCTTTCTATACTGAGATCTGACTGCTGCCCTGGAGCAGTAATATTGCTCTGTCCACCTTCTGGATTTTTTCTGCTGGAAGGAACACTTTTTGTTTTGTCGAATCCAGTACATAGCCCAGGAAGGTGACTTGTTGGGCCGGAACCAAACTGGATTTTTCCAGGTTCAAGAGCCATCCCAGGTTTTCTAAGCTGTCTCTTGCTACCTGAAGATCCTGGTACAACTGCTCCGGGGAAGGAGCAAACAGGAGCAGGTCGTCCAGGTACGCGACTACAGAGATGCCTCTGAGCCGCAAGAAAGCCAGGACCTCCACCATCACTTTGGTGAAGATGCGGGAAGAAGAGGATAGTCCAAAGGGGAGTGCTTTGAACTGTAGATGAAACGTTCCTTCCCCAGTTTTCACCGTCAGTCTGAGAAACCTCTGGTAACTTTCTGCGACTGGAATGTGCAGATAAGCGTCCTTTAAGTCTATTGACGCCATGAAGCAATTTGGGGAATTTCCTGTAGGTAATTGAGACATTCAGAGGCTTCAGATTCATGATAAGTCTGAATTTTCCCGAAGGCTTGCGGACCACAAAAATGTGGGAGTAAAAGCCTCTGCCTGTCTCCTCTACAGGAACCCTCACTATCACCTCTTGTTCCTCTAACTCCTGTAGGGAGGATAGAAGAGCTGACGCTTTCTCTGCACACTTTGGCAGCTCGGTGACCAGAAGTCTGTGCTGAGGGGGTTCTGAGAACTCTAGCTGGTAACCCCTTCTTATGATCCCTAACACAAACTGGTTGGAGGTGATCATCTCCCATTGTGGGAGGAAGGCCCCCAATCTTCCTCCCACCGTGGTTACCCCGTCATTGGGTCTTCTTGGGCTGTTCAGGAGGGTGAAAAATCGCCCCTCCCCGCCCCTTGCCCTTCTGCCCCCAAGCTTTTTTCTGCCGCTCTCCTTTTGGGGCTTCAAACTTTCTTTGAGGGCGAAACTTTCTTTTAGCCTGCTCCCCAAATTTCTTTTTAATGGGAAAGGCCTTTTTCTTATCGGCCGTCCGGTCTAAAACGGTCTCTAAACCTGGGCCAAACAAGAGATCTCCTGTGAGGGGAATTCCACAGAGTTTAACTTTAGACGCGCTGTCTCCTTGCCACGTCTTAAGCCATAGGGCCCTTCGAGCCAAATTAGTGAGGGCTGAAGACCTTGAGGACATGCGCACTGATTCGGCGGAAGCGTCCGCAATATACGCTACACCCTTAAGTAGCATGGGGAAGGAAGCCAAAATAGTCTCTTTTGGCGTTCCTGCCTTAATATGCGCCTTTATCTGCGTAAGCCAATATTCCATATTGCGGGCCACTACTGTGACCGCCATGGCAGGCTTAAGGTTTCCCTGTGATGAATCCCAGGACTTCTTTAAGAGAGAGTCCATCCTTCTGTCCATAGGGTCTGCAAGAACCCCCATGTCCTCGAAGGCCAGATCTGTTTGCCTGGAGACCTGAGAAAAAGCAGCATCCAGCCTAGGGGTCTTATTCCAGACTAGAGACTCCCCTTCTGAAAAAGGAAACCTTCGCTTCAAAGCCCTTGAAAAGAAAGGTTTTCTCTCAGGATCTTTCCATTCATTCTTTATGGCCTCAACCAATACATCATGGACTGGGAAATCCTTTTTTTGTTCCCCAAGACCTTTGTACATTTGGTCATGGAGCGATAACACCTTCTTTTCTTCCTGAATTCCCAAAGTGGTGTGAATAGCTCCCAAGAGCTCCTCCACTTCGTCCAGGGAAAGCTTATAGCGAGAGGTTTTTGTGGATTCCCCATCCACCTCCTCCACATCCGATTCCCTTTGAGAATCTGAAGCGGTGCTATCTGGCTCCTCCTCAATATCCACTCTGGAGCCCCCTGGTCTCTCTCCACTAACAGAGGGAGTATCCACTGGGCTAGGTGTAACACTCTGCTGCACTGGTAAAGGACTGCTTTGGGCTTGCGGCAACTGGAAGCTAGAAAAGAGTGCTTTAAAGGACTGAAAGGTGCTAGAAAGCTCCTTGACGGATGCAGCAAGATCTGTACCCTGTTCTGCTGCCTGTTCCCTGACCAATCCATCAATGCACTCCTTGCAAAGTGCCTTGGTCCAGGATTCCCCCATACTAGCTCTACAAGAGGGGCATTTTTTCTTTGAACCATGAGGCGACTTGCTTTTCTCTGTGGCTTTCTGAAAAAGAAAGAGAGAGTCGCCATAAATGCCCAATCCCACCAGTGCTTTTACAGAGGACCACCAGGAGTGCCCTCCCCAGGACCAACCACCACCAGGGTCCCAGACACACTCCCCTTCCCCCCGACCACCAGTGAGGGGAGAACACCCGTGAAGCTATCGGGATTTAGGTAAGGGAACACCACCCCAGGGTTCCACTTACCTTAGCATGGCTGGTGCTACTGTCTCCTGGAGCAGTTCTAGAGACCTCTGTCTCCGACATGTCCGCTGAGGATGGTGGTCGATCGTTTCCCCCGATAGCTGACTCTACAGCAAAGCAAGAGGGTCGCACCAGCCGAACGCTCGGTCCGTTTTCTTTCTCCGCGTCCGGAACCGGAAGACGCGGAGTCGTCGGAAGTGCCCGCCCTCGCCGGAACTGACGTCACCCGTCATCCGACCCGGCCATAGAGCTTCAGACGCTGGCTGCTTGAGCAAGCAGGAGAGACTCAGGCACTTCCCACAGCCCCCCCCTGGGCAGAAGAAATACAGACCCCCTTAGCTGTCTCTTTCTCCAAGAGAGGCTGAGGCACGCTAATTCAGTTTAAAAACAGGTAAGTATGGCTTCCCCAGCCTTTACCTGACTGAATAAAAAATAATAGAGGGAAAGAGCTAGAGAGACCAGACTCCCCCTCTTCCACAGACAGATTGTTTGGCTTCAGCCTCCCTGACTGATCCGCCTCGGTTCCCAAGCAGTGTCTCCCCACCGGAGGAAACACCTGAACTGAGGGGCCGTTGGGAGGATGAGATTTAAATATTGAATTGGAAGGCGGTGTTTCCTAAGAGGGGAGGAGCCGGTGTCTCTCTATGGTGCTGTCCTGAAAGATGAATGGGGAAAAATAGGTCAGTCTCATTTAAGAACCTGATGGCAAAATTCCTATGTTGGGCATGGATTTTGGGCTGCTAAGAGTGGGTGAATTTGCAGCCTGGCTGCCCATGTTCACAAGTCTGCCATTTGTCAGGGTACCTGGCTTATTAATATAGGGCTCAGAAGCCCTTTGATATCAACCAGCAAAAGGGTAGGAGACGTAACAAAAAGTGGTACTAAAGGCAAAATGTTTTTTCTTACCTTAATGCAGAGAATGCATTAAGGTAACAAACTTTTCAATAGCAGCTCCTGCCAGCCCCCCTTAAACACATAATCTATTCTCGATCCAGCGTTCTGCCATCTGCAGCAGCTCTTATCCCTTCTCCCCTAGGCTTGGCTGTCAGTCAAATCCTGTGAGCGAGGGGAGGGGGACAGGGCCGGAATAACATAGGGGCTATTGGAGCCGCACCTCCAAGGGTCGTGGCTCAGTGACCAGGGGTCACAGAGACCCCAAATTTGGGGGGTAGGTAGTTGAAGATCTACCTCACCACTGATCAAAGTGGGGCTCCTATCATCTACAGTTCTGGAGATATAGGGCTCCTTGCGCAGCCTGTCAGAAGCTACATACAGTGCAGCCAGTTTAAATACAAGCTGGCACAGACTGGCAGGATGAGCTCACAGTGCCTCTCACTTCTTGTCAGAGGCACTGAGCTCAATGGATAGCTTGGAGCCTGCAGAGTTTGACAGGCAGCACTGCCTGTCAAACTTGCCTATTGATTTCAATGGGGCCACTCTGCAACTGCAAGCCAAACTCGCTCGCAGTAGCAACATAGTCCAACAATGTAAAACTACCATTCAGCAATGTAAACAAAAAAAACAAGGAGGCGGAAGTAGCACCTCATGAACACCTGTCAGCTGCTGCTATATCACTCGTTGAAAAGCAATCCACCACACATCACTTTTCAGAGGGCAGTAAGCATTACCGCAAATGTGAAAGAAACTTGAAACACATCATCCATTTTACACTCACCACCAACCAGGTCACTCCCCAGCCACTTCCCATGTTAGCCACCTCCCTTCAACTTATATCACAGGTGACCATTTCCCAACCTGCAGATGACAGACCCTACTCCAAAAGATATCACTCCCAGTTACTCCCCCCACCCGCTGGTTGATATCCCTCCATGAACACCTCACACCCCGCTGCTGACAGATCTCTCTCCCCAGCCTGTCCCCACGCACCCTCTCACCTGCTGACCTGTGGATGGGGGAATCACTCCCGCAGTGTTATTGTGTTGTGCCAGTGGGGAGCCTTCCCAACCCACAGAATACAATGATCAGTGTTGCTAACTATAGCTGTCAGCACTGATTGTTTTGGGAAAAACCTGACAGGCTGGTGGTACTCAAGTCTATTAACAGCTTGCCCATACGTAGATTGAGTATGGCTTGTCTCTGTTTAATTGGCTAAATTTCAATTCATGTATGGCCCTCTTAACCACTACGCAGTCCCTAAACATCCTTCCACAAACCCTTACATTTTTCCTTCCCAGATTCCTTCATCCTCCTCACCTGTACAGTACATAGTGCCTGCTGTCATACCCTCCACACTCCTCTCCTGTACATACTGCTCACTGTCAATCCCTCCACACTGCTCTCCTGTACACACTGCCCTCTGTCATACCCTCCACACTTTTCTCCTATACATAGTGCCTGCTGTCATACCCACCACACTCCTCTCCTGTACATAGAGCCCACTGTCATACCCTCCACACTCCTCTCCTGTACATACTGCTCAGAATCATACCATCCACACACCTCTTCTATACATAGTGCCAACTGTCATGCCCTCCACACTTCTCTTCTACACATAGTGCCCACTGTCATACCCTCCACACTTCTCTCCTATACATAGTGCTTCCTGTCATACCCCCCCCAAAAAAATCCTCTCCTGTACATACTGTCCACTGTCATACACTTCTCTCCTGTACATAGTGCCCACTGTCATACCCTTCACACTTCTCTCCTATACATAGTTCCCACTGTCTTACCCTCCACATTCCTGTCCTGTACATACTACCCACTGTCATACCCTCCACACTCCTCTCCTGTACATACTGCCCACTGTCATACCCTCCACGCGCCTCTCCTGTACATACTGCCCACTGTCATACCCTCCACACTCCTCTCCTGTACATACTGCCCACTGTCATACCCTCCACACTCCTCCCCTGTACATACTGCCCAATGTCATACCCTCCACACTCCTCTCCTGTACGAACTGCCCACTGTCATATCCCCCACACTCTTCTCCTGTGCATACTGCTCACTGTCATACCCTCCACACTCCTCTCCTGTACACACTACCCACTGTCATATCCTCCACACTCCTGTCCTGTACATACTGCCCACTGTCATACCCTCCACAGTCCTCTCCTCTACATACTGCTCACTGTCATATCCTCCACACTCCTCTCCTGTACATACTGCCCACTGTCATATCCTCCACACTCCTCTCCTGTACATACTGCTCACTGTCTTACCCTCTACACTCGTCTCCTATACATACTGCTCAGTATCATACCGTCCACACTCCTCTCCTGTACATACTATCATAAACTCCTCTCCTGTACATAGTGCCAACTGTCATTCCCTCCACAATCCTCTCCATACCACCCACTGTCATACCCCCCCCCACATTCCTCTCCTGTACATACTGCCCACTACAATACCCTCCACACTCCCCTCCTATACATACTGCCCACTGTCATACCCTCCACACTCCTCTTCTGTACATCCTGATGAGATGTGGTACTTGTAATTCATTCATTCACAGAACTCTGTGAATGAAAGACACTGTTGTGGGGGTGGAGTCCCACAAGGCTATGCTGTTTTCAATTTGAGACAGCAGGTGCAGGGAGAGTCCCTCACCCATTGTCACATGAAGGAGAGGATCAGCAGTGGGTGGAGAGGTTGCTGAACATGTTACACCCTAAATACGGGTGTAACATGTAACATGTTCAGAAAGGTGAGAATACCCTTTCATTTAAAAGCTCATGAAAAGCTTTACAAATTGGCGTACATTTGTCATATGTATGGTTAGCATAATGGCGCCCATACTGGGACTGAGGAAATCTACTAACGCCTGCCATTTAAATATACAAAGGTAAGGACTGTTGGCGGATTGATGGACTTTCTCCATTCAATAGTTTTCATAATCAAAAGCTGTTCCAAAATGTATAAAATTGCAGTAGGATGCTGAAACGCTATCTCTAGTTCAGCACTCTACATCACAGGAGCGTGTTAAGAGGTAAGTAACCAGTGACCACCAATAAAGGGGGGTAATGTCACTGCCACTATACTGTTTACTGTGCCGGACACAGCATCAGATCCTGGCCACCTTCACCAACATGTGACAAAAGGCTGGGCAAACTAATACTGCACTGTCACTGAAACGTGATGATGGCACTCTAAGCCCCAGCCTGCACAAAAATTTTCCAGCTCGTGGGACAACAACTGAGTGGTGGAGGCTGTGTGCAGAAGACAGCCAACAACGACTGTGAAATGGTAAGTGATGTCACCCATAAAGTTACTATGGGGCTTCCGTTGTCTGCTGTCTCTTCTGTAACTGCCTACACAGAGGAGCCACCGTTGACAGCTCAGCGCGGGACCTGACCAGAGGGGAGCGACTTCAGAAAAAGTATGTATAGCGATTTTTGCTTTACAGGACTAGATAGGCTAGTCTTATGCCGCGTACACACGATCGCACATTCCAACAACAAAATCCATGTTTTTTTTCCGACGGATGTTGGCGCAAACTTGTCTTGCATACACACGGTCACACAAATGTTGTCGGAAATTCCAAACGTCAAGAACGCGGTGACGTACATCATGTACGACAAGCCGAGAAAAAAATTAAGTTCAATAGCCAGTGCGGCTCTTCTGCTTGATTCCGAGCATGCGTGGAATTTTGTGCGTCGGAATTGTGTACACACGATTGGAATTTCCAACAACGGATTTTGTTGTCAGAAAATTTGAGATCCAGATGCCAAATTTTGTCGGAAATTCCAACGGAAAATGTCTGGAGCCTACATACGGTCGGAATTTCCGACATCAAGCTCCCATCGAACATTTGTTTCAGAAAATCCTATCGTGTGTACAGGGCATTAGATGGTGGATGCAAGTAGACTTAGAGATTTTAATTGTAGGCTGAACTTCTACTTTGAAGTCTGATTTTGGGAGTTCAGTAGAGTCCAGTCAATGAGCAAGACGGTTCAATGGCACTCATAGACCTTGGTTGATGTTCCTTGTTTAATGGTAAAAGAAGAGTACACTACTGATGCAGCCCTTTTTTCTGGTGTCAGGGAATGTCTGAACAATTTATTTAGTCAGCTAAATCGATCGTCTAATCGATCGATGAACCACAATGCCTCCAATGCAAAAATAATTTATAAAAATCATTTAACTGACTTATTTATTCACAAATTCTTTTGCCTATGCAGAAAATTCTTTGAATAACACCACAAGATCTGTGTAAGAATAGACTGCAAACCATCAAAAATAAATTAATATTTATTTACAATAGGTCACTTACAAACACCACTAACTGTTTGATTAATAGGTACAGACACTATCTTTTGCAGGTATATACCGATGAGATTGAATACAATAATACATTTCCCATTTTGTAGACATCCTAACCAACTGGATATAATTTGGCAGATAATAATCTGTGTTTGACTAACTTGACCCGTGAATCTGGTCGAATTACCCAGTGAATTTGTCTAAATTTATGCCAATACAGCAAATTAAAATGACCAAATTTTGGGGTGTTAGGATATCTAATGGGGTAGCAATTCAGCTAGCATACAATAATTTCACACAGAAAAATCAAAAGAAGATATGGAGACTATACTTACTTTTCCACAAATAAGTGAAGGCTTTAAAATGGCTATTGGGCAGACTCTCTCAATATGGCTGCCAAACACTGGGAGGAAGAGAGGACTCTAGATGATGAAATGTAATTGTGATGATGATGATCTAGTATGATTCGCTGTGGGTCTTGATCTGTCTTGAAGCCCCCTCTTGTCCACCCCCCTTGCTGTTTTATCTAGTTGCAAATAATACACTCATAAAACATGCCTAGGGGGGTGGCCAAGAAGGTGTAACCTTATTCTTATCAGTGGATTAGTTTACAAACCTATGTGTTTATTCAAGCATTGCCTCCAAAACTAGAAATATTTATCTTAAGTTTATCTGGGAAAATAATTTTCTAGCAATTAACCCTTCATTAAATACATTAATCTTTTCCTGCACAACTACAACTATGTTAGTTTATCTAAAATATATAGAATGCCTTAGAGAGTCTGATGATTTCTAATTTATGATTATTACTCTTTTGTTGTAGCAGCATTAACATGGAAATTCCTAGCTACAGAAATGGAATGATTTCATAATCAATTTCTAATAATATACAGTCAGGTCCATAAATATTGGGACATCGACATGATGGGTATGTAAAGGCTACATTATAAAGCACACATTTCTAAATTATTGATTACAAATGAACAAATCGTACTAATATTAAGAATCCCTTTTCCAGCACTGGATTATTTTGTCAGGATAAAACATTTTTGTACTTGATCAACATAGATACATTGCAGCATTGTGCTACCATCTAAAGCAGAGCTAGGCAGTCGGTTATATAAAAAAAAAATATTCAACTTCACACTCTCAATCACAAAATGCTGTAAACTACCTAAAAAATAGTAGGAAATCAATATTAAGATTTTAAAAATCAAAAGTAGGTGGTAAAGTAAATGGTAACTTACCTTATCCCAGAAGACGTGTGCTGCGAGGTAAGTACGGTAGGGTGGACATTATATGCCAGCAGAGCGCTTCTGAAAAAGGTACAGTTGGAAATTAAGTGTGAGGTGATAGCAGTCATCCTAATAAAGTTCTCTCAGATCAGCCCCAGTTCCTGCACCTTCACACCTCAGATCAGTCCCAACTCCTGCGCCTTCACACCACAGATCACCCCAATTCCTGACCTTTACACCTCACATCAGCCCCAATTCCTGCATCTTCACACCTCAGAACCGTCCCAACTGCATCTTCACACCACAGATCACCCCAATTCCTGCACCATCACATCTCAGATTAGCACCATTTCCTGCACCTTCACACATCAGATCACCTCATGTCCTGAGCCTTCACACATCCAATCACCTCAATTCATATACCTTCACACCTCACATCACCCCAATTCCTGCACCATCACACCTCAAAAGACTATGCTGGATGGATCTTTGCTGCGGCTGCAGGTGATAATTGCAGCTGCAGCAAAGACATAAAACCTTTTAGCTTTTCCCATGTTGTACAATATGCGTGGGCACAAGGCCCCACCCCCAGTGCCTGTGATCGGCATATGCACTAGAGCAGCATAAGCTGTAACTCAATGTGACTTCCCTGTGCCAGCACTACAGATAGGGAGGGAGTCATGTGCCAGCAAAATATGCTTCACGTGCCATTTGTGGCACGCGTGCCAGGGGTTGCCGACCCCTGATCTAAACTCATATATTTATAAATATGTCCATGATAATTATAGCTATAATGTATATTAAAATAGTTTAAAACCCATTAGCTTGTAAAGTCTTTTTCAAGGAATATGGTCCCTTGCATAGATATGTAGATATATTATGACAGTGTCATAAGGTCTTTACCTTATGATCTGCAACATAAGAGTCCATGAAACTGACTTATTTTATTGGAATAATTTAAGCTAGTGAAATAGTAGACCTTTGCAAGCAGTTGATATTTTTGTGTGGGGGTCTTCTCTCATTTATTTTCCCAGCGTTGAGACCATGGCAAGCGCTGGACACACAGGTTGTTAATTGTTTTGTCCACAAGTAACACAACACAGTGGACTTCTCCCTATACAAGAATTTCTTTTCTGTCCACATTTGTTGATTGGCAAATATAGCTCAGCTTCAAGATCATAAGAGGTCTGTTTCAGGTGTATGTAGATAACCAAGACCCCATTGTCCAGGGAATTTTTTCTGTAAGCAAGCTCAATCTAACACCACTGGCAATTTCTTGCCCTTGTGCTGGTTAAAAGTTAATAGGACTCATGTCTCTAGTTTGGTTAGAAAATTCCTATGGTCCAAAATGAAAAATGATAATATATATATATATATAAATATAAAACTCAAAAACTCTGACACTGGTTCCTGAGGAGGGTGTTGACAGAAATGCACTGACCAACGAGAAGGTCTAAGAAATGGCCGATGGGATGTCACAGTCTCCTACAAACATTCAGCTATCCCGCCCTCAAATACAGTTTTTTTTTACATATACTAATATCTTGGAATATCTACAGGTTGCATTTTTTTTATCTTATATATTATTGTCCAGCATGAAATTACTATTTAAATGAATACAAATATCATGGGTATCAGATGCTTATTTTATCTAGAACAGGTATTGGGTTTAATCCACCTTCGATACCTTCTAGGATAGTAGTGGTTGGGCTTAAAATGAGGCTTATTGACACAAATAAATATGTCCTTATTCTGGTGGTACCGTTATGATTTCAGAAGTTATGAAATACACTGTTTTGATTCTCCAGGATCAGATAGACACAAATGTATATTCACACTCCAGCTCAACCATTTATGATGGATGGTTAGCTAAGACAGTAATCTGTTTAGGATTTGCAATTACATAAGCCTGGGCTGGATAGTTTTATGACTGCTTTTAGAGTGAGACTTGGATGTGTACTGTCCTGTTAATGGGGTGTAGCTGGGCTAAATCAAAAGGCCATTTGGTTGCCCTGCTTTGCTTGGAAATTAGTGAATATGGTTGAGAGGGTCTGTGTTGTCCTCTCAATAGGCTAATAAGGATGTTCTAGAATGCAGCTAAAAGTTTTTTAAATGAATAAGATGAAGTCCCAATGTTGCCATGTCCTAAAGAGGGTTCACTGCTGCGAAAAAAGAAATGTCATGGCTGAATATGAATTCCAAACAACATGGCTGCCCTGTCTCACACCAGTTTTTGGGGTTCCTAGTTCACATTCTCATCACAATTACCAATGCTGGGGGGGGGGTTAAATATCTCTATCACTGCATTGACCACCAATGTGGAGGGGTTATATTTTACTGCCACTGCACTGACTGCCAAAGCTGAGAGTTTAAATTTCACTGCCACTGCACTGACCACTAATAAGAAAGGGGGGGGAGAGTAAAAAAAAGTACCACTGACCACTGATTGCGGGGGTAAATTAGCATTTCTACTGGGCACCAGAAGTACAGGTTAACAGCACTGGTACTGACACCAATGTTGTGGGTTGCAGTGTTATTGCGATCATGAACACCGATGCTCAGGATTATTACTGTGGTCACTGACACCAATGCCAGGGGTTAAAGTTGCTTCACTGACACCAATGCTGGGGATTTTTACTAGGGGTCACTGACACCAATGCAGAGGTTTACTACTGCTGCTATCACTGACACCAATACTTTTGACTATTATTAAGGTCACTGGCATCAATGCTGGTATTTATTATTGCGGTCACTGGCATCAATACTGGGTATTATTTTTACAGTCACCGAGGTGGTTACTCATGCAGTCATGGGCAGCAGTGCTTGGGGTCATTATTATGGTCACTGTTACCAATGCTGGGGCTATTTATTGCAGCCAATGACACCACTTTTCTCTTCAGTGTGCATTGCAGTGTAAACAGAAAGAAGGGACCAACACTTTTGGGTAATGTAATGCATTATAGCCAATTCATTGTGAATGGGCTGTGTAACTCGATACAATGCACCCCAATGCACAAAAATTTTGAGGGACCCTCTAGATGTGTCAGAATCGTACTTGAGACCCTCTGTTATTTACAAGTTGACCACCACTGCCTTGGACGAGAGCAAGTGTTGTGTTTTTAACTTGATACATCAAAAAAACTATTCTCTACTCACATATATGTAGAATATATTGCTCACCATTATGCTTGTTCGATTTGTGCTTAAAATGCTCATTCCCATAGAGAGAAAAAGAAAGCAAAGTAGATATGGCGCTGTTCTGTTTTGATATGCTCCTGGTGACAGGTGCTTCTAATTAAAGGGTTGGAGAAATGCTAATTAATGGAACTGCTGCCTCTACCAATTACTACCACTAGGTGGAGTAAATCAATGAGAGAAAAAGAAAACAAAGTAGATATGGTGCTGTTCTGTTTTGATGTGCACCTGGTGACAGGTACTTCTAATTGAACCCCAATTATGTGTATAATAATGTTCATATAAGTATGTATAAGCTACTGTTTGCAAATGGTATGGTCTCCTTTTAAGCTATGAACGTGGTAGTGAAAAACAACTTTAATACAAAATGAGTATAGGTGATATGAAATAATTAAACCAAACTGATGTGACACTGCTAATGTATTAAATCAATGATACTCCCATAGGACATGGCAAAAAAACACATCATTTAGCAGACGTGGCACGGCAACACATGGTAAAACAGCTCAAGAATTCATGAAATACCTCACTGCTTGAGCCACAGCATAGTTTCTAAATGGAGAACTGCGTATATTGCATTTCTGCTTTCAAGTCTTCTTTAAAATGTGGGTAAAGCATATGAAGTGCTTTCTTTTGTAATATGATAATGCTTCATGTTTTAGAAAAATACTCAGAAAAAAGTGTAAGCTGGTGTTTATTCTAGTTTCTGTATATAGCATATATTAACACTAGACAAACAATTGACTTGTCTAAGCTTGAACTGCAGATATAAACTAACGCTAGTTACAAATACACTGTGAGGTGTTGCATATTTAGAGATAATATGTTATCTATATTTTTATTACAAAGGCACATCATGTTTAATGGGTCTACCACAATCAGGCATAAGCTGCAGACAACATTGCTTTCTGGACAATAAGCATGGATAGAGCAATGAGGTCTGTTTTAAATAGAAAAAATAGTATAGTGTAAAATTGTTTTGTTTATTATTAGTTTGTGTATGTATATAGAAAAGCAGCTTAACTACTTCAGCTCCAAAAGATTTTACCCCTTTCCTGCCCAGAGCACTTTTTACAATTTGGCACTGAGCTGTTTTATCTGGTAATTGCGCGGTCATGTGATGCTGTACCCAAACAAAATTTGCATCCTTTTTTTCCCACAAATAGAGCTTTCTTTTGGTGGTATTTGATTGCCTCTGCGGTTTTTATTTTTTGTGATATAAAAACAAAAAAAGACTGCAAATTTTGAAAAAAGTATGTTTTCTAATTTTTGTTACAGAAAAAATACAATAAACTCAATTTTAGTCATACATTTAGGCCAAATGCAATCAGCCACATGTCTCGGGTAAAAAAGAATTCAATAAGCGTATATTTATTGGTCGGCGCAAAAGTTATAGCATCTACAAACTAGGGTACATTTTCAGGAATTTACACAGTTTTTAGTTTATAACTGCCTATCTCATTTCTTGAGGTGCTTTAATGACAGGGCAGTACAACCCCCCCCCCCCCCCCCAATGACTCCATTTTGGAAAGTAGACACCCCAAAGAATTTGGCGAGAGGAATGTTGAGCACATTGAATATTTTATTTTTTTGTCACAAGTGATTGAAAAATGAAAAAAAAAAAAAGTTGTCACTGAAATGATATATTGCCCACACATGCCATGGGTATATGTGAAATCACATCCCAAAATACATTCTGCTGCTTCTCCTGAGTACGGGGATACCACATGTGTGAGACTTTTTGGGAGCCTAGCCGCGTACAGGACCCCAAATCCAATCACCACCTTCATTCTCTATAAGGGCGTAAAATGGTGATTTTACTCCTCACTACCTATCACAGTTTCGGAGGCCATAATATGTCAAGATAGCACAAACCCCCCCCAAATTACCCCATTTTGGAAAGTCGACACCCCAAGCTATTTGCTGAGAGGCATATTGAGTCCATGGAATATTTTATATTTTGCCACAAGCTTCGGGAAAATGACAAACTGAGGAGGTGAAGTCACCATTTTACGCCCTTAGAAATCTTGAAGGCGGTGATTGGTTTCGGAGTACTGTACGCAGGGGTGGATCCAGGGGAGGCAACGGGGCAATTGCCCCCTCTGAGAAATTTGTGATTGGCAGGCCAGTCAGAGGATGAGTGAGCGGGAGGGAGGGCGAGTGTGTGGGTTAACGAGCGGGTGGGCCAGTCAGTGGGGGTCAGCAGGTGAGAGAGAGCCTGAGCGGCAGGTCGGTGGTGGGGGGGTCACCAGGTGAGTGTGCGGGCATGCAGGGCAGACATCGAGTGAGGGGGCTGGCTGGTCTGCAGGTGAGCGGAGACTGACCATTCAGTGAGCCGGCGGGCAGGGAGCAGAGAGATGACATCATCTCACCGCCCGCCCTGCATCACTGCAGTTCCGCCCTCACTGTACAGCCACGGGCAGCAGAGAGATTACATTATCTCTCTGCTGCCTGCCTTCACTCTGACAATCTGCACCTTAGCAGGCAAACAACAATAAGCAACGCGTGGCAAGTGATGTGACAATCAGCAACATGTGGCAGGTGATGTGACAATCAGCAACATGTGGCAGGTGATGTGGCAAGTGTACTCCACAATGTGTGGCAGGTGACGAGGCAAGTGACAATCAGCAACATATGGCAGGTGACGTGGCAAGTGTAATCCGCAATGTGTGGCAGGTGACGTAGCAAGTGACAATCAGCAACATGTGGCAGGTGACGTGACAAGTGTAATCCCCAATGTGTGGCAGGTGACGTGGCAAGTGTAATCCACAATGTGTGGCAGGTGACGTGGCAAGTGTAATCCGCAATATGTGGCAGGTGACGTGGCAAGTGTAATCTGCAATGTGTGGCAGGTGACGTGGCAAGTGACAATCAGCAACATGTGGCAGGTGACGTGGCAAGTGACAATCAGCAACATATGGCAGGTGACGTGGCAAGTGTAATCCGCAATGTGTGGCAGGTGACGTAGCAAGTGACAATCAGCAACATGTGGCAGGTGACGTGACAAGTGTAATCTCCAATGTGTGGCAGGTGACGTGGCAAGTGTAATCCACAATGTGTGGCAGGTGACGTGGCAAGTGTAATCCGCAATATGTGGCAGGTGACGTGGCAAGTGTAATCTGCAATGTGTGGCAGGTGACGTGGCAAGTGACAATCAGCAACATGTGGCAGGTGATGTGGCAAGTGACAATCAGCATCTGGCGGCAGGCAAGTGACAATCCGCAGCTTGTGGCAGGGATGTGGCAAGTTATAAGCTGCATCTGAAGGCAGGTCGACGTGGAAAGTGACACACTCGGGGCTTCCACTGATTCTGCATTATAGTGAGTTGAACCATTTCATTTTATATTACAATGTAATAATAGAAATAATGCGCTTCAATCATCCTGACTACATAACAACCATGGTGCAGTGATGATGAAAGCGCCAACACCAGCCATTGCCCCGATAAATTGCCTGCAAAAAAGCATTTTCTGGCAGTGCCCCTCCCGAGACTAGACTCTGGATCTGCCCCCGATTCCAGCTACAAGAATCTGCTGTTTCTTGCCATTGCAATCTGCTGTATGCAGATAATGGCCTGCTTGAAGGAGGCTTATTGAAGCTCATCAATTTGATCTACAGATGAATGAAACAGAGAAGTTAAAAAAAGTAACAATGTTACTTTGTATCCATCTCCCAACTCAGTACTGTTTAACTGTCAGCGTTTTTGGCCCCAATAGACTTCAATGGGAGCTTCTGAAAAATGCACAAACAAGCAGGAAATTGCATATATCGCACATTTCTTTCCCTACAAACTAGCTTTCCTTTGGCTGAACATTTGTTTTTTTTTAAATGCTAAAGCCCTAGACACCCCAAAAATCATGTAAAAACCACCTGTACAAACACTAAAAAAAGGCTGTAAATCGACCTGTATGCTGTATTTGCACATCAACTCCAAACAGGATTTGCTGGCAAGTGCAAGAGGGAAAGATGCATTGGGGTAGAAGAACAGAATGTACTACACAGTCCGTTGTATTGTCATGACTTTTTTGAAAAGCAGTGGCCACAGCTACCTAAAAGTAGTATTAATCCCTCAGCATGTTTTTGTTAAAAATTATTACCCCAACACTTGCAATTTACAACTTGAAATGTTACCAGCTCCTGCTCTCTCAGCATCCTCTATTCACAGAAAAACATTAACAGTGGACAGTGCAGTCTCCAGCCAGTCTGTTAGCTTGGAGAAGGGAGGGGGGGGGGCGGAGGTGGGAGATGCAGGGAAGTTCCTTGCCATTCTAGACTATGGGGCTGGGTGTTTCCATTGATGCACACAGTGACAGGAGACCCAACTCTAGTCCCTGCATGAAAGGAAGGCTCCAAAAGATGCTTCATCAGAAAAGAAGCCACAAAGAAACAAGAAAACAGGGGCAGCAGCCTAAACTGAAATATGGGCAAGGAATAAAAGATAAGGAAGTTGCATACTCAGTTTGTAATTAGATCAGCTGCTGGAAAGTGCTTAAAGAGGAACTGCAGTCTGCACACAGTTTCTAATAAAAACATCTTTGCCATTCTGAAGCTTCCCTCCAACCACTTTGCATATTATTTTATATATACTGTGATTCTATACTTGCCAAATATGCCACAGAAATCTCCCCCCACTAAGTTTGGCTGCAGCCATTTTAACTGTGGGCAGCTGAAGCTGCTGTCTGTTCCATTTCCTGGATTTACAGAGGCACACCTCCAGCTCTGCAGCCCTCATTGACCCTCTTATGACTCACCCCCCTCCCTTCCTGGCAAACTCTCACAAGATTGAGAAAGAGAGAGCTGTGCATAATGCCATAAGCTTAGGCTAATCACCAGACAAGAAACAGGAAGGTTTTTTTTTAGGTATTTACTGACAGAAAAAAATGTTTTACTATCCAAAGTTAAAACAACAAGGGCAGAAGATTTAATAGATGGAAAGTTGAAAAAACGATGGAAGGTCCGCTTTAATATTGATGAGTCAATAAACACATAGAGGCTGATATAGTAAAAGATATGCATGTACCTTGGCACATTGATTATGTGCAGACAACACAACCATGTCCCCAGTACATACACTGAATCTTATAAGTGTGGTTTGCTATGGATAGTAAGGTCCAGCATTTAAATGTACACCAGCTAAACTGTTGCTAACTACTTTTAATATATTTACATGTATATACCATATAGGAATAGAAAATCAAGTTTACTGCAGTTATCAAAGGAAATAGTAAAAACCTTATTTTTGTTACTTTATAGGAACATAGTTCACATAAGCAGCATTATTTGCCTGTTCAACATACAAAGCAAACTAGGGCAACACCATAGGCAATAAATATCAGTGTATCAGCTAAATTGGTTTAGGGATCGCATTTGCTGTTTAATTATAGATCAGCATGCTCACGTGGACCCATGATGCAAGAATGCCATATCAATTTAACAATGCTGTTGTTTGTTTGATTTAGTAAACCAGACCTATAGGCATTGGGCCCATAAATCAGGCATTTAAGGTAGTAAAGCACAACCATTGTTTTGCCCTGAGAAGTAGGAGGGAGAGCCTGCATAGGAAATAAGCTACTATGGACACCCCCGTATGAATATATAAATGTCTTTATTTTCAATACCATCAGAAAAAGCTTGTGAGAACCGTTATCTATAAAAAATGTACCAGAAACAAAAACATTTGTAAAACACAATGCTGATACCATTGACTGTACTGCAATCTCAGCATGGCTTCTCCTTTACATTTGCCAATAATTGCTGGCTGGTGTATGAGGGCATTGAGGTAAAGTGTCTGCGTACAGTATCTGTACAATCTTCCACTCCAGTGACATTTTGTCATTACGCAAAGATATCCTGATGCAGATAGTGTCTTGCTGATGATAAACTATATAGGTTAGAAGTGCTGAACAGATAAAGACAGCATGTTTATGTGTCAGGAAGTAATGCACACTCAGCATCCCCTGTAAATAGCCCTCTAGTCAAGCTGAAGAAAGATTGTAACCAAAAGAAACATAGATGATATTTATCACCCGCCACTTCAATTTCAGTGGACAACTGGAATTAAATGTGTCAAGCTGGCTTTTGTACGAAGATATTTAGGTATTTCTGCAAACCACATTCTTTGCTACTACCTTATAGGAATGTAATAACTGATTCAGTGTGTATAAAACAGTTATCTCACTGGTAGGTTCAATTTTATCCCGTGCACGAGACAAAAATTAGCAACATATTTATGTTCTGCTGTTATAGCTGTAAAGTGGAGCTTTGACATAAAAATACTTTTCATAAGCAGGACAGGAGTCAACCAATCAATGCATTATGTATAATTTTGGCAAGTTTGATTTCACTGCAAAATTACTGATTTCGCTGCTTAGACTCCATACACACCATTAGGTTTTCTGCAGATTTTTTTCTTCAGATTTACCAAAATCATGTAGTGCAAGGGCCTGCCTGATTGCATACAAATTGAAACACTTGAGGTTTGACTTCATATTATATGGTTTTGGTAAATCTGAAGACAAAAATCTGCAGAAAATCTAATAGTGTGTATGGGGTTTTAGGCAGCATTTGCTTATTAAAAATAAAAAAATCAATGGGGTTGGTTTACTAAAGGCAAATATATTGTGCACTTTGCAAAGCACAGTTGCACTCTGTAAGTGCAGTTGCTTCAGAGTTTAGTAAATGAGCAGAAGTTCTGCTGCTCCAATAATGTGCAAGCAAAAATGCTGATTTTCTTTGTTTGTTGTTTTATATTTCCTGCATGTGATTGAGTATTCTTTGCAAAGACCAGCTTTACCTAATTTACTACGCTCTGAATCAACCCCCATATGTCCCGTACACGCTAACATTCTGTACCCAAATTATGAAAGACAGGACAGAAAGGGAGGATGCCTGGCTTATAAAAACAGAGGGGTGGCCAATCACTGACTAGTTAATAGGGATGGCTTGGGAGGTGCTATGTGGTTCACAAAACACCACAGGAATACTTTTTTAAAGGTAAATCAGTTTTGCCAAAATTACTAATTTTTGTCCAAGATCATCAACTTTATCTAGTGGCCATATTGATGTATTTTCCTCTAAGTGTATGTTACCCCAAAATTTTACATCCCTGAACATGTTTAACGTGTACTATGTACTTGTGTTAAAAAGCACCCTGTTCTCATTTTATTGCCTTCTTAGTGTGAAATACCTAGTGATCCTACCAGTCCCCTTGTTTTCCTATTTCAAACTCACAGCACTAGGCATGACAGCACACCAATCCCAGCTATGCTTGGAGAAAGGCCTGCCAGCCCTCCAATGGTTAGACTTGTCCTGAGAGCCCCCCCCCCCCCCACACACACACGCAGCCATCCACTGGGAAGATCATTGTGCTGTTGTTTCTCTACCCCCACCTCTCCAACCCCCTTATGCAGCTGAGAACTGAGATCGTATATATATATATATATATATATATATATATATATATATATATATATATATACATCTACAATGCCTTGCAAAAGTATTCAGCCCCCTTTTTTCGTGTTTTGTTGCCTCACAACCTGGAATTAACATGGATTGTTTGAGGATTTGCATCATTTCATTTACAGAACATGCCCACAACTTTGAAGATTTTTTTTATTGTGAAGCAAACAACAAATAGGACAAAATAACAGAAAAATTCAACGTGCATAACTATTCACCACCCTAAAGTAAATGCTTTGTAGAGCCACCTTTTGCAGCTATCACAGCTCCAAGTTGCTTTGAATAAGTCTCTATGAGCTTGACACTGGAATTTTTGCCCATTCCTTATTGAAAAACTGCTCCAGCTCCTTCAAGTTGGATGGTTTGCGCTTGTGAACAGCAATCTTTAAGTCTGACCACAGATTTTCTATTGGATTGAGGTCTGGGCTTTGACTAGGCCATTCCAACACATTTACATGTTTCCCCTTAAACTACTCAAGTGTTGCTTTAGCAGTGTGTTTGGGGTCATTGTCGTGCTGGAAGGTGAACCTCCGTCCTAGCCTCGAATCACACACAGAGTGGTACAGGTTTTGCGCAAGAATATCCCTGTATTTAGCACCATCCATCTTTACCTCAACTTTGACCAGTTTCCCAGTCCTGACTGCTGAAAAACATCCCCACAGCATGATGCTGCCACCACCATGTTTCACTGTGGGGATGGTGTTCTTTGGGTGATGTGATGTGTTGGGTTTGCGCCAGACATAGCGTTTTCTTTGATGGCCAAAAAGTTCAATTTTAGTCTTGTCAGACCAGAGCACCTTCCTCTATACATTTTGGGAGTCTCCCACATGCCTTTTCGCAAACTCAAAATGTGCCATTTTGTTTTTTGCTGAAAATAATGGCTTTCTGCTCCGCGTGACGAGCGACGGCAAGGCGCACTTTTTTGAGGACCCACAGGCCGCATTCTCCTGGCTGGAACAACACCACGCGGCCGGCCCGCCCGCCTCGCACTTAGATCCACAGCCCCGAGAGCAGACGCCATGCCTGGAATCGAAAGCTGCACATCATGCAGGATCTATACCCTCATCGTCAATCCGGGAACCGTGTGTTGAGCACATGCTACCTATACCTTGCCGTTCCCCCCCTCTCTATCTCACACTATGGCTCCGCAACTGCTTTGCCTCCCCTACATCCATCTGGCAAACTACTGCCGTCCCCCTACAGCATGCTTGATTCACAAATCCCGGGCAGCTCGCCCTCACCTGTATTCCCCCCAAGACTGGAAATCCCCCCTGCACCATTGTCCGCTCTCCAGTTTGACCGCCATATTGACCGTGCTGGTCACCCCAAGACAATGGCATCTCTGCCACCCTTATGTGCCATCGTACTAAAGCTGTTTCCCTGGCCAGCCTCTGCCCCGGTCCCCACAGTGGATGTCAGAGCGTTTGATCTGCCTTGCTGGTGCAGTGCTTTTGCAGACTGTTTGTTTTCTTTTGTTTTTCGCATTTTTTTTCTACCTTTTGAATCCATATTAATGTACTACGTTGCTTTCTTTCCGATGTTGATGCTCAGGTGTATAATCCCCCTGTATAGACCCATTGAACATCCCACAATCACATGCTTGATTTATGCCCGCAATGGCCCCTTGGAGCTGTTGCGGCACCCACTGGTTGGCTTCTCTGACTCCTGGGTGCTTGATATGTATCTTTACTATGCCAGGAAATGTTTTATAATGATTTCATTGTTATGTGTTGCTTGGCGCCTATTGGGATTCCGACTGTATCTATTGATTCCCCCTTACATCACATGGCATCCCTAAAAATAATGTCTTGGAATGTCCGGGGCCTCGGTGAGAAGGCTAAACGCAATGCGGTCCTTTCTCACCTTAAATCCCAGCGGGCAGACATTTCCATTCTTGTTGAGACTCATCTGGTAGGTCAGAAGCAAATGAGTCTCAAAAAACCCTGGGTGGGATGGCTGTACCAGGCTCCACACACAACTAATTCCCGTGGGGTTGCGATTCTCATTGCCAAAACTGTGCAATTCCAGCTCCACACAATACAGTCAGACCCCAAGAGCCGGTCATTGTTTCTGAATGTTACAGTTGGAGGCCTAGAGATTCTCCTCCTAGCTTTCTACATCCCCCCCATTTCAATTTGCTGTGTTACAGACAGGGATAGCCTTCATGGCCCAACATCCGACGGTACCGGCCATTTGGGCTGGGGACTTAAACATGGTCATCACCCCAAACCTAGATAGACTTAGCCCAAACACCCCCTCAATCCCCACATCCAATACCACCAGAATCGGGAGATTCCTTGCGGAATTTGCCCTCATTGACACGTGGAGATACCAGCATCCAACCTTATCACGCTTCTCCTGCTTTACACCCTCACGCTCAGCCATGTCCCGCATAGACTTCATTTTTCTTACCCCTCCTCTCCTTCCCCACCTCCTAGACACAGGCTTCGATGCTAGAGTGCTCTCTGACCACTCTCCATACTGGATCACATTGCGGCTACCGGCCCCCCCTGCGGTCCGTGTCTGGAGACTGATCCCGTTTTGGCTTTCCACCCTATCTGACTTGGACACTGTCTAGGTGGAATGGGAACACTTCTTCCGCAACGAGGGTTCTGCTCCGGTCGGTTCCGCGTGGGAGACCTTTAAGTTAGATGCCCGTATGATCCTCTCTATGTGCATTAACAGACATAAGGTCTCCTCTAAATTACTGCTTCGCCAGGTGGAGGAACGACTGCACACCTTAGAACAGGACTTCCAGACTGACCCAACACCTGCCAACGCCTCCCTTGTGCGTATGCAGACAAGGCTCACAGACCAATTACATCTTGAGAAAGCCAAACAGGGCATCTTCTTTACCAAACAACGTATATATTGAACATGGCGAGCGAGTTGGCAAGCTCCTAGCTTATATGGCTCACTTGGACCACAAACCTCCAGTAGTGGTCTCTCTTCAAACAACAGTTGGGGACATGATTACAGACCCAGACCTGGTAGCCGAAGAGTTCAGGGCCTTTTATTCTGACCTGTATTCCTCCACCACTCATTGCTCCCAGGATGAACTGTCGACATTCCTACAAAACATCACCTTCCCCACACTCACTCCATCGCAGGTTGACCAACTTGAAGCACCTATAACCATTGAGTGTATAGTGGAGGCCTTGGCACGCCTCCCCACATTTAAGGCACCTGGCTCGGATGGGCTCCCGCTCGAGTTCTACAAGCAATTCGGCGAGATCCTAATCCCTAAACTCCACAAACTTTACGCTCACATATTCGACACAAACACACTCCCGCCATCTATGAATGAAGCCCTTGTCGTCCTCATACCCAAACCAGGCAAGGAACCTCTATTCCCCGAATCCTATAGGTCCATCTCTCTCCTCCAACTGGACGTAAAAATACTAGCTAAAATACTTGCCCTACGGCTCAACAAAGTAATCTCCAGTTTAATACACCCCGATCAGACCGGGTTCATGCCAGGGAAAAATACCGCCTTTAACCTCAGACGACTCCATATGAATCTCCAATCCCAACATACAGACGTAGGATCCAGGGTGGTGGTCAGTCTGGATGCCGCCAAGGCATTCCATTCTGTGGAGTGGAGATACCTGTGGGAATGCCTCCATAGATTTGGATTTTGCCCAAAGTACATTAAATGGCTTCAGCTACTTTACCAAGCCCCCACAGCACGTATCCAGGTAAATGGTAGAATCTCCACACCGTTCCCTTTGTCCCGTGGTACGCGTCAAGGCTGCCCCATTTCACCCCTGCTATACTCCCTGGCTGTTGAACCTCTGGCTACGGCCCTCAGGGAGCACCCAGGTATCAGGGGCCTCCGCTGCAACCACCTGACAGAGGTAATCAGCCTATATGTGGATTATATGCTCCTCTATTTGTTTGATGCTGGTCCCTTTCTCCAAACAGCTCTCCAAACCATCACAAACTTCGGTCTTTTTCAGGGCTTCAAATAAACTGGTCCAAGTCCCAAATCCTCCCAATAGACCCGGGCGCCCCCACTGCTGATTAGGCTGCACTCCCCCTGATCAGAGCTAGCAACATCAAGTACCTGGGCATCCACATCTCTAGATCCCTACCTGACTACATTACTCTTAATATCGAGCCTCTATATACGGTCTTGAAAACCAAAACGCAAATATGGTCCCGTCTCCCTCTTGGGGTTATAGGCCGAATAAACCTGGTCAAAATGATTCTCCTTCCCAAGTTTCTATATGTTTTCTGGCATGCCCCACTGTACCTTCCCACACGCATATTTAAGTCCATGGAATCTATCCTCAATACCTTCGTCTGGGGCTCTTTGTGCCATAAACTGTCCTGGCGAGCCCTGAAATGCCCGACCGGCCTGGGTGGCAATGCACTCCCTGACCTTTCCCTTTACTATTTAGCAACCCAACTCTCCCACTTTTTTCACTTCAACTACACTGACAGGGAACGCTATTCCACCCTGGTCTGCTCGCAAGCCCCTGGCCCACTGACCCACCCATTTCAGATTTTGTTCTGTGGCCCCCGCGGCTCACCCCAAACTGGGGACAAAAAACACATGCTATTTAACCATTGTAGAGTCTGGCAGCTTGCCATGCTCCTCAGAGAGGTACCCTCCCCTCACTCTCACACACCCCTATGGGACAACCCACACATACCTGAGCTGAACTCAATCCCTGACCATTAAGTGTGGATTAATAAAGGCATTATATACCTTTCACAAGTCGTGGCCAATGGAATGGTCAAGACCTTCCAAAACCTCAAAGACAACTTTGCACTACCCAACCATATGTTTTTTCGCTACCTTCAACTCCAACACGCACTCAACACACAGTTTGGGGGCTCCTCTCCAGCCCTTGAAGTCCCATTGTTGGTGGACATTGTGCTGGGTGGGGACCCAAAAAAATTAATCTCTTACATTTACACGTATCTCCCTACACCTACAGCCACTGCTAACCAATTGAAAACCAGATGGGAGTCTGACCTGGGTACAGTGTCGGAGGAGGACTGGGAGGAGGCCCTCACAAACTGCAAAATTGTATCTCCAAAACTCTCTGACCGCCTCACTCATTTATACAATCTTCACAGATCGTACCTAACGCCCTACCGCATATTCAAATACAGACCAGAACATGACCCTAAATGCCCTAGTTGTGGTAACCCCGACGCCTCCTTTTACCACTTACTTTGGAGATGCTCGTCTACACAGGGATTTTGGACCCAAGTGGTTCAGTTCCTTCATGACCGAATGGGCTCTCCGCTGTCCTTATGCCCCCGCCAGTGTGTGGGACTCCTCTCACTCTCTGAAGGTGAGAAATACCTCAATATATTTCTACAGGAAACATTGTTCCTTGCCAGATTACAGATAGCTAAGAAGTGGATGAGGGGATCCCCCGCCACTCTACAACAATGGATTAGAGTGGTTAACAATACCCTCCCGTATAAAAAACTACTTTATATCCACAGGGGTTGCCCCAATAAATATCATAAGGTCTGGGACCGATGGTTGGAAGATTCTTCCACTTGTGATGTGGAGGACTAGACATAAATCTCTGTGGTAATCCTATTGTCTCTAGTCAGGTTCCTCAGCACTCTCCCCCATTATCTTCACACTACTATGTTGCCTGGCAGAAAGTATCAAGCAAGCTCCCCTACTGATTCACACTATGCTTTTATGTATATCAATTGGATTGATTTGCAATTGTAGTGCCTGTTGCACTGTCTACACGTTTGTTCAAATATTTTTATATGCTTAATAAATGTTGTTTTTTGATCAAAAAAAAGAAAGTAATGGCTTTCTTCTGGCCACTCTGCCAAAAAGCCCAACTCCAGTTTCTGCTGTGGAACTCTGCAGCTCCTCCAGGGTTACCTTAGGTCTCTGTGTTGCCTCTCTGATTAATGCCCCCCTTGCCCGGTCCGTGAGTTTTGGTGTGCAGCAGTCTCTTGGCAGGTTTTTTGTTGTGCCATGTTCTTTCCATTTGGTTATGATAGATTTGATGGAACTTCTAGGGATCATCAAAGAACTGGACTGCAGCAATCTCCCATTCTAATCCCCCTAAAATCCGCGTCAGAAGTCTGGGGCTTAGAAATCCACACAACTTCTTTATAGCTGACAGGACAGGCTATGAGGCTGCCGATTAGTCGGCGCTGCCCATGTGATGGCACTGACCAATTAGAATGCTCTGAAACGTCCCTCCTGACAAGGTATGTTTTGAACATTCAGCTCACAGGTTTTTTAAGCCCCAACTCCTGACGCAGATATACCGGGGCTTAGAACGGTAGATTTCCGTGGTCCAAGTCAGTGGGACCGGGGGGGGGGGGGGGGGTTGGGGGGGCGAGGAGGGGGTCCTGTGTAAGTTCACCTTACAGATTTTTCTGTAAAGGTGAACTTACCATTTAAAGTGAATAACTCAATACGAAGTTCACAATATGGACCACTTATGTATTTTTACATGTTGATCATATCCCCCCCCCCCCCCTTAATCTCCTCTTCTCAAAGAGAAAAATCCAGTTCCTCATAGCTGAGCTCCTCCATGCCTCTTATCAGTTTGGTTGCCCTTCTCTGCACTTTCTCCAGTTCCCCAATAGCCTTTTTGTGAACTGGTGCCCAAAACTGAACTGCATATTCCAGATGAGGTCGTATTAATGATTTGTACAGGGCCAAAATGATATCTTTCTCTCTAGAGTCTATACCTCTCTTAATACAAGAAAGTGTTCTGACAGGGGAGTGGAGAGAGATCTGCTGTTCCTAGTGATCAGGAACAGCGATCTCTCTCCTCCTCCAGTCACTACACTCCCCCCACAGTTAGAAACACCTCCCTAGGGAACACTTAACCCCTTGATCACCCCCTAGTGTTAACCCCTTCCCCGTCAGTGACATTTATACAGTAAAAAATCGCTGATCACCGCCATTACTAGTAAAAAAAAAAAAAAAAATTATAATAAAAAATGACATAAATATATACCCTATTTTGTAGACGCTATAACTTTTGCGCAAACCAATCAATATACACTTATTGGGATTTTTTTTTACCAAAAATATGTAGAAGAATACATATTGGGCTAAACTGATGAAGACATTTTTATTTTTTTGGATATCTATTATAGCAAATATATAGCATATTGTGTTTTTTCAAAATTGTCGCTCTTTTTTTTGTTTATAGTGCAAGATAAAAAAACGAAAAGGTGACCAAATACCACCAAAAGAAAGCTCTATTTGTGGGAAAAAAATTGTCAATTAAAGCAACACAGTGCCGTATCGCAAACAATGGCCTGGTCATTCAGGGGGAAAATCTTCTGGGCCTTAAGAGCCCTTTCACACTGGGGCGGGCGGCGTCGGCGGTAAATCGCCGCTATTGTAAGCGGCGCTTTACCGTCGGTATGCGGCCGCTAGCGGGCCGGTTTTACCCCCCGCTAGCGGCCGAGAAATGGTTAAAAACCACCGCAAAGCGCCTCTGCTGAGGCGCTTTGCCGGCAGTATAGCCGCGCCGTCCCATTGATTTCAATGGGCAGGAGCGGTAAAGGAGCGGTATACACTCCGCTCCTTCACCGCTCCGAAGATGCTGCTGGCAGGACTTTTTTTACCGTCCTGCCAGCGCATCGCTCCAGTGTGAAAGCCCTCGGGGCTTTCACACTGGAATGAAAGTAGCGGCACTTTCAGTTCGGTTTGCAGGCGCTATTATTAGCGCAATAGCGCCTGCAAACCGCCTCAGTGTGAAAGGACCCTTAGTGGTTAAACAGTGCATTGAGGTAGGCTTGTAAGTTGGAGATATCCTGCAAGGATGTTATTCCACTGCATAGCTTGGTGTCATCTGCAAAGACTGAAATGGTACTTTTAATCCCAGACCATATATCTTTTATAAATATATTAAAAAGTAAGGGTCCCAACATTGAACATTGGGGTACACCACTAACAACCCAAGACCATTCATAGTACGAATCATTAACCACTACTCTCTGAATATGGTCCTTTAGCCAGTTTTCTATCCATTAACTGATTTGTCCAAGCCTGTAGCTTTGTTACTTTTTTTCCCTTTAAGAGAGTGCTCCTAATCTCAACTTGTTACGTGTATAGAAGACACCTGGGAGCCAGAAATCTTGCTGATTGATAGGGGATCAAATACTTATTTCACTCATTTAAATGAAAATCAATTTATAACTTTTTTTGAAATGTGTTTTTCTGGATATTTTTGCAGTTATTCTGTGTCTCACTGTTATAATAAACCTACCATTAAAATTATAGCCTCATCATTTCTTTGTCAGTGGGCAAACAAAATCAGCAAGGGATCAAATATGCGCTGACGTCACCATTCCCCTCGTTTCCCGCAAGGACGGGTTTGTTTTGTTATGTGCTAGCCGACAACAAACTTAATGTGTTTCATTCTAAATGCTGTTGTAAGAGCAACTTTAATTATTTTAAAAAACATATGAAGGATTTTACACTCTGTGGAGTTTTTTTTGTCTTTTTGGTGAAACTTCACATCTATCCTACTAAGTGACACCACAAGTGCGGGCGAGCCTTGCGATGTGGAGAAAGGCCCGGGATGGGTTATAAGCCATAAGCACAGAGTGAACCCCTGTAATAAGGGGTCTACAGGAGCTGGTAAGCAGGTTTTTCAGTTTTTGGTTGAGGCATTGCTGCACAAGGTGGTGGATGGTGGAGATTGACACCAGGAAGTTTAGATCTACTGTCACAAGCATTCACTAATGGACAATTAGATTTTTCTTATTTAATTTCTTGATATGATTATGTAGCGTGATTCTATATTTTTATTATTATTGAACTCTGATTATGTCATACAGGAGAATTGCTGCTCAGTTTTTATATTCATCTGTATTTTATAGCGCATTTTTTTTTTTACCACTTCCATGCTCTATATAAGTGTAAGGGCTTGCTTTATCGAGGAATGTTGTGAGATATCACAGATCTGTTTATAACAATAGTTGGTCCTTATATCCATTTGAAGATGAAAATGGACATTTGCCCTTTGAGATTTTGAACATGATAATAAGTTAAAAAAATTTACATTTCTACTTTTTGCTTTCCACATTAACAGATAATTTTACAATGTTCATTAGTTATCACAAAAGCAGACAATTCTGTAATAACCAGAGCAAGGGGGAAAATAAGTAACTGTGATCTCAGCTGACACGCTGTATTTCAGCTCCAATGAATAGTGTTATTTCAGACAAGTCATAAGGTGAGTTATACTGTATCATCGCTTCCAAAGAATTACAATTCTTGAAATGAACTGACTCCTCTTGGAGTCATTTGAACTGTGTGTAGGTCAGTGTTATAATTTGGTATAGGTTGCAGAGGTTTTTCTTTTTTTTTCTTTTACCCCATATTGTATATCAAGAACAAGCACTCAGCGACAGCTAGACAATAACCACTGACTGCAACAGGATATGTCTTGGGGATATCTATTTAAAGTGATCCTAATGTCTCTTTTTTTCTTTAAAAATAACAAACATGTTATACGTACCTGCTCTGTGAAATGGTTTTGCACAGAGCAGCCTGGATCCGCCTCTTCTTGGGTCCCTCTTCGGTACTCCTGCCCCCCCCCTTCCTGTCGAGTGTTCCATGTGTCTTATCAGACATAAAGCTGCGGTTTGGCCCCGCCCCTCTCTCTCCTGATTGGCTGACTTAGATTGAGCCAATGGCGCTGCTGCTGTGTTTCAGCCAATCAGGAGGGGTGTCCCGGACAGCTGAGGCAGTTGTGCACATCAATGGATAGAGATGGAGCTCAGGTAAGTATTAGGAGGGCCGAGGAGGGCTGATACACACAGAAGGTTTTTTATCTTAATGCATTGAATGCATTAAGATAAAAAAAACCTTTTGCCTTTACAACCACTTTAACAGCATGCCGACCGCCCCACGAACATTTATGTCGGCAGTACGTCCTTTTAAATTTGCCGCCTTTAGCGGCGCACGCGCAAACCCGCCGTGAGTGTGATCGTGGGTCCCGCGGACACCGGCGATCGTCTCACGGAGAGGAGGAACAGGGAAATGCTGATGTAAACAAGCATTTCCCCGTTCTGCCTAGTGACAGGACACTGATCATAGCTCCCTGTGATCGGGAGTGGTGATCAGTGTCATGTCACACGTAGCCCATCACACATACAGTTAGAATCACTCTCTAGGACACACAACCCCTGCAGCGCCCCCTCCTGGTTAACCCCTTCACTGCCAGTCACTTTTATACAGTAATCAATGCATTTTTTAATCGCGCTGATCGCTGTATAAATGTGAATGGTCCCAAAATAGAGCCAACAGTGTCTGATCTGTCTGCCATAATATCGCAGTCACGATAAAAATCGCTGATCGCCGCCATTACCAGTAAAAAAAAATTAATAAAAATGCTATAAAACTATCCCCTATTTTGCAGACGCTATAACTTACCATAGCAAACCAATCAAACGCTTATTGTGTTTTTTTTTTACCAAAAACATGTAGAAGAATACGTATGGGCCTAAACTAAGGAAAAAAATGTTTTTTTATATATTTTTTGGGGATATTTATTATAGCAAAAAGTAAAAAATATTGCTTTTTTTTCAAAATTGTTGCTCTGTTTTTTGTTTATAGCGCAAAAAATAAAAACCGCAGAGGTGATCAAATACCACCAAAAGAAAGCTCTATTTGTGGGGAAAAAAAGGACGTCAACTTTATTTGGGAGCCACGTCGCACGGCCGCGCAATTGTCAGTTAAACCCATGCAGTGCCAAATCGCAAAAAACGCTCTGGTCTTTGGCCAGCCAAATGGTCCGGGGCTTAAGTGGTTAAGCTCAACAACAGGTTCTAAATACAAACTTTTTATATTCCCTACTCTTTTTGTAATTACCTTCTCATTGGTGCGGTCTCCTCCATCTGCTGAGCTGCTGCCCTACTTCTGGCAGAAATTACATCCAGTCTCACTTAAAGCCAACCTTTCCCCTCTGACTAAAAATTGCATCCGCATGCAGCTCTGCATGCTGATATGAAATCTAAAATTAGTTACAATTTTTGCTTTTACTTACAATTACTTGCAACCAGTGGCGGCCCGTGCACTGTGGGCGCCCGGCCCCTTTTAGGATGCCGGATGCATGGATTTCTATGGCGGGGGTGGGAGGGGGTGGTATATTTTGAAGCACCTGATTAGAGCCAGAGGCTCTAATAGGCTTAAAAATAGGGTGGGCTTGGGGTGCAGAGAGTGCGCCCTGATCCCACCCAATTGTGTGTCAATAGCGAATTCATTTTTCTATTTCTATTCTAACTAACTAACCTTCTTCCCGGCCAATCAGGAGGCAGGACGTCAGACCTGCTTCCTGATTGGCCAAAGCATCAGGTCACCCTACTGGATGCCTGGTGCTTAGGAAAAGGAACGATGAGACTTGCGCTGAAGCGGAGGTCGCTGCCGCTCTGAGAGGTAAGTCCCCTTGGCTGAGTCAGCTGCACCCTCCCGCGCGCGGCTCTGACACCACCCCTCGCGTGCCAGAGCAGCGATCCGCATGCGCGGGGGGTCAGGAGATGCAGCAAGAGCCGCAAACCCCGCGGGGGGGGGGCGGTGGACACAGTGGCTGCATTTGGTGGGCAAGTGGCTGCATTTGATGGGCACAGGTGGCTGCGTTTAAAGGGCACAAGTGGCTGCATTTGATGGGCACAGGTGGCTGCATATGATAGGCAAGTGGCTGCATTTGATGGGCACAATGGATGCATTTAATGGGCACAGGTGGCTGCATTTGATGGGCACAGGTGGCTGCATTTGATGGGCACAAGTGGCTGCGTTTGATGGGCACAATGGATGCATTTGATGGGCACAATGGATGCGTTTGGGCACAAGTGGCTGCATTTGATGGGCACAGGTAGCTGCATTTGATGGGCAAGTGGCTGCGTTTGATGGGCACAATGGATGTGTTTGATGGGCACAATGGCTGCATTTGATGGGCACAAGTGCCTGCGTTTGATGGGCACAATGGATGCATTTGATGGGCACAATTGGCTGCAATTGGTGGGGGAGGGGTTTCAGTATTTTTCAGTCTGTTTGCGCCCCCCCAAAACATTTTGAGCACCAGCCACCACTGCTTACAACCCAAGATGATGTCTGTTACGGGGAAACGTCGGTTAACACAGGAGCTGAAAAGTCACTATGTTACTGATCTGCTGGTTAAATCTGTAGTCGGAATTGATGCTTTACCGCTTGTTTTTATCCTCTTGTAAGTGCAATACTTTTTATCATTCAATAAATATTACATATTGCACAATGAGCTTTCTCTTTTCTCTGATGCATGAACTTTACCAAATTGCCTGAGTGAGGCACACAGGTGACTTGGAGTGTGTACATTCGGGTTTTCATGGGTGGAGGCTGGAGGGATATACCCCATAACATCAGATCCGGGATTAGCTGCTGCTGAAAAGGAATTCATTATCTGAAGAGAGCCCTACGTGTTCTAGGCTTTTCATGATCTCTTATAATTTGGAGATCATGAGTTTCTGGTAAGACGCTATTTCAATTTTTGGGAAGATTGCAACACTTGATTGAGACCAATCCATAATTTCCAATACTGCACAATAGGAACTTTATTTGGACATGAAAACACATTTACAGTATCTCACAAAAGTGAGTACACCCCTCACATTTTTAAAAATATTTTATTATATCTTTTCATGTGACAACACTGAAGAAATGACACTTTGCTACAATGTAAAGCAGTGAGTGTACAGCTTGTATAACTGTGTAAATTTGCTGTCCCCTCAAAATAACTCAACACAGCCATTAATGTCTAAACCGCTGGAAACAAAAGTGAGTACACCCCTAAGTGAAAATGTCCACATTGGGCCCAATTAGCCATTTTTCATCCCTGGTGTCACGTGACTCGTTAGGCCTCTTTCACACGAGGCGGACTCCGTTTCTACGGAGCCCGCTTCGGTCCGCCGGCTCAGTGGGAGATCAGTCCGTTGATCTCCGCTGAGCCGGCGGATGACAGGTCCCTCTCTGCTCACTGAGCGGGGAGGGGCTTGTCAGGCGCCGCTGCCGCCTATGGAGGGATCGGACGAAAACGGACAGCATGTCCGTTTTCGTCAGATCTCACCCGATCCGATCCCCCAGCGACGGACCTGGACGTAGAGCCATCCGTCTGCTTTTCAGCGGATCAGACCGGGTCAGATGTCAGCGGACATGTCTCCGCTGACATCCGACGCTCCATAGGCTAACATGAATCGCCCGTTCAGGTCCGCTGTCAAAACTGACAGGCGGACCTTAACAGTCCGATCGTGTGAAAGGGGCCTTACAAGGTCTCAGGTGTGAATGGGGAGCAAGTGTGTTAAATTTGGTGTTATCGCTCTCACTCCATCATACAGGTCACTACAAGTCTAAGACGGAACCTCTTGGCAAAGAACTCTCTGAGGATCTGAAAAAAATAATTGTTGCTCTACATAAAGATGGGTAGTACACAGCAAGTTACCATGACAAGTATAAGTTTATTTTAGTTTTGAATTCTGTAAGTGTAATATCAATTTTTGACCAAAATAGAAGCCTCTTTTAATGTCATATTTACTTTTTTTTGGAAATAGCCTTTAAACATATTTATTTAAATTATACCGTACACTTTACTTTAAACATCTCCTGTGTTAACAGAAACACGACAGGAACTTTGAAAGACAGACGCTTCACAGGAAACCAGAGATTTCTTATAACCTCCTCTAGGAAGCCTGCCTGCAAGAAAATTGATCCAAATGCCCTCTGTTGTTCCATGAATAATGTATTACCTTTACAAACTGTTAAAAAATAAAGCATTCGGGAAGTGGAACTGGCATGCTGGTATACCCAGACAAAGAACCTTTTTTTAATTTTTCTAACATTATAAACTCTGCCATATATATTGTATATATACAGTATCTATATGAATTAAGAGTTTACACAGTGGACTTTAGTAGCTGTATGCCATTTTTAGCACATATATGAAAGAATGGTGCAGCGCTAATTATAAAATCAAATTCATGAACAAAGTCCATATATGAACCAAATAAATGATTGCTGAAGTAGGTTCAATGACATATACAGGTGAATAAAAATGATGTACCAAACTAAATGGATAGATCAAATAAGAGAGCAAGGTCCATAGATGAACCAGATGAGTGATTCTTGAAGTATCACAGATGTGAAAAAAACTGCCACCATCACCCAAACACACCGCCTCTTACCCTCAGGTAGATAGTAGTAAGCATTGGTATCAATCAATGACAGCTCTCAGCGGCAAGGGGATATGCTCAGCAGCTCCACCATAACACCAGATACTCAGTTAAAAGAGAAAGAGATCGCCTCATAGTGTAGACATCCAGATAACAATTTATTGATGAGATCCAAAAAGGTTGCACTCATTTTTTTTAGACAGACAAACTAGCATTCAAAGAAACGTCCAGCGTTTCCAACCCACAAAATGGCCACTGCATCCCGGCATACGAGTCGCGTCACACGTCTCTGAGTTCCCCCTACGCGTTTCATCATCAATGACATCATCAGGGGCGTAACGGTGTCACTGAGTATCGAGTGTTATGGTGGAACTACTGAGCATATCCCCTTGCCGCTGAGAGCTGTCACTGATTGATACCAATGCTTACCACTTTCTACCTGAGGGTAAGAGGCAGTGTGTTTGGGTGATGGTGGCGTTTTTTTCACATCTGTGATACTTCAAGAATCACTCATCTGGTTCATCTATGGACTTTGCGCTCTTATTTGAATAAAAGGAGGGGTTTGGTGCTGGGTTGGTCTAAGGGGTAGGATGAACCCACATCCCAAGTTAAACTAGCTAAATGGAAATTGATCCTCTTGCGGGACTTTAAAAGGAACACCTACTCATGGGTCATAAAGAGTATGGAGGATATAGAGATTGTATGATAAAGTGTTTATTAATAGTATAGATCTTTAAATGGATCTGTGGTACATGGGGTAAATATGCAGCATACGTGATACATACAAAAAGATAGTAATACAAAGTGCAAACAATTCACAATCATAGAACTCCAATACACATGGAACACATATGCGGGGAGTACCCGACGCGTTTCGAGATATGCTCTTCCCCAGGGGTATCAGATTGGAATCAGCAAGCAAAGGGTATGTCATAAAGTATTGCTTGGAGGGCATGTGTCTAATGCTGCATCCATATTAAAAAAGGGGGAGGAAAAGGGGGTCTGAAGGGGACGTAACACCACTGAACGTAAAGGTGTGTCCTGGTCCTGGTCCACAGCCCGCAAGGCTTGTGTGCCCACCACGGCGCAGCCGCCAGGAAAGAGTTCCCCAACAGAGGGCGTCAGAAAGGCCACCAGTGGTAGGAATGATCCTGGGAGGCTCCAGTCTGAGTCAGCCCGTCAGTGGTATATTGGCGGGAGGCTGGGAGAGGTATAAACAGTAGTGCGTCTAGGCCTGGGTCCTGGGTGGCCGGGTATGATACCCCAGCTGAGTGACCCCCAGGATCGGGGGGTCCCTGGTGCTACAGGCAGGGGGGTAAAGTGATACCGGCCAAAGGATGGTTCAGATCAATGCAGAGGTAGGATGATGGACAGAAGATGCCAGACCAGGGAAAACTTGCAGGGTCCAGTCTTGTGGGGTCCCAGTGGGCTGGATGTAGTGGGGATCAGCGTGCTGTTGACCGAGGACGCCGGTATTATTTGATTTATCCATTTAGTTTGGTACATCATTTTTATTCACCTGTATATGTCATTGAACCTACTCAAGTAATTATTTATTTGGACGGACTTTGTCCATGAATTTGATTTTATAATTAGCGCTGCACCATTCTTCATGTATCTGTTTATGTTTATCCATGCATACGGTGCTAGCTGCTCATATTTATAATTTGTTAAATTTATTGTATATTATATGCTCCCTGCACAACAGATTTGGGTTTTTCCATTCTTAGTACTTGTCTATGGGATACATCAATAGGCATAGAACACCAGACAATCTTAACACTACTTAGCTAAAAAAACATCCTATGGATCATTGGGGGCCAGCTAGATTTTATTTTTAAAGCCTGACCATTTGCCCAGCGGCTTTAAAACGACAACAAAACATCTTTCTCTGCGATTCTCACATCATCTCCGATGCTGTCCCCCACAGACTCTCCCCTCTTTGACCAATCACCTGTCTTCTTTTGGACTGAATGATGCCAAGCGTGTAAATAATGAACATAATTTAGTCACTTCCCGCAGTGGGTTTAAGTAGTTACACCGCAGTCATGATTCTGGTATAATTTTCTGCTTGCAATGTGCTTTATTGTAAAAGAGATCCAAGTGGCCACAAAGCCGCCAGATCATTTTTACAAGGAGCGGAAAGGCCCCCCTTCTTGCCGCAGCGAATGGGCTCTCCTGTCCCACCGGAGAGCCCATTGCCACTTTGGGCCAGCTTACTTTAGAGAAGGAGGAGTAACATCCATTCCCTGATCCTCTCTATGGTAATTACAGCTGTTTGTTTACTAGCCATTACCATCTACTAAAGCAGCTGATTAAACTGATCTCAGTTTGATTGGCTGCATTGGAGGGCAGAGGAGACATTGGGGTCTAATAGACCCTAAATCTCTCAATAAAGAGCACCTGTCACTGCCAAGGCTATCATAATGGATCTCATTCATCCCTTGTGATAGCAATAAAGTTTAACTAAATAAAATAAATAAAGTGTAAAAAAAGGTAAATAAATAACATTTTTTAAAAATAAAATGCCCCAGTCCCCCTGTGCTCACGCATAAATGCGAATGCATGGGTAGGTCCTGCACGCATTTGTAAACAGTGATTTCACCACACATGTGGGGTATCGCATTGAACATCAGAGTAAGAGCAATAATTCTATCACCAAACCTTCTATTTAACTTAAAACTGGTAACCTATAATGGCCTTTAAAGCCTTTTGGAAAGGTGGGCAGCCTATAGTTGTATGATTCCACATTTTTCCTACATGATTCCTACTGTCTGCCCTTTACCCAAGCAGAAGAATTTCCCCCAACATTTGCTGCTGCTGTGTGCCTTCTCCCTTGCCTTGTGGAAGTATTGGCAGTAATTTGGCATAGGTTCTCTCCTGACCCACAGTGTAAAGGAGAAAGATTATGCTGGCAAAGCAGAGAAAATGCAGATATGCCTGCTCTCTGGAATTTGCTGCTAAAGTAAGGTTTCGCAACTTCCACACAGGATTCTGTGGACCCCCCACAAATCAAACCCAGGCAGGTGCACACATCCATAAAAATGAAACAGAATTTGATTGTTTGCGAAGGTGACGCAAGAAGTTCTTCTTTCACATACTTTAGCAAATTAAGCAGACCAATTTAATGTTACAATGGGACTTTCACAATTTCCATGTGTGAGTCATTTCCGTTGAGATATATGAAAACGCAAAAACGGAACAAATCCAAAACAAATGACCCACAAGGTTAATTGGATGTTTGTTATTTGAATATGTATTTTGTTCATTTGCTAATTGTAGATGGTGTGGGAGAATTTAAAGTTATTTATTAGCATTTGTATGAAGACTGCTGAGATTACCCTTTTCTTTAGTTTAAGTGAAACTGCTATTTCAAACTTATAAAATCTGCCTGTAAGCAGATACAGTAAAATGTTTAAGCTATCAGTAACTTTACAATTCTATAATAACATATTTCCAACAAGTCATGGTAGACAGAAATATGACTGAGAATTATGTAATTAGTCTATGATAGGTGCAATTGAATTTTTCTTTCTATCACATTCTGCTTTTTCTACTGCTAGCTAAATACGGTTTTGCATTTAACTGTACAGTATTTCTTTCACTTGTTCACTTTCTCATATTGTTACTATTCACTGACTAAATGTATAATATTTTAAGCAAATCCTGAGCAAAAGTATTACAGAAAAGTAACCTGAACAACAGAATACGATGAACCAGTGAATAGTGACAATTTGAGAAAGAAAGCAGAAGAAAGAAACAATGTAGGGTAGGAATGCAAAATCGTATATAACAAATGGTAAAGCAAAAGCAAGGAAGAGAATTAGGGTCCTTTCACATGGGTGTTCAGTTTTTTAGTTCAGTTCAGTCACTTTTTATGTAAAAATACGGATGAAAAACAGATACGGATGTAAATTTTTACATCCATTTTCATGTCCGCTGACATCTTTCTTTTACAAAAAAGAAAGCGACTGAACTGAACTAAAAAACTGAAGCCCGTGTTTTTGGGTGAAAAACAGATGTCAGCGGATCGGATGTTAGCGGACGTCATCCGCTAACATCTGTTTTCCATCCATTATGTTTTTTTAAACAGAAGAAAAATAGGGGGCGGATGATCATCCGCTAACATCCGCTAGCCCATAGACATATATGTTTGTCCGTTTTTCATCCGCCAACGGATGGAGAAAAAACGGACATACGGAACACCCGTGTGAAAGGACCCTTCCAGAAAAATAAAGTTCAGAAGAGAATGTGATGTAAGATTAGTGAGAGAGCGTAAAGCTGGACATATAATATTTTTTTTATCATACAATCGTGGGTTGAACGAAGAAAAAAAAAAAGATTCCCGCATCCACAAATTTGATGTGGATGAGGGAATCTCTCCCGCTGTACTATTGTGTTCTGACAGCTGGGAGACTTCCCCACCATCAGAACGCACTGATCAGTGTCAGTATCAGTGTCCCTGGGTCGAGCCTGCTGTTCCCATTGCGTCATTTTATCAATAAACAAGCGCTTGTTTTACCTCTTCCAAAATGTGAGTGTAAATCTTTCATTTTTAATAATAAATTTTGTGTTATGCAGGTTCAAGCTATGTGCATTATTTATTCCTTTTTGGCCCTATATGTTTGAATCCACATGACGTTTTATATATCTTGGAGCTTCCTTTCTTGTTGACCAGTGGTCCTTGTGAGAAGATTAGTTTATCCAATTGTATCAACGCCTATATCCATCCGGGCTCTACTACTATTTTTGGTGAAGAATCACTGACAAGTCTGTTTGATTCATAGGGCTTATGTCCTATTGAATCCACACTTTCCGGTAAGCCTCAGTGTTATTGGTGGCGGTGCTCCATCTCCCCTTTTCATGCACGTTCAGCAGTGGCTTGAAAATTACTATTTGGGGTGTCAAGATACATATGTTTTGGACATTTCCATTTCATCAAACACTCTTTTTCACTCAGTGGACTTTTTCCTTTATTCATTTTTTCTATTATTGCTTTTGAGTTTATAAGTTGCTCACTGTATTTTAAGTGTGTGGTATACATTGGTTTAATCACCTGATATCACTGCATTTTATATGAATGGTATACATTGGTTTAATCACCTGACATTACTGCATGTATCTGTATAGCATACATTGGTTTAATCACCTGATATCATTATTTCAATACTGCACGTATATACTGTTAGTTTGATATCTTCACAATTATTCTAACTTTGATATATTTAGATGTGTATCAGGTTATCTATGTACTTTATACATAGTATTTGTATTTTACCCATTTAAATTTTGAATTGTTACTAGCGTTGCACCATCATTTTTCCTACTCATGCTCTTTATGCAATTGTCATTTGCGGTGCTGGCAGCTTCCCCCCCTCTTTGAACAGCGCAGTATTTAGCACATTTTTTTCACTGGCTTACAACACTGGCTGAGCATAATTACAAATCCTGTGTCTGGTAAAACAATTCCTACATAAATATAAAATACAGTAACTGTGAATTTAGCCACTTGACTTGAGCTGAGCTGTAGGAAAAAAGGGAATCCACAATGTCATTTTCTATTTATTTATGTAAAACCTGCTAGCACATCCAACACCCCCCCCCCCAATTGACAATTCTGCTGTCCAAATGTGCCCCCTGTGCTCCTTCATCCGGAGTGGGGGCACTCTAATACAGTTAGTGTGTTTCTGACCAATTTCACCAGGTGAAAACAGAGGGAAAAATGCCTAAAAAAGAAAATGAATGCAGCCACCACAGCTACTGACTGGTAAATTCAAACAGATTACATTTTTGCTTTGGGATTTAATACCTCTTTAACAGATTCCTAAGATAGAGTCCATGCAAACCCAATGCCAACTTCCCTCTCCCGACCTGTGCCACACCTCCAGAAGAAGACTTCAATGATGCTAAATGAAAGCAATGAGACAGAAGAGCTACATAGCTTTAGTGTATTGGCTATGACTTCAAGCATCTACATTGTCTCCTGCATTTAAACACCTCTAGCACAGAATGTACTGTATAAACAGCTCATCTGTGCAGGACACTTACTTTTCATTCTGGCATTACCCAAGAACACTGCTCTATGAACTTCTCTGGTTACCAAAAGCCTGCTGTTCTTGAAGCACTTAATCCTAAACTTGAGATTGTGCAGGCCAGGAATTTCAAGCCTAGTAATCCACATGCTTTATGTTGGAATATTCAAATAATCAAAATAGTTCAAGCTAATCTGTATTTTTGTCTGAAATTACACATATGTACAGATTTATAGAGGTTTGATGAATCACCAGGAAGGCAAGCTCTGATGGAAAGTCCAAAAATGTAACATTTCCAAAATAGTAAGCTGTAATTTCGTACATTTTAAAAATGAAGACAATGAAATATAGAAATTATACAAAATTATACATTTTCTCCAAATTAGAATATACATTTCCTTTTTAGAAAATATTAGAAATGTTCAAATCATAATTTCTTATTCTAGCCTTGAATATTCCTGCAAGTTTGAATCTTTCACAAAATCTCTATCTCTAAGTGGAAATTCATATTGGTACAACAGCAGTTACCTTAGCCCTTGGCCTGATTTACTAAAGTGTGAAGCAAAATAAAGTGAAGATAAACATCGAATCAATTGCTATGCCAGATTTCTGCAAATCCAATATAGGGTAACAAACAGCTGCTGACATCTCTGTATAATAAATTATATCTAGACCCAAAACCAAAAATGTTTTTCATTTTCAGCTTATCGGTCGTTGGCTATGGTGGTGGCATTATTTTCCCATTTATCTCTTTATTTCCACCTGATGATCCTGCCAGTAACACACTTTCTGTCCTAAAGTGACAACACTCCCTTGCTGTACTGTATCAAGGGAGGAGCAGAGTTGTCACTCTGCTTTTTCATTCATTTGGACTCCAAACCCCTTCTCCTTATTGCCACCTGGCAGGATAAACACCTATTTTCTGTACTTACAGAAAACATGCTTTGCCAGCAAAAAAAGAAAGCTAATGCAGCTACCACATCCTAGGACAAGTAGGATACAATAGATTACATTTTTTCCTGGGATTAGGTATAAGGGTTACAAAAGGGCTACCCTGCCTTCAATCTCACCCAAAACAAAGTAAACAGTCCAAAAAATTACAAAAAAAATGCTTATTTTTTGAATCACTATCTAATGGCGAGTATCCTAAATCTATCCTTAAATTGGTCCTAAAGCCCAACGTATTTTTACATAAATTATATCTAATAGCTACATTAGGGATAACTCCAGGATTTTTTTTATATTCTACCTAGCATCATATATTACTCACTGTTATTGGCTGCATCCTCAGCAATCCCTGGATTCAATAACCCATATGAAGCAGCATTCGGGACCACTTGTCCCAGCAGCCTTTGTGCCAACACAAATGTGTTCCCATTCACTTTTAAACAAGTTGACATGAGCGTGATCACAGGCACCATCAGCAGCATAAAGCAACCTTTCTATTCCACCTCCCAAAACAATCCCATGCTCACTCCCTTATCTCAGGTGCCTCGTCTCTGTCAATGACATTTGATGGGGAGCAGAGTTGCACAGGTGCCCCCATCAGATCAGTGGGGAAAGGTGATACTTACCAAAGGAGACAGGCTGAAGTTCATCAGGAATAGTAAGAAAAAGACTTTTAGCCCACGTTTAAAGCACTCCGTTTTGACATGCTATTTGACCTGTCAAATTGCTGCCTATTGCTGGTAATGGCACTGTCCGAATCAGTGCAACGCAGACTCTGCGGCGCTGCACTACTTTTGGCGACTTTGGGGGCGATTTGAATAGACATCTGTGCATGGGCCCGAACAGATGTCTGTCAAATTGCCCCCGAGGTTGGACTGAAATGCTGGTTTGAAATTGTGCGAGTTCAGCTGAATTAGCATGATTTCAAACTGGCCCTCAGTGTGAAGTCTATGTGAAAATGTTTTTTTGAGGAGTAAACTTTCTCATTGAGGATTTAAACTGGTATTAAACCCAAAAGCAAACATTTATTATATTCCAGCTTACCAATTCTTGGATGTGATGGCATTAGTTTTCTTTTTTTTCTTCCTTTTCTTTTCATATGGTAATCCAGCCAGCAAGTCTGTTATTTTTCACAAAAAGAAAATAATAGAATTGCGCTACAATATTAACTCAATAATATGATCAATCAATGATACTGCCCGTGAGACATAAATGTATGTGACATGAAAAAGTTACCACAAATGGATGTGGTGACACAATTGAAAACAAAAATATATATTAAAAACAAAAACATGAAAAATTAAAAAATTATATAGGACATAAATTGTAGTGTCCAAACATATATAATTAAATCAAACACCAGTGATACATTGCTAAGTATTAGAAAAAGTCCATCAAATTGTGATACATATGAAGTCTTCCATGACGTGAACGATGCTGTGTTAAATCCACCACCAGTGATAAAAATTTAGCCGCTTACCAGAGCCCCATGACCCCCCACTACAGAGGATCTGGGGAAGCTTGTACAGAGATAGACCTCCGGAGCTAAACAGATAAACTTAGATCCAAGATGCATAGGTGGTCGTTGAACTTCCAAAGAAATCAAATAGAGCTATTGGAGCTCAAATCCCATCGTATCCCCCCAACTCATATGTAAATAAGGATGTATTGCACTCACATGTAAATGATAAATATAACCCCTGTGATGTCTGGTGCTCCGGCCGTGAACACACAGACAAACCCATCCTACTGGAACATCCACGACAATGCGAGGTTACGCAAGCACGTTTTAACCACTTGAGCCCCGGACCATTATGCTGCCTAAGGACCAGAGGTCTTTTTCCAATTTGGCACTGCGTCGCTTTAACTGCTAATTGCGCGGTCATGCAATGCTGTACCCAAACGAAATTTGCGTCCTTTTCTTCCCACAAATAGAGCTTTCTTTTGATGGTATTTGATCACCTCTGCGGTTTTTATTTTTTGCGCTATAAACGGAAAAAGACCGAAAATTTTGAAAAAAAATGATATTTTCTACTTTTTGTTATAAAAAAAATCCAATAAACTAAATTTTAGTCATACATTTAGGCCAAAATGTATTCGGCCACATGTCTTTGGTAAAAAAAATGTCAATAAGCGTATATTTATTGGTTTGCGCAAAAGTTATAGCGTCTACAAACTAGGGTACATTTTCTGTAATTTACACAGCTTTTAGTTTATGACTGCCTATGTCATTTCTTGAGGTGCTAAAATGGCAGGGCAGTACAAAACCCCCCCAAATGACCCCATTTTGGAAAGTAGACACCCCAAGGAACTTGCTGAGAGGCATGTTGAACCCATTGAATATTTATTTTTTTTGTCCCAAGTGATTGAAAAATGACAAAAAAAAAAAAAAAAAAAAAAAATATTTACAAAAAGTTGTCACTAAATGATATATTGCTCACACAGGCCATGGGCCTATGTGGAATTGCACCCCAAAATACATTCAGCTGCTTCTCCTGAGTATGGGGATACCACATGTGTGAGACTTTTTGGGAGCCTAGCCGCGTACGGGGCCCCGAAAACCAATCACCGCCTTCAGGATTTCTAAGGGTGTAAATTTTTGATTTCACTCTTTACTGCCTATCACAGTTTCGGAGGCCATGGAATGCCCAGGTGGCACAAAACCCCCCAAAATGACCCCATTTTGGAAAGTAGACACCCCAAGCTATTTGCTGAGAGGCATATTGAGTCCATGGAATATTTTATATTTTGACACAAGTTGCGGGAAAGTGACACTTTTTTTTTTTTTTTCATAAAGTTGTCACTAAATGATATATTGCTCACACAGGCCATGGGCCTATGTGGAATTGCACCCCAAAATACATTTAGCTGCTTCTCCTGAGTATGGGGATACCACATGTGTGGGACTTTTTGGGAGCCTAGCCGCGTACGGGACCCCGAAAACCAATCACTGACTTCAGGATTTCTAAGGGTGAAAATTTTTGATTTCACTCTTTACTGCCTATCACAGTTTCGGAGGCCATGGAATGCCCAGGTGGCACAAACCCCCCCCAAATGACCCCATTTTGGAAAGTAGACACCCCAAGCTATTTGCTGAGAGGCATGGTGAGTATTTTGCAGCTCTCATTTGTTTTTGAAAATGAAGAAAGACAAGAAAAAACATTTTTTTTTTTTCTTTTTTCAATTTTCAAAACTTTGTGACAAAAAGTGAGGTCTGCAAAATACTCACTATACCTCTCAGCAAATAGCTTGGGGTGTCTACTTTCCAAAATGGGGTCATTTGGGGGGGTTTTGTGCCACCTGGGCATTCCATGGCCTCCGAAACTGTGATAGGCAGTGAAGAGTGAAATCAAAAATTCACGCCCTTAGAAAGCCTGAAGGCGGTGATTGGTTTTCGGGGTCCCGTACGCGGCTAGGCTCCCAAAAAGTCTCACACATGTGGTATCCCCGTACTCAGGAGAAGCAGCAGAATGTATTTTGGGGTGTAATTTCACATATTTCCATGGCATGTTTGAGCAATATATCATTTAGTGACAACTTTGTGCAAAAAAAAAAAAAAAAAAAAAAATTTGTCTCTTTCCCGCAACTTGTGTCGCAATATAAAATATTCCATGGACTCGACATGCCTCTCAGCAAATAGCTTGGGGTGTCTACTTTCCAAAATGGGGTCATTTGGGGGGGTTTTGAACTGTCCTGGCATTTTATGCACAACATTTAGAAGCTTATGTCACACATCACCCACTCTTCTAACCACTTGAAGACAAAGCCCTTTCTGACACTTATTGTTTACATGAAAAAGTTATTTTTTTTTTGCAAAAAAATTACTTTGAACCCCCAAACATTATATATTTTTTTAAAGCAAATGCCCTACAGATTAAAATGGTGGGTGTTTCATTTTTTTTTTTCACACAGTAATTGCGCAGCGATTTTTCAAACGCATTTTTTGGGGAAAAAACACACTTTTTTAAATTTTAATGCACTAAAACACACTATATTGCCCAAATGTTTGATGAAATAAAAAAGATGATCTTAGGCCGAGTACATGGATACCAAACATGACATGCTTTAAAATTGCGCACAAACGTGCAGTGGCAACAAAATAAATACATGTTTAAAAGCCTTTAAAAGCCTTTACAGGTTACCACTTTAGATTTACAGAGGAGGTCTACTGGAAAAATTACTGCACTCGATCTGGCCTTCGCGGTGATACCTCACATGCATGGTGCAATTGCTGTTTACGTTTGACGACAGACCGCCGCTTGCGCTCGCCTTAGCGCGAGAGCAGGGGGCGACAGGGGTGCTTTTTTTTTTTTTTCTTTATTATTTTTTTGCTTTTTTAATCTTACTTTTAAACTGTTCCTTTCATATTTTTTTTTTTTAATCATTTTTATTGTTATCTCGGGGAATGTAAATATCCCCTATGATAGCAATAGGTAGTGACAGGTACTCTTTTTTGAAAAAATTGGGGTCTATTAGACCCTAGATCTCTCCTCTGCCCTCAAAGCATCTGACCACACCAAGATCGGTGTGATAAAATGCTTCCCCAATTTCCCAATGGCGCTATTTACATCCGGCGAAATCTAAGTCATGAAATGCTCGTAGCTTCTGGTTTCTTAGGCCATAGAGATGTTTGGAGCCACTCTGGTCTCTGATCAGCTCTATGGTCAGCTGGCTGAATCACCGGCTGCATTCTCAGGTTCCCTGTTGAGACAGGAGAGCCAGAGAAAAACACGAAAGACGGTGGGGGGGGGGGGGCATTCCCTCCCACGGCTTGTAAAAGCAGTCTAGAGGCTAATTAGCCGCTAGGATTGCTTTTACATGAAAGCCGACCGCTGGCTGAAAAGAATGATACCAAGATGATACCTAAACCTGCAGGCATCATTCTGGTATAACCACTCAAAGTCGTGAATGGCGTACCTGAAGACAAAAAAATGGTTAACAATGGTTAACAATAAACAGTAAACAGTAAAGTATAAATAATTACATACCTGAAAAACAAACATGATAAAACATAATAACAATAACAATAACAATAAAACATTGCAGAATAGAATACAGTAAAAAAAGAGCAGAACAATAGAGAGAGAGAATAGAGAGAGAGAGAACAATAAAACGACAACTATTTTTTTTTATTTTATATATTTTTTTTTTTTACACTTTTTTTGTAACTAACTTTTATAACGGTAACCGGTTCCAGGTTCGGGTCTCTCAAAATGCGATGGCATCTTGGGAGACCCTGTGAAAGTGCGCCTAGTCTGTGCAATGCTGTACCCTACGCTAATAGTCAACTAGTGTATAGTAGCGTTCAAAACATTCACCAATGCAAAGACCAGGATTGTCAGGACAGGAGGGACAATAATAGCGGGTGTCACGCCTATATCCGCGCTAGCTGCAGACACGACATCTTTTTTTGGGGGGTTCGTTGGGTAGGGGTACTCGGGAGGACATATAAATGCCTCTCATGCAGCCGACTGCATTTGGTTGGGGATGTGAATGGGGGAAGTACGGGCGCTGCAGAAGCGGTGGGTTCCCAATTAGGATTGGCGAATGCAGCAGGAAGGGCACTATGGGCACGACGGGCCTGTGTTTGTCTTCTTGGTGGCAGCGGGACACTACTTGTGCTTGCCACCTCACCAGCTTGAACTGCACTTATGGGACTCGCCACGTCACCACGTGTTACTGCAGTGCTGGTTTGACTACGACCGGGGTGTACTACGCCGCTGGTGCTTGCCAGTTCCCCAAAACGCTACCAAAAAAACTGTTAGCGATCGCAGGGATCAGGCCTGACTCTGCGAACGCTGCAGTTATGCGTTTAGTCTTTTGTAAGTGACAGTGATCGATCGATACTGCACTTGGGTGGGCTGGGCCGGGCCGGGCGGAGGGGCAAAACGCAGGTGCTAGCAGGTATCTGGGCTGATCCCGCTAACACTGCGTTTTTGGGAACCCTAAACTGCTGGTGACACTAGTATAGATCTGATCGGATCAGATATTGATCCGTTCAGATACTATACCACTAAGGGAGGTGTACGGTGCGTGCGTGGGTGTTAGTGGTACTGGCGCTAACCTGACGCTGCCTGGGGCTGGTGCTTGCCAGTTCACCAAAACGCTACCAAAAAAACTGTTAGCGATCGCAGGGATCAGGCCTGACTCTGCGAACGCTGCAGTTATGCGTTTAGTGTTTTGTAAGTGACAGTGATCAATCGATACTGCACTTAGATGGGCTGGGCTGGGCCGGGCGGAGGGGCAAAACGCAGGTGCTAGCAGGTATCTGGGCTGATCCCGCTAACACTGCGTTTTTGGGAACCCTAAACTGCTGGGGACGCTAGTATAGATCTGATCGGATCAGATATTGATCCGTTCAGATACTATACCACTAAGGGAGGTGTACAGTGCGTGCGTGGGTGTTAGCGCTACTGGCGCTAACCTGACGCTGCCTGGGGCTGGTGCTTGCCAGTTCACCAAAATGCTACCAAAAAAACTGTTAGCAATTGCAGGGATCAGGCCTGATGCTGCGAATGCTGCAGTTATGCGTTTAGTGTTTTGTAAGTGACAGTGATCGATCGATACTGCACTTGGGTGGGCTGGGCTGGGCGGAGGCGCAAAACGCAGGTGCTAGCAGGTATCTGGGCTGATCCCGCTAACACTGCGTTTTTGGGAACCCTAAACTGCTGGGGACGCTAGTATAGATTTGATCGGATCAGATATTGATCCGATCAGATACTATACCACTAAGGGAGGTGTATGCTGCGTGCGTGGGTGTTAGCGGTACTGGCGCTAATCTGACGCTGCCTGGGGCGACGCATATTACCGCCGGGCGATCGGGGGGCTAAACCTTTATTCGGTAATAAACGGCGGGTGCCCTGACACTATAAAAAATAAACAAACTAACCAGCGTCAACCGTATCGGTTATACGGTGATCAGTGGTGAAAGGGTTAACTAGGGGGCAATCAAGGGGTTAAAACATTTATTAGATAGTATATGGGGGTCCCTGACGCTATAAAACGCTGACGGCGAACCTAAATATTTACCTCACTAACTAGCGTCACCAGCGACACTAATACAGCGATCAGAAAAATGATCGCTTAGCGACACTGGTGACAGGGGGTCATCAAGGGGTTAAAACTTTATTAGGGGGGGTTAGGGGGGTACCCTAGACCTACAGGGGGGTAACAGTAACTGTGCTAACACTGTAACTGTCGCAAACTGACACAGAAGTAATCAGAAAAAAAAAAAAAAAAAAAACGGCTGGTGTCAGTTTGTGACAGGGGGGGGGGGTGATGGGGGGGCGATCGGGGGGGGGATCGGGGTGTTTAGTGTGCCTGGCATGTTCTACTGTGTGTGTAGTGTTGGTGCACTCACTCACATGTCGTCTCTCCTCGGGCCGGAACGGAAACTACCGACCCGAGGGGAGATGACATCACTTCCTTTGCTGCTGTTTAGCATACAGCAGCAAAGGAGTGTTCCTATTGGCCGGCGGCGATCGCGAGGGGGGGGCCACGATCGGATGGCCTCCCCCTCGTCTCCGATCGCCGGGGGACAAAACGGGACCGCCTCGGGCGGCGGGGGGGGGTCCGATCGGACCCCCCACCCGCGGGAGGCAAATCACGTACATGTACGTGATTTTGCCTGCCCGTGCCGCCTTGCCGACGTACATCGGCGTGAGGCGGTCCTTAAGTGGTTAACACAGCATCGTTCACGTCATGGAAGACTTCATATGTATCACAATTTGATGGACTTTTTCTAATACTTAGCAATTTAATACTGGTGTTTGATTTAATTATATATGTTTGGACACTACACTTTGGGGTTGATTTATTAAAGGGAAATAGACTGTGCACTTTGCAGAGTGCAGTTGCCCTCTGCAAGTGCAATTGCTCCAGAGCTTAGTAAATGAGGTAAGGCTTGACATTGCAAAGAGTACCCAATCCTGTGCAAGGGAAATAAAAAAAACAGCATTTTTGCTTGCACATGATTGGATGATGGAAGTCAGCAGAGCTTCTGCTCATTTACTAAGCTCTGGAGCAACTGCCTTTGCAGAGGGCAACTGCCCTTTGCAAAGTGCACAGTTTTTTTCCCTTTAGTAAATCAACTCCTTTATGTCCTATATAATTTTTTAATTTTTCAATTTTTTGTTTTCAATAATTATTTTTGTTTTCAATTTTGGCACCACATCCATTTGTGGTAACTTTTTCATGTCACATACATTTATGTCTCATGGGCAGTATCACTGATTGATTATATTATTGAGTTAATATTGTAGCGTGATTCTATTATTTTCTTTTTATTTACACTGTTTTTGTTGTGCAGAAGAATTGCTGCTTATATCATTTAGATAGTTCACATATTTGTTTATTTGTGTTTTAGCACATTACCTTAGCGCAGTTTTTTTCTTTTTTTCCTGTTATTTTTCACAAACTCAAGTTCTCCAGTAGAATGTGTCCAGGGCCGAACTTTCCATTGGGCTTGATTGGGCTCAAGCCCATGGGCCCCGGCCAATAGGGGGCCCCACGAGCCCTGCCCGTTTCCAAAGCCGCCAAGAGCGGCCGAAAGCCGCCGAGATACACAGGACATCCGGCTCTGTATCACGGCAGCGCAATTTTTAAACTGAAAGGCTGCAATGACAAGGCAGCAATGACACTGGAGCAAGGCTACACTGACAAGTCTGCAAATGACACTGGGGCAAGGCTACACTGACAAGTCTGCAAATGACACTGGGGCAAGGCTACACTGACACTGACAAGGCTGCAATGACACTGACAAGGCTGCAGATGGACACTGATAAGACTGCATTGATGGACATTTAAATGTAACACCAGCAGGGATGATAATCCACCTCCCGCCCGTGTGTTATAGCCAAGACGGCTACAGAGCAGGCCTTAATTGCCAGGAGAACGTCCATGTACGTCCTCCGGAGAATGCAGGGAGCGCGACGCTCATATCAGCACGTCAATGAGACTCGACTGATTACAGATCGGAGTAAGGGGCAGATCCCGGCTCCTTACCACGTGATCAGCTGTCAGCCAATGACAGCTGATCATGTGATGTAAATAGAAGATCATTATCATCCGATTAGCGGCTCCTGTCACAGGGACATCGGTCCCGATCACGGAGAGACACTGCTGCTGTGCAGTGCCCACCAGTGCCACCTATTAATGCCCATTAGTGCTGCCAGTGCCCGTCAGTGCTGCCTATCAGCACTGTCACCTACCAGTGCCTATGAGTGCCACCTATGAGTGCTGCCCATTAGTGCCCATCGGTGCCACCTATCAGTGCCTACCAGTGCAGCCTATCAGTGCCCATCAGTGCAGCCTATCAGTGCCAACCAGTGCCACCTATCAATGCCCATTAGCACTGCCAATCAGTGCCCAGTGTAACCTACCAGTGCCCATCAATGCCACCCATCAGTGCCTGTCAGTGCCATCTATGATTGCCCTTGAGTGCCGCCCATTAGTGCTCATCAGTGCCATCTATCAGTACAGCCTATTAGTGCCCATCAATGAAGGAGGAAAATTTCTAAATTTTATGACAAACTATGAAACAGTTTTTTTTTTTTTGGTCTTTTTTATTATTTTTTTTAGCAAAAAATAAAAAACCCAGCAGTGGTTAAATACCACCAAAAGAAAGCTCTATTTGTGTGAAAAAAATGATACAAATTTAATTTGGGTACAGTGTTGCATGACCGTGCAAAGTGTGAGTGCACTGAAAGCTGAAAATTGGCCTAGGCAGGAAAGGGGTTTATGTGCCAAGTAAGCAAGTGGTTAAAATTATCCACTTTTATTTATTGATACATTTTTGCTTTTGGGTTTAATACCACTTTAAGAGTTCATAAAGTATATACTTTTTAAAACTGTAATATTTCTTGATTAAATAATAATAAACATAAGAACTTTGCATTTAGTATACATGTGTGGACTTTTGGAATAATTTATGTTTGTATAGTAGTTTCAAGCAAGCATATAGATGGACTTCCATTCCCTTCCCGATAAACTTTGCCAGAACATTCCGAAGAATTATACTCTGGGGATGGTTCAGTTTTCTTAGTAACTAAACTGGAAAGCCAGCCTCTCAAAGAGGGAGGGGAGCCTCTATGACCACAACACAAAGCTAGCCTCCTCAGAGAAGGTGAGGGCAAGAAGCTGATCCTGATAGAGACAAAAGAAAACTGTTTGCAAGCTTAGGGGACATTTACATTAGGACTCATGAATTTCACACACAAACGCTCATCTGCTTACACAAATATACAATTTTTATTTCTAAAACATAACTATTTTTTTTACATTGTTTTATATTTTGAATTATAATATTTATCCTACATACGCAACTAGGTGGATGAAGCATTGATGCGATAATGTATCAATTCCTTGCCACCTCTAAGACCGAGAACCCCGCGATCAAAGACCGCTGATTGCTCGGTTCTCAGTCGGTCTTCAGTGAACAGAGAGTCAGTGACTACCAGTCACACCCTATGGAACTTCTGTATACAGTATTACATTTGTCTGTCTCTCTCACGCTCTGCTATCTGTCATAGAATCAAAAAAGGGATGCCTCATCAATCACGGTGCTATGTCACTGCTGCTGGCTGACTGCAGGCAGGTCAGAAACTATTGGAGAATGCCTGATCCTGAAAAAAGAACCAGCAAATGTGGTGATACTAGGGAGAAGTATGGCAGTAAATCTTTAGCTTCTTATGGGAATGCTGCATATATTAGGCTGTACATGCACTGCCAATTGTTATTAAGGGATTATAGTTCCCCTGTGTCAAGACTACAGACATTAACAAATTTGTATATTCTATACAAGCAGCTTTAAAGAGACACTGTAACCTTGCCCATCCAGAGCAAAGTGGTAGTGTCTCTGGCGGGGGGTGCGGCCCGCACCGGGGCCGCTGCTACACCTTGCACTTGCAGAGCGGTGCAAGCAGAACATGCAGCCGCGTGGGAGAGGCTGCCTATAACACTCCCTGGTCATTAAATCAGATGAAGTTGTCCCTCAGGGATCTCCATTATCTCCCGAGGCAGCCCGAGATGGTGGGTGGAGCTGGGGGTGTGGCTGCCTCCTCCACTCCTCGACACAGACTCCTTCACTCTGGCTAATCCCGCAGCTGAAGGAGGAGAAAGAGGTGAGGACACAGCAGCCCCAGGTGTCCTCATCTCCAGGCATGAGGTAAAATTACTGCACACTGTGACCACAGAGTCCTAACCAGCCAATATATCACCCTAACTAGGGATGCACCAATACCATTTTTTCAACACCGAGTACGAGTACCGATACTTTTTTGCAGGTACTCACCGATACCAATTACTGATACCTATCGCCTAGGAAGAGGGGTGGTTTGGGAGTTGGCGGGGGGTTGTTGTTCGGGAGTTGGGCGACGGCAGGGTGGGAGGGGAGGGGTAAGTGAGGGCAAGGTAGTTGAGAGTGGGGTGAAATAGGGATTGTGGGGTGGGAGTGTTGGGATGGAAAAGGCTGATCGCTGGGGGGAGGGGGGGGATGGGGACAGGAGAGTTTTTAGAAGACATGGGGGCAGAGGTGACAGCTGGTAGAGGGAAGGAGGAGGCAACAGGCAGAAGTGACTGCAGGCATGATACAGGAGACAGCCAGAGACTACAGGCATGGTACAGGGAGACAGCCAGAGACTGCAGGCATGGTACAGGGAGGGTGCCAGAGACTGCAGGCATGGTACAGGGAGACAGCCAGACACTGCGGGCTTGGTGCAGGGAGACAGCTAGAGACTGCAGGCATGGTGCAGGGAGAGTGCCAGAGACTGCAGGCATGGTACAGGGAAAGTGCCAGAGACTGCAGGCATGGTACAGGGAGAGTGCCAGAGACTGCAGGCATGGTACAGGGAGAGAGTCAGAGACTACAGGCATGGTACAGGGAGAGAGCCAGAGACTACGGGCATGGTATAGGGAGAGAGCCAGAGACTACAGGCATGGTACAGGAAGAGAGCCAGAGACTACAGGCATGGTACAGGGAGAGAGCCAGAGACTACAGGCATGGTACAGGGAGAGAGCCCTGCTGCTGAGTGTCTTCATAGAGACCCCTCCTGTTCTCTGCCTCAGTATCCAGCCAGGGAGAGCCTGGCTCCAGTTCTCTGTGTGGATGGAAGTCAGAGCTGGAAGAGGGAGATGCTTGTATAGAATATACAAATTTGTTAATGTCTGTAGTCTTGACACAGGGGAACTATAATCGAGGAGACGAGTCTTGTAGGCTGGCAAAAGGGAAGTCCTAGTATTCAAGTACCTAATATACAGGGTGACTCTGTAGGTACTTAAAGGTCACTTGTGCCAACGTCCCCAATACTGAGTTAGGGGCATTAAGAAACTAAAAAGCTTTATGGGACTTTAAAGGCACAACTGTAATAGACTACAAAAGGTATGTAAAAAGTTGAATTTTATTAATAGCATACATAAAGCAAAGGGAATAGACAAAACATTGTTAAAAACACATCAGATCTAGGCATACAACACATATGATAACACCATTAGGGATCCTATCCTGCAGTTTTCTATATATTCCTATATATTCATATACAAATGATTCATAATCCAAATAAAGGAAAAAGGTAAACTTCCCCTAGAGGGTTGAAATTAGGGGAGCACTGCAGGTCTGGTATTCCAGAGTGGTGTATTCTCCAATTGCTCTACATGTTTCACGTTGACAAGGAACGCTTCTTCAGGAGCTAGAGGTTCAAATAAATGTATAAAAGAAAAAATGTTCACATAGATGGACTTGGTCAGTGGGTCGCGGAAAGCGATCAAGATAGAAATGTATCTGACAAAAATCAGGCGGGCAGCAAACAGACACCAGAGCCTCCCAGATATATGTCACATCAAGTAGTTGTAGATAAGGAGAGAGCTTGTGTAAGCTATAATTCCCACAATAAAAGACAGGAGGAGGATCTGGGAGTGCACCGCTATACTAGGTTGCTGCTTGTTGTATGTCTTGGAGTCTTGTAGGCTGTTAGGCAGGCGGGCCTGCACCTTGCGATGCCACTGGGAGGAGGAGGCAGGGATGGCATTGTCCGGAGGGGAGGAGGAGGCAGTCCTCTTCCAAGCGACATCACTTCCGGTATCGGTTTCCGGAATCGGAGCATTTTTGCAAGTACCGATTCTCGCGAAAATGGTTAGTATTGGCGACGATACCGATACCAGTATCGGCATCGGTGCATCCCTAACCTACCCTATACAACCCCAAACTGCCCTAAAGCACCCTTACCTGCCCTATACCACCCCAAACTGCCCTATAACCATTCTAACCTGCCCTATATCACCCCAATCTACCCTATACCAACCCAAACTGCCCTATATTACCCCAACCTGCCCTATACCACCTCAAACTAACCTGTATTACCCTAACTTGCCCTATACCACCCCAATCTGCCCTGTACCACCCTAACCTGCCACTATACCACCCTATACTATAATTTATAGGGGCCGGTTTGGGGTGCACCCGTGACTGTGCACTGCCTTCAGGGCGCTGGTCAGGATAGACCATGTTTTATCGCACCAGGTGACGCCACTGCTGCAGCTAATCACTAGACCCAAGCGCTGTCACATTACTGAAGTGACATCAATGCTTCCTTTGGTCTCCAAAACTGCTGAATTCAGCATTTGCTGTAAAAGGGGTGGGGGGAGGGAGGGCTACAGGTAAGGTTAGTTGTAGCTTCCCCGCATCCAGGAGATTGTGACCGGCTCTCTATGGAACCGGGTCACACATCTCCATCTTCTGGTCCATTTCAGGTCTGAATTCAGCCAAAAATTAGGACTGAAATCGGACCTGAAATGGAGAACAGGGACGCACCAGACCCCTGCTGTGAGCCGCTTCCATGCAGCAGTGTGAACCCAGCCTTAAGATGAGACAGAGGGATACCTATTACCACAAAGAATTTAAATAAAAGTCACATCCCTCTCATGTCCCTGTACTACATGAAGCACAAGAAATCAGTATGCAAAAATGATTGTTAAACCCACATATCCATTGCTGCTTTTCCTCTATACTGGCTCAAAATAATAATAATTAATAAGCTGGGATAATGCTCTGTCTTTTCTTTGCACATCACAGTAATATGTTATCACTGCTGAAGAAAAGTTTCAGCATGTATAAGTGGCTGAATTATCATGGTGATAAGCCGTGATAAGTAGCAGTGAAATATCACTGTTTTGTTTGGATAAAAAAGCTGGTGAGAAAGGAAGGAAGGCTTTTCAAGGATGCACACAGGCATTCGAGGGAGGAAGCCAACAATCTTGATAGGGTCATAGGTTATTCCTCCTACATATGTGAATTGAAAAAAAAACACATGGATAGCCCCATATTATTATAATGTGTATTATACAAAGCCCCCTACAAGGTACTTTGGTATATTGGGGCTTATGAGAGGCAAAATGTTTTTTTTTTCTTTTTGCACAGTAAAAAAAAGATATTGCAAATAGGCTTACATTAACCTCAGTATCCATAAAATAAGGTAATTCAGGGTCTTCATTGAGCTGCATAGATGCAATTATACACAGAGTAGAAAACAATTGCTTTCTAGGTGCCCTGTTCACACTATGCTGCTGCACTGAAGTGCTTTGTGATGTGGTTCATGATGGAAAACACAGCAAGTCAGGAATCGTATGCAGTGCAATGCATCTCCCTGCATGCCACCACATTGAAATGAGTTGCAACGCACTGTGTGCATACAGTATAATTTTGTCAAAAAAAAAAAAACAAAGGGAAAAGAAAAGCATGACACATTGTAACATCTCATCCCATCACTCCTAGACACCAGTGAATGTGCATTTTTAAAGTGGGGGCCAGTGTGAACGAGCCTTAAAATTAAAAATCTAAACACTGTAATGCATTGTTACAATACATCACAATGCAGGTGCACAATGCACACCAACATGTGCATTATAAGCATCATTAGGTGAGCATACTCTTAATAATGGGCCTTAAGTGAAACTGGGGCAGCAGCTGCAAGCAGCAAAATATTATCTGTGCACCAAAAATGGTTCTATAAATGATAATGAATTTCCCCCTTGAATGTCAAGGGAGAATAAACAAAGAGCTACATGCTGCAAAGTGCCTAATCAACTACTTTACAATACTACAATCCTGTAGTTATGCCTGATGAATGTTAAAATGGTCACTTCCTGGCTCCTTTCTCAGTTTTTGACCAAAAAGGTCTTCATCACCAAGTCTGACTTGGTGATAAATCTAGAGGATGTTTCTCCATATTTATCCCGATAAGACATTTTTGTGATTTTCACCATTTAAATACTGCCGTGGTCATTTCACATTATTCCTTGCCATCAGTTCTGTTGAATCATTCCTGTTTTTTCTGTGTGTCTGCAATAGTATCTCCATGTTATTTCACAACCATGAGCAGGGCTCTCAGAATGAAAAAATGTATGATGTGTATAGGTATAAATGAAAGGTTTGGGGGAAACGGGTGGGTGGGAACCATGAAGAAAAGCCGACGCAGGAACAGACAGCAGGATTTTAGTTGCCGTTGACTCAGTTGATTGACCCCCGAAAGTTTTGTCTGCCCTAGTCTGCGCATTTTGCGTTTGTTATTTGGCCAATACTGGCAGTTACAGTCACTTGGAGACCAGTTGGTCGGGGAGTTCAGTGTTACAGATGGTATAGCCAAATTGTTCAATAAGGTGGATCAGGGGGTTGGAAGATTTCTAAGGTTCCTGACTCTGGCTTTCGATGCATTTTTGCAACAGCGGATTGGCCTCAAGCATATCTATCAGGTTTACAGCACATCAGATCCCTGCAAACTCCCGACAATACATCCATTTCTGCGGCTCTGCCTCTCAAAACGTCCCCATAACAAGAATAGACAGTCAGGCCAGGGGTTCGTGGGAAATTTTACAGAGCTACTTAACTGGAGTTCGTTTGATGTGTTCAATCTTCTTTGCAATTATTTCGCAGGGGCTCCTCGAGTCAGCCCTTGCTCCTATTCCCCCATGTATCTTCTCACTACAAGCAGTTTGTACTCATGTCTGTGTTTTCTCGGAAATTAGGCTTAAGCTAAATAATTTATGGAACATTGTTTGGGATCTGGGCAGTTTTGCAGGTTTCAAACGGGGGGTCCTTTTCTTATCATCAATTCATGGGACGCTGGAATTCCTCCTGTTATAGCTGATACATACCGGATCTGTATACTGAAGCCATCTGGGCGTTTGCTACTTTACTTGATGGATTCTTACTTACCCTTCATCAGGCTTTCCTATCACGCCTATTTTTGTATCTTTTTGCCCTCTTTTAGGTGTACTGACCAGCTAGGCCAAGGCACATCTCAGGTCTTGGTAGTTAGGGGGTATATATCCCATCTCCTCTGTCTGTTCCTGCGTCGGCTTTTCTTTGTGGTTCCCACCCACCCGTATCCCCCAAACCTTTAATTTATACTTATACACATTGTACATTTTTTCATATTCATACATTCAGGGTATGCCCTCTTTTAGGCGTTTGGACCAGCTAGGCCAAGGCACACCTCAGGTCTTGGCAGTTAGGGTATCGCATTTCCAAGTGAAGACAAATGTAAAAAAAAAGGAAAAAATAAATAAATATACATATATATATATATATATATATCGTATATATAATATATATAAAATAAACTTTTTGTTACTGTGTTGTATAAAAGTGTCTATGAAATGTTCACAAAAGCTGAGTCTTTCTATCTCACTTTTCATTTTATGAGGAAAGTTTTATCAGTTGTAATTTTCTCTGTTAATGCTTTCTAATAATTTTCATGGTCACCATGCTGAAAATAATCAGAGCATAGAACATAGCATCAGTAATATTTATAATGTACACTCTCTTAACTGGAGTGCTGCTGACACCTCAACATAAGTAATAATCCAGGCTTGTTTTAATGGGAAAACTACTGAAAATATATTTGTTTAATTCATTATTATTCTCAAAACTAGAAACCCCATTTTTCAGATAATTATGATATACAGTAATCAGTACTGTGCAAAAGTTTTAGGCATGTGTAAAAAAATGCTGTAAAATAAAAGCGATTAACAAAATGATTAAAAAAAAAAAAAAAGTAAAAAGAACAGAAGAAAAATAGCTGGTCTTCAAAACAGCATCAACTCTCCTAGGCACACAGTTTTTGAAGGAACTTGGAAGGTAGGTGGTTCCAGACATCTTGGAGAACCAACCACTGATCTTCTGTGGATGTAGCTGCCTCAAATACTTCTGTCACTTCATGTAATTCCAGAAAGACTCGATGTTAGGATCAGGGCACTGTGGGGGCCAAACCATCACTTCCAGAACTCCTGGTTCTTCTTTACGCTGAAGATAGTTCTTAATGACATGGGCTGTTATTTTGGGGTTGTTGTCATGCTGCAGAATGCATTTGGGCCAATCACATGCTTTCCTGATGGTATGGCATGATGGATCTGCCTGTATTTCTCAGCATTCAGGACATCATTGATCTTGAACTAATCTACAATTCCATTTTCAGAAATGCAGCCCCAAACTAAACTTGCAAGCTACTTCCACCATGCTAACTGTTGCCTGCAGAGATTGTACCGCTCTCCAGTCCTTTGCAAGCAAACTGCCTCCTGCTATAGCCAAATGTTTCAAATTTTGACTGCTGACAATTTTCTGTACCTTAGTTCCTAGGTATTTGTGCAAAGTTGAGTCACTTAGCCTTGGTTCCATGGTGGAGGTACGGCTTTTCTTCCATGAAGACCACTTCTGGCCAGGCTTCTCTGTACAGTAGTTGTAACTGGGGCCCACTGATTTCTGCTAAAGTTTCCTTAGCCGACCACTGCATCCACAGTCCTCTGTGTTGCCCTTTTCTTTTTGCTTCTTCAAAAGAACTTGAACAGCACATCTTGAAAGCCCAGCCTGCTTTGAAAGATTTTCCTGGGGGAAATCGTATTGATGCAGTATAACTCGTGTGGTCAGAATTGTCATGGTGTATGACCTGTGGCATAAAACTGACTTCCACAACCTCACCTTCTTAGCAGAGTTTGGCTGTTCCTCACTCAGTTTTAAGACTCCTACACAGCAGTTCCTGTTTCAGTAATGACTGTTTCAACCTACATATGAAATTGATGATCATTAGCCCCTGCTTGGTATAGTTGGTTAATCATACTTGACTCTAATCCTACAAACTCAATGACTTTGTGCAAGTGTACACAGTGTGCATGTGTAAGAATTGATGCTGGTTTTGAAGCCAAAGGGGAGTCTTAAAAAATATTGATTTGATTTAGGTTTTTCTTCTGTTCGCTCACTTTGCATTTTGTAAATTGATAGAAACAATGACACTATATATTTTTGAAAGCATTCAACGTGGGGCTATACAAGTACCTGTAATAAATAAATAATTGAGGCAACACAGTCAGCAATAAAAACCCAACAGTGGTTCTAACCTCGCCATACGCCATACAAAACTAGAAATAATGACTTTACATACACTTTAAAGTAAACATACTCAGTATATTTTGTATATTATTTCCAAAACACTTCCAGAAGGATTGCTGAATAATATATAAAAAAAAAGTTGATTTGCATTAACATACCAACGTCAATGAACCATGTTCACTGTACTTAATTTTCTTGACAACATAAGCATATATTACATTAGTTTAGTCTACTAATCATTTGGCTTCTTGAATCTTTTATTTTTTGAATATGTGTCAAAGTTGGCATGTAACAAAAATTCATCATGACAGGACATTCAACATTTCAACATTTACCTAGCATAGACAGTAGTTGCCAATGAGCTGTCTGGCAAGAAGATGACAATATTAACTGTAACAGTTGTTTCAGTGGGTAGAATGACTAATGAGAGCCTGAGGATTTTACAGCTACAGCATTTCAGGTTCACTAGTGACAACCATAAAAAAACCTGGCATGCTAGCTGCCTATTTCATGTCTTTGTTGAGTGATTCTTCAGAATAACTAACTTTCAGTACACAAAATTATTTGTTGAAGATGTGTTGAAGTACTGCAGTTAAGTGGTCAATCAGAAAAACAAAAGTGATAGGGAAATGACTTGCCTAGCTGCTACACTACATACTTGGCAACAGATCTATATATCTGGGAAATTTGCCAAAGTATTGAAGGTCTGCTGAAGTGGACGGCAAGGCCATCTACAGTACCTGTCACAAAGGTCTAATTATCAGTCATAGAACAAGGTCTAGTAATTATCAAGATTCATTGAGCTCGGCCCAACTTGTAGTCACCACATAGTTGTAACTTAGGTGAATTCTTCTAAACACTACAGTATTCTCAGATATCCTTAAAGCGGGTCCTCACTGCATATGAGCACCACAATCCAAAAACACAAATAATTTTTAATTAGAGGTGCAGTGCACATATACAGTATAGCTGTGCACAGGAAAAAGAAGATGGACACGGGGGGGGGGCGCGACTGTCAGTGTAGCTGGAAGTGCTCTGGGGTCTCAGCTCACAGTCTACAATCACTATACACTAAAGGAACAGTAAAGGCAACCACACTAAGGCTCCGTTTCCACTAGTGTGACTTTGGACACAAAGTTGCATGACAAGTCACAGCCTGTTGTTTTCAATGGCACCCATTCCCATCTATCCGACTTTGAAAATCAGCGACTTTGAAAAGGTTCCTGCACTACCTTGATGCAACTTTGATCCAGAGAGTGTAAAGTTGGATCAAAGCTGCACTCAATGTCGCATCAAAGTCGCACTCTAAATTGAGCAACCTTGCTTCCGACGATGCTGACAGTTGGGAACGATGCAACATATTTGGTGGCAATGCCCCCTCGTACCTAGATTTTGGATTCGAATTTTCAACGTAATCAACTTAGTGACGGGGGTAAATATACGCAGATCTCCTGAAGCCGCCCTCTTTCACAAACTGTCAGGAAAAGAAAACATCGCTATATGAGACCATGTACGTGGTACTAATTCACTGCAAATGATGCAATGATCTTCTTGTAAGGGACATATTAACTCCCTAGCGATAGGAGGATTCTAATACCTAAAAACTGCCTGACGAAATTCCCAAAAATTCAGTAAAATTGATTAATTACATACTACTGGCGGCAAGAATTATGATCGCAAGACATTGGAAACAGTCGATAATCCCTCTTGACCAGGTTAAAAATAAACTCAATTGGATTATGATCAATGATAAACTCACTCATATCCTTTGTAATAAAGTCAAGAAATTTAATAAGATATGGGACCCATGGATTGACTACATTTCGACTCCATAGCGAACTCCAGAATGACCCTCTCCCTCCCCTTCACTTTCTCTCTCATTTCTTCCTTTCTTCTCTCCTCTTTTCTCTTTTTATTTGTTTCTTTTTTTTCTCTTTCTCCAGAAATTTCATACACTATGCAGATGATCACATGTGGGGCCTCCTACAACCATGAGCCTTGGGACTATCCCAGAGAATATGACCGGGACCTCCCAAGACTCCGGATCTATACCATCCCCTCACACTGGGGTTATCCAGATTATAACTGGGGGGATATTGTTCAATCCTACCAGTTTTTGGATACTTATCACACTCACTACGTTTTGTTCTTACGATGGATGATGGATAAGTACTATGAACATACGTTTATTTTTCTGTATCGGAATGTGATGTTTTTAAAACTTGACGCCAATCTGCCTATATGTCTGGCTATTTTGTACTTTATTGTTCTTTCAATAAAAACATTGACATATAAATTGAGCTACCTTGGGGCTGCAATAGTGGAAACGTACACCAAGGCTCAGTTTCCACTAGTATGACTTGTCATGAGACTTTAGACACAAAGTTGCATGACAAGTCACAGTCCATTGATTTTAATGGTACCCATTCCCATCTATGCGACTATGAAAATCAGCGACTTTGAAAAGGTACCTGCACCACTTTGATGCGACTTTGATCCAGACAGTGTAAAGTTGGCTCAAAGCTGCATTTAAAGTCACATCAAAGTCACACTCTAGCCTTAGGCTATGATTCCACTAGTACGACTCCGAAGTTGTGTGATTTAGAGTGTGACTGAGTGCATTTTTGATCCTATCTTACACTCTGGATCAAAGTCACTCAAACGTCGCATCAAAGTAGTACAGTCACCTTTTTAAAGTCGCTGATTTTCAAGGTCGCATAGATGGGAACGTTTGGCATTGAAATCAATGGGCCGCGACTTGTGATGCGACTGTGTCCAAAGTCGCATGAAAGTCGCACTAGTGGAAAAGGAGCCTTAAACTCATTACTCACATGTAATGAGCAATATGAATTGATCTGTATCCTTCCAAACTTTCAAAAATGTTCCTTTGAACCTTATTTCTTTCATATTTCTTCCCAAGCTCCCTCTGCCGTTAACAGCAGCTGGGTGAGTGCCACACCATGCACACAGTGCCACGCAGAAACAACCACATGGTTCTATATCTGCAGCATGTTGCATTGTAATCCATCTTACAGTTTCTAAAAGTGTGTGTGTTATGTGCTGCTGGAACCATGGGGAGTGAGCATAACATACTTCCAAAGACTGTCCTCCCTTCCCTTCCCTCTCTCTCTCTCAGGAGAAGTTGCCAGCCAGAATGAAGCTATGAAGATAGGAGGAGATCATGTTCTGTGAAGGATAGGAATGATGGGGGTGGTGCTGGGCAGGTCTAGGCATGCCTGTCTAAGAACCACTGACAACCTTTTCAGGAAGTGAAAGAAAGCTTACTAAATTCAGATGAAGGGAAATAGAGTTGTCCCTGAAGAACAGGAAGAAGCTGATTGTTTAGCTTAGAAAGTCTAATCTAAGCCAGACAATCAGCTAGCCAGTATCAGGCACCATGAATCAGACCGAGACAGAAGTACAGTTAAATCACACTTGTTTATTAATAATAATAATAATAATAATAATAATAATGTAAACAGAGTAAGCGTAGTCGGGTAGTCAGCCAAGCAAATGTGAGAGAGCTAGAAATAAACGTAGTAGTACAGCAAGCAGGATCAGGAGCCAGAAGGAACGTCAGCCGAGCAAGTCTACAACAGGAATGCAGGAGAAAGTCTCTGTGATGTTGACAAAGGCGAAGGCAAAGATCAAGTGAGCTGGATGACTTTAAGTAGGTAGAACTGACGAGCAGAATCAACAACAGCTGGGTAACTGTGGAGAGAGATGGGAGCTGGCAATTAGCCAACAGCTGAGCGGCCAGCTCAGAGAAGGAAGGGCTGAGTCCAGCCCTGACAGCCAGAAAATGAATAATATCAAAGATAAAGGTATTTAACATACTATTATTGGAAAAAAAATATTTTTGACTGGACTTCCACTTTAACTAATGCTTGTAGCATGAGGTTAAAAAATAATCAGTTGGTTGAGAGAGTGAAGTTTCACTTTAAGATCATGCGAATTATTCAAAACCCAATTCAGTCCTAGACACGGTTCATGTCAGTCACTGTGATATGCAATGTCATCTCTGGTTGATGCACATTCTCAGGTCTCATGGCAGGGTTTTGTTGAGTTAACTGGGCACTACTAGCCCAGTGCGGCATTATCAGTATTTTTGTTGGAATATTACTGTAATTGGGGATGCCATTAAAAGGGATTTTCTGTCCCTTCCTGTCCTGTTGACAAAAGTTTTCTCAGACAGGAAATAAAAGATAATTTGCAACAAGGTCTGTGACAAAAGTAAAAATCCAAAGGGGTTCCAGCCTTCCTCTAACCTACTAAAAAAAAAAAAGTTACCCCCCCTTCCTGTGTAGCAAAACATGATCAGCAGGACAAAAATTGAAGGAAAATCTCTCTAATGGAGTTAGCCATGGATAGCAGTAAAAACCTGACAGGAATTCTAACCATTTTACACTAAGTAGGGATGAACAAATTGGCTTGGGTGCAGTTGGCAGACTATTAGCAAATCTTGCTTGAAATATGAAGCTTACAAACTTTGCTGTAAACAAAATGGAAGTCTAAAGGGTCAAATGTTATTCAATTCTCGCCATTTTACTCATTGTGATAACACTCTAAGCCAGTGGTCTCCAAACTGCAACCCGTTGCTTGCTTTTATCTTGCCCCTGGCACTATTTCATCCACTAATACTAAAATGGGGCATAATTCCCCCCCACTGATGCCAATGAACGGGGCACATTTCCTCCCAATGACACCAACGATGGGGCAAAATCTCTCCCACTGACACCAACAATGGGGCCCAATAACATCAGTGATGGGGCACAATTACTCTCAATGACACCAACGATGGGGCCCAATGACATCAGCAATGGGGGACAATTCCTCTGGCTACACCAATAATGGGGCGCAATTACTCTCCCTGAGACAAAAAATGGGGTGATATTTTTCCCCACTGATGTCGGGACCTTTTCTACTCTCACTGGCTACAGTCCGGTCCTCCTAAAGTCTGAAGGAAAGAAAACTGGCCCTTTGCTTAGAAAGTTTGGAGACACCTGCTCTAAGCCAAGCTAAGATTATGAAACCCAAAAATGTTGCATGAAAAAAAGAGGTGATCTTAGCAGAGACATGAATTTTTGGACAACAAATTTTGCGGCCTACATGCTCCAATGATGGAAATCTGCCCAGATCAGCACTTTTAATTGTTTGAAGATCAACTAGTTGTCAATTATATCCCAACACTATTGTTTGATGATGTCTGGAATAAAGTGGGAGAGATCTGCTGTTTTAAGTTTTAGTCCTGCAGGTATAGCCACACTGTTTAAATGCATTAGTCTGTTTAATCTAAAATGGGACAATTAAATCCCACAACACTAAGGCCAGATGTACACGGCTTTAGCACAAATGAGCTACAAAGCCACTACCAACGGCAAGAACAAGCGGCTGTAAAAACACGCTTTAGTAGCTTTTTGCATTGGCGTTAATGCGCGTTTATCCGCGTTGGCTTTTAGCAGCGTTTCTCTGCCTCTATTCAAAATCAATGTTTCCCTATGAAAGCCATTCCCCTTTCAGCCCATTGACTTGAATAGAAGTAGCATCCAAGTCGGATCGTGATGATCCGACTTGTGCTGAGGATCTTGAAGGGAAATCCCACGCCAAAATAAAAAATAACGGCGTAGCGTTCCCCCCAAGATCCATACCAGGCCCTCTGAGTCTGCTATGGATCTTGAAATGTAACCCCATGCCAAAATAAAAACAAAAACTGCGTGCCCCCCCCCCCCCAAGACCATACCAGACCCTTATCCAAGCATGCAGCCCCGCAGGTCCGGAAAGGGGGGGAATGAGCGAGTGCCCCCCCTTCTCCTGGACCATACCAGGCCACACACTCTCAACATTGGGGGTGTGGTTGCTTTGCGGCAGTGGGGGGTCTGCGCCCCCCACCCAAAGCACCTTGTCCCCATGTTGATGGGGACAAGCGCCTCTTCCTGACAACCCTGGGCTGTGGTTGTCGGGGTCTGTAGGTGGGGGGGCTTATCGGATTCTGGAAGCCCCCCAGATCCTGCCACAGCTAAGTGAATGAGTACAGGGTACATTGTACCCTTACCCATTTACCCCCTAAAAAAGAGCAGTGTAGTGTAAATTAAAACAAGTGATGGTTTTGACAAGTCCTTTATAATCTTCCTCCGGTCTTCACCGCCGATGTTGTCTTCTTTGCCACCGACCCGGTCCTCCTCAAACGCTGTCTCCCTTCTTTGTGCCAGCTCCACTCTCTGTCGGCTCTTATATAGGAATGGGGCGTGGTCATCCAGTGACATCATCATGAGACGCCGCCCCTTGTGACGTCATATAAGAACCGTCAGAGAGAGGAGCTGGCACAAAGATGGGATGCGAGACAGCTTTGAAGAAGGGCCAGGTTGGCAGAGAAGACAGCAGTGGAAAAGACCAAAGGAAAAAGAACGGAGGGAGAACACCGGAGGAAGATTTTTAATAAAGGACTTGTCAAAACCTTCTCTTGTTTTTATTTACACTACACTTCCCTTATTTTGGGGTGAATGGGTAGGGGTACTCCATACTTATTCACATGGGGTAGGCAGGGTCTGGAGGCCTCCCTTGTTAAAGGGGGCTTCCAGATTCTGATAAGCCCCCCCGCCTGCAACCCGGACAACCACAGCCCAGGGTTGTCAGGATAGGCTCTTGTGCCCATAGTTACATAGTTACATAGTAGGTGAGGTTGAAAAAAGACACAAGTCCATCAAGTCCAACCTATGTGTGTGATTATGTGTCAGTATTACATTACATATCCCTGTATATTGCGGTCATTCAGGTGATTATCTAATAGTTTCTTGAAGCTATCAATGCTCCCTGCTGAGACCACCGCCTGTGGAAGGGAATTCCACATCCTTACCGCTCTTACAGTAAAGAACCCTCTACGTAGTTTAAGGTTAAACCTCTTTTCTTCTAATTGTAATGAGTGGCCACGAGTCTTATTAAACTCTCTTCTGCGAAAAAGTTTTATCCCTATTGTGGGGTCACCAGTACAGTATTTGTAAATTGAAATCATATCCCCTCTCAAGCGTCTCTTCTCCAGAGAGAATAAGTTCAGTGCTCGCAACCTTTCCTCATAACGAAGATCCTCCAGACCCTTTATTAGCTTTGTTGCCCTTCTTTGTACTCGCTCCATTTCCAGTACGTCCCTCCTGAGGACTGGTGCCCAGAACTGGACAGCATACTCCAGGCGCGGCCAGACCAGAGTCTTGTAGAGCGGGAGAATTATCGTTTTATCTCTGCAGTTGATCCCCCTTTTAATGCATGCCAATATTCTGTTTGCTTTATTAGCAGCAGCTTGGCATTGCATGCCATTGCTGAGCCTATCATCCACTAGGACCCCCAGGTCCTTTTCCATCCTAGATTCCCCCAGAGGTTCTCCCCCTAGTGTATAGATTGCATTCATATTTTTGCCACCCAGATACATTATTTTACATTTTTCTACATTGAACCTCATTTGCCATGTAGTCGCCCACCCCATTAATTTGTTCAGGTCTTTTTGCAAGATTTCCACATCCTGCAGAGAAGTTATTGCCCTGCTTAGCTTAGTATCGTCTGCAAATACAGAGATTGAACTCTTTATCCCATCCTCCAGGTCGTTTATGAACAAATTAAATAGGATTGGTCCCAGCACAGAACCCTGGGGAACCCCACTACCCACCCCTGACCATTCTGAGTACTCCCCATTTATCACCACCCTCTGAACACGCCCTTGTAGCCAGTTTTCAATCCATGTACTCATCCTATGGTCCATGCCAACGCACCTTATTTTGTACAGTAAACGTTTATGGGGAACTGTGTCAAATGCTTTTGCAAAATCCAGATACACCACGTCTACGGGCCTTCCTTTATCTAGATGGCAACTCACCTCCTCATAGAAGGTTAATAGATTGGTTTGGCAAGAACGATTCTTCATGAATCCATGCTGATTACTGCTAATGAGATCATTCTTATTACTAAAATCTTGTATATAGTCCCTTATCATCCCCTCCAAGAGTTTACATACTATTGATGTTAGGCTAACTGGTCTGTAATTCCCAGGGATGTTTTTTGGGCCCTTTTTAAATATTGGTGCTACATTGGCTTTTCTCCAATCAGCTGGTACCATTCCAGTCAATAGACTGTCTGTAAAAATTAGGAACAACGGTCTGGCAATCACCTGACTGAGTTCCCTAAGTACCCTCGGATGCAAGCAATCTGGTGATTTATTAATGTTAAGTTTCTCAAGTCTAATTTTAATTCCGTCCTCTGTTAACCATGTAGGTGCTTCCTGTGTTGTGTCATGAGGATAAACACTGCAGTTTTGGTTACTGAAGCCCCCCGATTCACTTGTGAAGACAGAGGAGAAGAATAAATTCAATACCTTTGCCATCTCCCCATCCTTTGTAACCAGATGTCCTTCCTCATTCTTTATGGGGCCAATATGGTCTGTCCTCCCTTTTTAAATGTTTACATACTTAAAGAATTTCTTGGGATTTTTTTTGCTCTCCTCCGCTATGTGTCTTTCATGTTCTATGTTAGCCATCCTAATTGCACCCTTACATTTCTTATTGCATTCTTTATAAATTCTGAATGCTGAGGATGATCCCTCAACCTTGTATTTTTTGAAGGCCTTCTCCTTTGCTTTTATATGCATTTTTACATTGGAGTTAAGCCATCCAGGATGTTTGTTCGCTCTTTTAAATTTATTACCCAATGGGATACATTGGCAAATGCCCTTATTTAATATGCTCTTAAAGCAAACCCATCTCTCCTCCGTATTCTTTGTTCCTATTATTTTATCCCAATTTATGCCTTTTAGCAAGGTTTGTAGTTTAGGGAAGTTGTCTCTTTTGAAATTCAGTGTCTTTGTGTTCCCTTCATGTTTCCTATTTGTGTGATTTATACTGAAACTAATTGACCTGTGATCGCTGTTACCTAAATTGCCCCGTATTTCCACATCTGTTATCAGCTCTGTATTGTTGGACAAGGTGCTTTGGGGTGGGGGCGCTGAGCCCACCGCCGCAAAGCACCCACACACCCCTATGTTGAGGGTGTGTGGCCCGGTATGGTCTGGTCTGCTCGCTCGCCCCTCCTTTCCTGACCTTCTGGGCTGCATGCTCGGAAAAAGGTCTGGTATTGATTTGCCTATGGAGGGATTCATCAGATCTCACCCGATCCGATCCGCCAGCAACGGATCCAGACGTAGGGCCATCCGTCTGCTTTTTGTGGATCGGACCGGTTCGGATGTGAGCGGACATGTCTCCGCTGACATCCATCGCTCCATAGGCTAACATGGAGCGCCCGATCAGGTCCGCCATCAAAACTGACAGGCGGACCTGAACGGTCCGATCGTGTGAAATGGGCCTAAGGATGAGCTCAGGCATGTTCGAAACCCGCACATGCAGAGCCCGCCAGGAAGTCGGCACTGCACAGCGCTAATCACAGGCAGTGAGACATTTCTTGATCTCTGCAGCCGCGGATCGGAACAATGCCTCACTGCTTGCGATAAGTGATGTGCAGTGCCGACTTCCTGGTGGGCTCTGCAGGCGCAGGTTGCAAACATCTGATACCAGAAAAAGAAATGACTCCTGCGCACAAGTGGGCAACCAGACAGATGGTATAACGACACAGGCCTTGTGTCGGGAATCCTAGCAGACAAAGAAATAAAAAGAGAGAGGGGCGCACCAGCCATGTGCATTATCTTTTGTAAAATATTTATTAAATAAAAATGATAAAAGAAATTACTCACAAGCAGTAGTAGAACACGGTGCAATATAGGTCAAGCACCGATTAGCAGCAAGTGGTTATGATGATGAACAGAACCTTCCAGAGATCTTAGAGTAACATACAGACATCACTACCAGCTAACGCGTTTCGAAGGGCACGTCCCTTCTTCATCAGAGCACAGCAGAGCATATATATATATATATATATATATATATATATATATATATGGCCAAAAATCAAGTGATGAAGTAAAAATATTCTTGGATTGAATGTTTAATTTAGTTAAACGCAATTCCCATTTGATCTGGCACAATGAATATTTTAAATAATATATTAAGGAGGAAACCTGTCCCTTGGGCTTGAGGATTCAGGTATTTCCTACCATTAACCACTTCAGCTCAATGACCAGGCCATTTTTTGCGATACAGCACTGCATCGTTTTAACTGACAATTGTGCGGTCATGCAGCGCTGTACCCAAACATAATTGATCCTTTTTTTCCCCACAAATAGAGCTTTCTTTTGGTGGTATTTGATCGCCTCTGTGGTTTTTATTTTCTGCACTACAAATATTGTGACACATTGAAGGGGTTAACACTAGGGGACGATCAAGGGGTTAACTGTGCTCCCTCATGTGTGTTCTAACTGTAGGGGGAAGGAATTGACTAGAGGAGGTGACAGATCATTGTTCCTAGCTAGTAGGAACACAAATCTGTCTCTCCTCTCCTCACAGAGCGGGGATTTGTGTTTACACACACGTCCCTGATCTGGCAACTCGTGCCCATGTTCGCGCGCGGTCATCGCGATCGCCAGCCACGTGCATCGGTTCCCCCGTGGTGCAGTGGGGGTGCACGCCTGCTATTCCTGCTTAAAGGGCGACATACAGCTACGACGGCTAGCGGGAACGCGCCAACCTGCCGCAGTATAATGGCGGCGGCTGGTCAGCAAGCAGTTAAAGATCCACTCCCAGCTTTCACAAAATCCTAACCCAATGTAGTGTTGAGTTGATGAAATCACTCACCAGCCAATACACTGTTGATATGACATTAGTTGATGATGAAATTGACCAGCTAAATTCTCAATATAATCACCTCTTAGACACCCCAAATTTCTCCACTAAGTTTAAGGAACGATTAGAGGCGTTAAATAAAGACATTATTGCCAAGAAACAGTCAAATTTGTGAAGGACAAACTTGCATTTACTGAGGGGTATGCATACAAATGGTCGGATAGAAATTTAGGGAGAATCAGGCCTCCACGAGAGGCCCCTTCCCATGGTCTCATCTTAGATCATACTGAATGATTCATCTTTGTCCTCTTCTCTTTCCCAACAGACAGGTCCACAAGCATCTAACTCTTCGCTTAAGAGGTCACGGTTTGGTGGTGTTATTTCACTGGCGGAATCCAAAAAGGGTAAAAAAGCACCTACCAAAATACACAAATTGATACATGCACATGGGGAACTTCTACATTTAGTCATCCAGGCTTGTGGTGGTGGTACCTCTATCTTCGTCTACGCTACATAGTGTAATTCTCAAAGTAATAGGATCTTCCTTATTAGCTCCTAAAACACAACAGACTGACACAGATTTTTTAGACCTGGCAACTCCGGACCCAAAAAAAACCCAACAGATTAAGGTAGACACTTTTGTCCTCAAACCCTCCCCACTTTGACACCACACAGGCCTAAACCTTTATCTACGTGACTGAGATCATAAAAGATCTTTACCCATTTGCAAGGAATTTAACCTTCAAGTTTATCTTTGACAAAGACAGACAAAAAAAAAAACACATCTGGAGCGAGAATTAACGGAGCAGACTAAACACTTTACAATGGAAGAGTTTCGTACTCTTCAGGACCTGATGTTGCTATATGAGGAGGGAGCTACTGAGAATGACTTAGGCTCCACCTCGGTTGACTCTCTGGGCACTGCACCCTCTGACTCAGTCCCCGATAGCCAACCTCAGCTTCGACCCACGACTTCCAAGATATTCAAGCCTAAATCACCTAACTTCCCAGATCGGATGACCTGCCCTGCCATTTGGGCGTTTTTACATCAGTCCATTAAGGACATTAAACATCAGCAATGGCAGAATGTTCCATCTAACTTGACTACCAATCAAATACAAGCACTGAGGCATTTAAAGAGACGGACGGATATCATCAAACCGTCTGATAAAGGTGGAAATATCGTCCTCATGTCCCAGGCCCAATACCAATCTATGTGCTTTGATGTACTCAACAATTCCACCTGGTACAGACCAATCTCTCTGGCCTTAATAGCTGACTTTATTAATCAGTTTCGAGAGTTCTGCATAGGTGCCTTTTGGGAGGGCCTAATCAACAGGGATACCTTAAACTATCTTGTCATCAAATTTCCACGTACCCCTACCTTCTATACGTTACCCAAAACTCATAAAAACCTTTGCTTGCCCCTCCGGGAGACCCATTGTCTCTGGGACCGGATCTCTGCCTAACAATGCCAGTAAGTTTGTAGACAGTTTCATTATGCCCCATGTTCTGGGTTTACCCTCATACATACTAGACACCACTGACCTTCTGAAGCACATCGAGGGGATCCAGAGCCCTCCATTCTCCCTGCTCGTGGCTATTGATATCAAGGCATTACACTAGAGTATCCCCCATGAGCAGAGTGTATGGATGGTGAAATCCTTCCTGATGGAGCAGGACCACACTGCTTGGCCTCTTAACAATTTTATTCTCAAATTGTTATACTTTATCCTGGACTAGAAACTATTTTGTATTCGCAGAGAAACATTTTTTACAAACCCAAGGCGACGGGGACCTCCTGTGGACTGTCTTATGTGAATCTTTATCTCTGGGGGTTGGGAGAGGCAGGTGTTCTGAGGACAAATTTACAACCTACCTGAAACATGTTCTATTCTAGTACAGGTTTATTGATGATCTACTCCTTGTATGGACAGGCTCACCGCAATTGTTGCAAGAATTCATTCAACAATTGAATACCAACAGTATGAAACTACATTTTATCTTCAATTTTGATGATACACAAATCCCTTTTTTGGATCTGATGATCATCAAATACCCTTTTCGTTCCAGCTTCCGAGGAGAGAAGACATCAAGTAAATTTGCACCAAACACTACACTTACAGTAGAACACGCAGGCACACTTTTCACCCCCCAATCACCCCCCGATCACCCCCCTGTACCCCCGTCACAGTGACACCAATAGCAGTTTTTTTTTCTGATTATTGCATTGGTGTCATTTTGTGACAGTTATAAGTGGTAGGGCAGTTAGTGGTAGTCCCCTTTAGGTCTAGGGTACCCCCCTAACAAAGTTTTAACCCCCTGATCACCCCCTGTCGAAAGTGTCACTAAGTGATCGTTTATCTGATCACTGTATTAGTGTCACAGGTGACGCTAGTTAGGCAGGTAAGTATTTAGGTTCGCAGTCAGGTGTTTATAGCATCAGGGACCTCCATATACTACCTAGTAAAAGTAGTATATCCAGCACTGTAGTAACACTTGGTGACGTGAAGAGTCCCATAAGTGCAGTTCAAGCTGGCGAGGTGGCAAGCACCAGTAGTGTCCCGCTGCCACCAAGAAAACGAACACAGGCCCGTCGTGTCCATAGTGCCCTTCCTGCTGCATTTGCCAATCCTAATTGGGAACCCACTACTTCTGCAGCACCCGTACTTCCCCCATTCACTGGCCAACCCGGCATTCAGGTGGAAACAGTTGATTTTAAGTCACTTGATTTTTATTCGCTGTTTTTCACCGAAGATCTCTATCAATCTATTGTGGACCAAAGCAATTTGTACGCTGGTCAACACATCGCCACCTTTCCCCAGTCCTCCCTTGCCAGAGATTGGAAACCAATGGTTTCCGAATTTAAGAACTTTCTGGGCCTATCCCTCCTCATGGGCGTAACCAAAAAGAGTGAGTTGCAGTCATATTGGTCCACTGGCCCAATTCACCATATAACCGTGTTCACTGCTTCCATGGCCAGGGCACGATATGAGCAGATTTTGCGGTTCATGCACTTCAACAACAATGAACTCTGTCGTCCTCATGGAGATCCTGGATACGATCGGCTCTACAAAATTTGGCCCCTCGTAAACCACTTCAACCAACGTTTTGCAGACTTTTTTACTCCCCATCAAGTTGTCTGCATTGATGAGTCCCTGATTAAGTTTTCTGGCCGCTTGTCATTTAAACAGAACCTTCCCAGCAAGCGTGCCAGATACGGGGTCAAGATGTATAAGCTCTGTGACAGGGCCACAGGCTATACATGTAGTTTTATGGTTTACGAGAGAAAAGATAGTCACGTAGAGCTGACAAACTGCCCCGACTACATAGGAAGCGCTGGCAAGATTGTGTGGGACTTGGTGTCACCCTTATTCGGAAAGGGGTTCCACTTGTACGTGGACAATTATTACACGAGCGTGCCACTTTTTAGTCACTTGTTTGATCATCAGATTTGAGCATGTGGGACTGTGCAATCTAATCGCCGGGGCTTTCCCCAGCGGCCTGTAGATTCCTGTCTTAGGCTGGGGGAGAGAGCCTGCTTGAAGTGTAATAACTTGCTCGCTAGTTAGCTTACCTCCCTTCATGCAGACACGACTGTACAAATTAGTACGGCGACTGGTGTTGTGGAGAAACCCCTCTGTGTCCACGAATATAACCAAAATATGGGAGGGGGTGGACCTCAACGACTAGTTGTTGGCACCATACCTAGTTGCCCGTAAGGCCAGACGCTGGTATAAAAAAGTGTCTGTATACTTATTTCAATTAGCTTTGCTGAACGCTCAAGTACTATACAGAGCTTCAGGATGGACTGGATCCTTCCTTAAATTCCAGGAAGAGATCGTCAGAGCCCTTCTGTTTCCAGACGGTGCTCCACCTCACCTTCCCCAACCAAATGCAGTAAGTCGGCTACATGAGAGGCATTTTCCTTATGTCCTCTTGAGTACCCCTACCCAACGGGCCCCCCAAAGAAAATGTTGTGTCTGTAGAAAGCGTGGATATAGGCTTGACACCCGCTATTATTGTCCCTCCTGTCCTGACAATCCTGGTCTTTGCATTGGTGAATGTTTTGAGCGCTACCATACACTAGTTGAGTTTTAACGTAGGGTACAGCATTGCACAGACTAGGCACACTTTCACAGGGTCTCCCAAGATGCCATCTTAGATACACAAAAAAATATAAAATAAAAAAAACAAAAATAGTTGTCATTTTATTGTTCTCTCTCTCTCTATTCTCTCTATTGTTCTGCTCTTTTTTACTGTATTCTATTCTGCAATGTTTTATTGTTATTATGTTTCATCATGTTTGCTTTTCAGGTATGTAATTTTTTTATACTTATACTGTTTACTGTGTTTTATTGTTAACCATTTTTTTTGTTTTCATGCCGTTCAGCTGCAGTGCAGATTTATTTATCTTGACAGCAACAGCGTTTTCTCCCACGATACATAAAGCCGTGACTCCAGCGCTGTCGGGGGTGATTTCACCACCAGTTAAAAAAAAGAGCATATATGCCGAAGCATGAGGGCAGCAGGGGCGGAGGAGCAATTTGCCCCTACCTTTTGCGGGTGGATGCCCTCATGCTACGGCATATATATATATTAGGCACAGGTTGCGTTAAAAAAAGGTTTATTTTTTACTATGTTTTTTTTGTATTTGCTTTGCAGGTATGGTAAGTCTTACTGTTATACTGTAACATTATTTTGTTTTATTGTTAACCATCATTTGCTTAGCAGGTACGCCATTCAGTTGCAGCACGGATTTATTTATCTTGACAGCAACAGCGTTTGCTCCCACAATACATAAATCTGTGACTCCAGCGCTGTAGGGGGTGATTTCACCACCACAGTTAAAAAAAAGAGCATATATGCCAAAGCATGGGGGCAGCAGGGGCGGAGAAGCGATTTGCTAATTAGCCTCTAGACTGCTTTTACAAGCAGTGGGAGGGAATGTCCCCCCCTCCCACCGTCTTCCATGGTTTTCTCTGGCTCTTCTGTCCCAACAGGGAACCTGAGAATGCAGCCAGTGATTCGGCCAGCTGACCATAGAGCTGATCAGAGACCAGAATGGCTCCAATCATCTCTATGGTCTAAGAAACCGGAAGCTACGAGCATTTCATGACTTAGATTTCTCCGGATGTAAACAGCGCCATTGGGAAATTGGGAAAGCATTTTATCACACCGATCTTGGTGTGGTCAGATGCTTTGAGGGCATAGGAGAGATCTAGGGTCTAATAGACCCCAATTTTTTCAAAAAAGAGTACCGTACCTGTCACTACCTATTGCTTTCATAGGGGGTATTTACATTCCCTGAGATAACAATAAAAATTATAAAAAAATAAAAAATAAAAGGAACAGTTTAAAAATAAGATAAAAAAGCAAAAAAAAAAAAGCACCCCTGTCCCCCCCTGCTCTCGCGCAAAGGCGAACGCAAGCGTCGGTCTGGCGTCAAATGTAAACAGCAATTGCACCATGCATATGAGGTATAACTGCGAAGGTCAGATCGAGGGAAGTAATTTTAGCAGTAGACCTCCTCTGTAAATCTAAAGTGGTAACCTATAAAGGCTTTTAAAGGTTTTTAAAAATGTATGTAGTTTGTCGCCACTGCACGTTTGTGCGCAATTTTAAAGCATGTCGTGTTTGGTATCCCTGTACTCGGCCTAAGATCATCTTTTTTATTGCATCAAACATTTGGGCAATATAGTGCATTAAAATTAAAAAAGTGTGTTTTTTCCAAAAAAAAAGCGTTTGAAAAATCACTGCGCAAATACTGTGTGAAAAAAAAATGAAACACCTACCATTTTAATTTGTAGGGCCTTTTCTTTAAAAAAATATATAATGTTTGGGGGTTCAAAGTAATTTTCTTGCAAAAAAAAATATATTTTTTCATGTAAACAAAAAGTGTCAGAAAGGGCTTTGTCTTCAAGTGGTTAGAAGAGTGGGTGATGTGTGACATAAGCTTCTAAATGTTGTGCATAAAATGCCAGGACAGTTCAAAACCCCTCCAAATGACCCTATTTTCGAAAGTAGACACCCCAACCTATTTGCTGAGAGGCATGTCGAGTCCATGGAATGTTTTATATTTTGACACAAAGACAATTTTTTTTTTGCACAAAGTTGTCACTAAATGATATATTGCTCAAACATACCATGGGCATATGTGAAATTACACCCCAAAATACATTCTGTTGCTTCTCCTGAGTACAGGGATACCACATGTGTGAGACTTTTTAGGAGCCTGGCCACGTATGGGACCCCGAAAACCAAGCACCACCTTCAGGGTTTCTAAGGGTGTAAATTTTTGATTTCACTCCTCACTGCCTATCACAGATTCATAGGCCATCGAATGCCCAGACGGCACAACTCCCCCCCCCCCCAAATGACCCTGTTTTGGAAAGTAGACACCCCAAGCTATTTCAGAGGTATGGTGAATATTTTGCACACGTAGCTCTTTGTCACAAAGTTTTGAAAATTGAAAAAAGAAAAAAAAATACATTTTTCTTTTCTTTTTTCATTTTCAAAAACAAATGAGAGCTGCAAAATACTCACCATGCCTCTCAGCAAATAGCTTGGGGTGTCTACTTTCCAAAATGGGGTCATTTGGGGGGGTTTGTTCCATCTTGGCATTTTATGGCCTTCGAAACTGTGATAGGTAGTGAGGAGTGAAATAAAAAATTTACGCCCTTAGAAATCCTAAAGGCGGTGATTGGTTTTCGGGGCCCCGTACGCAGCTAGGCTCCCAAAAAGTCCCACACGTGGTATCCCCATACTCAGGAGAAGCAGCAGAATGTATTTTGGGGTGTAATTCCACATATGCCCATGGCATGTTTGAGCAATATATCATTTAGTGACAACTTTGTGCAAAAAAAAAAAAAAAGTTTGTCATTTTCCCGCAACTTGTGGCAAAATATAAAATATTCCATGGACTCAACAAAGGCAGTGCTTGGTTTTCGGGGCCCCGTACACAGCTAGGCTCCCAAAAATTCCCACACATGTGGTATTCCCTTACTCAGGAGAAGCAGCAGAATGTATTTTGGGGTGCAATTCCACATACGCCAAAGGCCTGTGTGAGCAATATATCATTTTGTGACAACTTTTTGTAAAATATTTATTTTTTTTGTCATTATTCAATCACTTGGGACAAAAAAATAAAATATTCAATGGGCTCAACATGCCTCTCAGCAATTTCCTTGGGGTGTCTACTTTCCAAAATGGGGTCATTTAGGGGGGGTTTGTACTGCCCTGCCATTGTAGCACCTCAAGAAATGAGATAGGCAGTCAAACTAAAAGCTGTGTAAATGCCAGAAAATGTACCCTAGTTTGTAGACGCTATAACTTTTGCGCAAACCAATATACGCTTATTGACTTTTTTTTTTACAAAACACATGTGGCTGACTAGATTTTGGCCTAAATGTATGACTAAAATTGAGTTTATTGGATTTTTTTTATACCAAAAAGTTGAAAATATTTTTCTTTTTCCATTTATAGCAGAAAAAATAAAAACCGCAGAGGTGATCAAATACCATCAAAAGAAAGCTCTATTTGTGGGAAAAAAAGGACGCAAATTTTGTTTGGGTACAACATTGCATGATCGCGCAATTGGTAGGTAAAGTGACACAGTGTCAAATTGTAAAAAGTGCTCTGGTCAGGAAGGGGGTAAAACCTTCCGGGGCTGAAGTGGTTAACCTGTATTGAGTTAATAAATATTTTTAAATTATGCCTTTTTGCAAAATGATGAAATCTGAACGTACGCAATAATGTAAAACACATTTCTCTAAAAATCTGAAGGTTTTCATTGTTCCCTTACAGCTTTCAGAGTTTAAGAGAGTTTAAGACCCCCCAAACCATATTTTTTATTAAAGCATAGGACCAATAGTACAAAAATAAGATACTACTGATTTTTAAGGCCCAATGATATTTGCAAAAATGTTTATCAAATATATTTGTGAAAAACATTTTCTAAAATAATTTTTAGCGGAAAAAAAACTACTAAATATAAAAGCTTAACACAGGGCCACACAAAAATGGAACTTCCGCTTTTCGGAACCCTCCCCCCCTCCGGTGTCACATTTGGCACCTCTCAAGGGGGAGGGGGGTGCAGATACCTGTATAATACAGGTATTTGCACCCACTTCCGGGCATAGACCCCTGCGGGGGGTCTACGCCACTTCCCACCCCCCCCCCCCTGCTGTCTGCTGGGAGATACACGGGTCCCAGAGACAGCAGGGACCATTCGGATTGTGCAGTGCGACTCTGCATGCTCAGTAGGCAACCAGGAAGTGAAGCTGCAAGTGAAGTGAAGCTGCAAGTGAAGCTTCCCTTTCCGAAGGTGGCGGCGGCAGCATCCGAGGAACGAGGGACGGTTCGGCCTCGGATGCCGACATCACAGGCGCTCTGGACAGTTAAGTGTCCTTATTTTAAAAGTCAGCAGCTGAAGTATTTGTAGCTGCTGACTTAAAAAAAAAAAAAATTGGCGGACCTCCGCTTTAACCTGTATTGAGCTAATAACAAATATTTGTAATTTTTTAATTACACCTTTTTGCAAAATGGTAAAAACTGAATGTACGCAAAAATGTAAATAACCACATTGCTGTAAAAGTCTGAAGGTTTTCGTTGTTCCACTCCAGCTTTCAGAGTTTGTTATAGACCCCCCCAAACCATATATTTTCTAAAAGCATAGGACCAGTAGAATAAAAAGAAGGTGCTACTGATTTTTAAGGCCCTACGATATTAAAACTGTATTGAGTTAGTAAACAACAAATATTTGTACATTTTAAATTGCACCTTTTTGTGAAATGGTGAAAACTGAAGGTATGCAAAACTGTAAATAAAAACAATTTACTCTAAAAATCCAGAAGTTACCATTTTTCACTTTCAGAATTTGAAAAGACACCCTCAAACTAGACATTTTCTGAAAGCACATGACCTGTAGAATAAAAAAAAGGGGCTACTGATTTTTTGGGCACCGCAATAATTTCACACATGTTCATCATATCGCTGTTTTCACTAAAAACAGCTATTTTCCCTAAAAATTTCACAAAAAATCATTAATAGTACACGTAAACACCATAACTTACAAAATTCCGGCCAAATTACTACTAAAGTATCGTTCACATATGGCATCCTAAAGTGTACACCCATCAGTGTTGCCAACCGTCAGTATTTTTACTGGCAGCCAGTAAAAAACGGGCATTTTTCTCCTGCCAGTAAATGCCAGTAAGAGGAAAAGGTTGCCAGTAAAAAATATGGCTGTGATGCTTGGCTCAGGACTGGGCATGCGCAGCTCGGGTCTGGAGCCGGCCAGGACCATCCAAGTGCCTGCTACAGTGTGTTCAGTTGGTACCAACGGGGGGGGCGGGTCTGGCGGAGATGGTGCCTGAGCGTGTCATGTGATGTCATGGTGCAAGGGAGCCGAGCGGAGCGTCCAGAGCCTCGTGTGCGGGTCTGCGGGACGGGAGGAAGGCAAGCCGGGAGCGGGACTGTCCATGCTGTTTGGACTGGAGGGGACTGAGAGGACCCCCTGGCATGGACAGAGAGTGACACTGTGACTCAGGATGGGATGCGTCAGTGATCTGTGCTGCTGCAAAATTGCCGTGAGTGACACTGTGAGAGTCCATTTCATGGGAGTGTGTCGCCCATTCAAATTTCTTGCCCCTGAGTCCTGTCCCTGAGCCACTTACTTACTATATTGAGAATAAAATAAGAAATATGCTTTTTGCCTTAATATATATCTTAAAATGCATTGTTAATTGCATATTGTACTTATTTGTAGCCTAAATACTGAAATTTGCACTTACAACTGTAATTTTGTAACTTTTGGAAATGCCAGTAAAAGCGTGGCTTTGCCAGTAAATTTCTGGTGTCGTGTCAGTAAATTTCAATCTAGTAGGTTGGCAACACTGACACCCATGGAGGGCCATGTTTACCCGCACGGGGATGCACAGGTGTTCTGTTCCGTGCATCCCCGTACAAGCAGTCCCATTAATGTAAATTTGGATGCAAAGGCTGCAAAGGCATAATTGCTGTTCCCAATCTGACATCCGTGTGGGTACATGACCCCGAACGCAGACAGTGTGAGCTCAGGGACATGCATGTGGACCTACATGGATGAAAAATTGGGAGCAACGGCTCTGTTTATGCAGCTGCTACATCCCAAATTACATCTATGGGACTGCCTGCACAGAGATGCACGGAACACCTCTGCATCCCTGTAAAGGTACACTGTAAAGGTACACTGTGTATGCCCTGTGTGAACAAGGTCTTAGGCCCCTTTCACACAAGCAGACTGGTCGGGTCTGCCTTTCTGTTTTTCAGGCGGGCCCAATCGAACCACCCATTGTTCTCTATGGAGAGGCTATTGTAAATGGACATGTGCCTGTTTACACCTGCCTGCATCTGATCCGGTTTGATCCCATTCCCCATCCATCCAGCAGATCGGATCGGATGGTATCCAATGGAAATGGACAGGTGGTCCGTTACCACCCAACTGCATAGAGAACAGCGGTCTCTGTCCGTGTCCGCTCAGCATCAGCGAAGAGGACACAGACCTGTCATCTGCCTGCTCAGCGGAGATCAGCAGACAGATTCCCCACTGAACAGGCGGATCTGCTTGACAGAGTCTACTCCATGTAAAAGGGGTCTTACCAGGAGCGGCCGGTCCATTAGGGGCACTGGTCCATTAGGCCCCCCTGTAGGGCGCTGGACATAGTCATTTGTATGAGTTGTACGAGTTGTTTTTTTTCAAGCCACATGATTAGAGCCTGAGGCTCTAATTGGCTTGAAAAAGGTTGGGCTCAGGGCGCAGAGCATTGCACCCCAAACCCACCCACTTGTGACAATAGATAATTAATTTTCACTATTGTCTTCTTGCTTCTCCTCCTGGCCAATCGATTTGGCAGGGAGGAGAAGATGAGGAAGCCGTGGAGGGGTTAATGCAGGGGGGACCATCACTGTGGAGAGGCTGAGTGCGGGTGGACCTGGGGGGGTTTGTTTGCCACCCCCCCAAAAAAAAGTTTAGCCGCCACTGGATCCTTGGGTGGATAGCAGGGTCAATATTTCTGTCTGTGTCGGGTGCACCCCTCCTCTTTTTCCCTTTGGCGGATGTGTGGTCTCCTTGGTGCTGGGAGCTGAGCCCAAGGTCCTCTGGGAAAGCCTCACACTAGTGCAGTCATCGTCATGCCCTTTGGCTGCAGTTCCGGTGCGCATACGTGTGCGTGATTGTTCGCGCGTGCGCAATGTGGGAGATCAGGCCCAATGACCCACACACAGCTGGTGCACAGCGCATGTAAATGGCGCCGGGTTGGAGATTATTTAAACAGGCATTTGCCTGATTATCTGTGCAGTGGAAGCCAGCTCCCGGGGGGGCATAAAAAAAGGACATACATATTGTTTCGCTACAACTTCGCACGACCGCACAATTGTCAGTTAAAGCGACGCATTTCTGTATTGCAAAAAATGGCCTGGTCGTTAAGGGGGTAAAACCTTCCGGGGCGGAAGTGGTTAAGGTCACCTCAGTCAGACGAAATTATATCCTTTTTGTGTGCAAAAAAGCATATGTAATAGAAACGTTATTTTTTTTTAATGATCTTTTGTCCTGAGGCTTGTGTCTGGGAGGCTGTCAGTTATGGTACAGTAATTTGGAATATTTTGTGGGTACAAGGCCTGTTATATGTGTGCAGTGTATAGAGCAGGGATCCTCAAACTACGGCCCTCCAGCTGTTGCAGAACTACACATCCCATGAGGCATTGTAAAACTCTGACATTCACAGACATGACTAGGCATGATGGGAATTGTAGTTCCTGAACACCTGGAGGGCCGCAGTTTGAAGACCCCTGGTATAGAGCAACTAGGTACAGGTTCAGTTTAATGATCCTCCTTTAAGCTCCTCCCACTGTTAGGCAAATCTGGCCATGTATACTGTTCACCACGTTGTGCGTAGCTTGGCTTATAGTTACATAGTCTGGTTGAAAAAAGACACAAATCCATCTAATTCCACCAATAAAAGGTAAAAAAAAAAATTACAAACCTATATACACTAGAGCTGCACAATTCTGGCCAAAATGAGAATCACAATTTTTTTGCTTAGAATAAAAAGATCACGATTCTCTCACGATTCTTGCAACGTAAAATCTTTCACATTATACAAGAAAAAAAAAATTAGCTAACCTTACTGGTTAGATTTTTTTTTTTTAATTCATTAAAATAATTTTTTCCAAAAAAATTGCTATTGAAAGACCGCTGCGCAAATACAGTGTGACATAAAATATTGCAACAACCACCATTTTATTCTCTAGGGTGTCTACTAAAAAAAATATATGTTTCTAAGTAATTTTCTAGCAAAAAAAAATGATTTTAACTTGAAACCAACAAATGTCAGAAAAAGGTTTAGTGTTTAAGTGATTAAACTTTTTTCACTTACACAGGAAGTCTATTCCATTGACAGACTGTTACAATGTTTATATTTAAATTAAAATGATAAAGATGTTTTGTTTCTTGGCAGACTGCCCGTTTTTTCTCTTCCTTTCTTTTGAGGGCTATGGCTTCAGAACAGCAGAGAGAATTCTTTGTATAGAAAGAATTGTGAAACACTTTAGTCAAGATCGCGATAATGATTCTTGACGATTAATTGTGCAGCTCTAACATACACACTTATATACCCACAGTTGATCCAGAGGAAGGCAAAAAAAAACCCAGCAAAGCATGATGCAATTTGCTCCAGCAGGGGAAATAATTCCTTCCTGATCCCCCAAGAGACAATCAGATATTCCCTGGATCAACTTTATATCCAGTCATATTATCTACATTTAGGAAAGAATCCAGCCCTTTTTTTAAAGCAATTCACTGAGCTGGACAGAACCACCTATTGAGGGAGTCTATTCCACATTTTCAAAGCTCTTACTTTGAAGAAACCTTTCAGTATTTGGAGATTAAATCTCTTTTCTTCCAGACGTAAAGAGTGCCCCCTTGTCCTCTGTGATGACCTTAAAGTGAATAACTCAAGTTCACTGTATGGGCCACTTATGTATATCCCCTCAATATCCTCTTCTCAAGAGAGAATAAATACAGTTCCTCTAATCTTTCCTCATAGCTGAGATCCTCCAAGCCTCTTATCAGTTTGGTTGCTCCTCTCTGCATTTTCTCCAGTCTCCCGATATCCTTTTTATGAACTGGTGACCAAAACTAAACTTCATATTCCAAATGAGGTCTTACTAATGATCTGTACAGGGGCAAAATTATATCTTTCTCTCTGGAGTCTATACCTCTCTTAATACAAGAAAGGATTTTGCTCGCTTTGAAAACCACTGCTTGGAATTGTGTGCCATTATTAAGCTTATGATCTACCAGAATACCCAGATCCTTCTCCACAATTGATTCCCCCAGTTGTACCCCCCCCCCCCCCTAGTATGTATGATGCATGCATATTCTAAGCCCCAAGTGCATAACTTTACATTTATCAACATTAAACCTCATTTGCCACATTTAAACAGTGCATTGAGGTCGGCTTGTAAAATTGGAGACATCCTGTAAGGACATTATTCCACTGCATAGCTTGGTGTCATCTGCAAAGACTGAAATAGTACTTTTAATCCCAGACCCTATATCATTTATAAATATTAAAAAGTAAGGGTCCCAACCCTAGACCATTCAGAGTATGAATTATTAACCACTACTGTGAATATGGTTATTTAGCCATTTTTCTATCCAATTACAAACTGATTTTTCTAGGCCTGTAGACTTTACCTTACACATTACCCGTGCATGGTGAACTGTGTCAAGTGCTTTTGCAAAATCCATTTATACTATGTCCACAGCGACTTCTTTGTCTAAGGTTTTACTTACCTCCTCATAAAATGAAATCAGATTTGCCTGACAACTTCTGTCTCTCATGAATTCATGTTGTCTGTTGCTTAAAATATTTTTTTTTTAGCAAGAACTCATCTATGTGGTCTTTTATTAAATTCTCCAGTGTCTTCCCAACTATGGAAGTTAAACTAACAGGTCTATAAGTTACTTGGTAAATACTTTGATGCCTTTTTAAATATAGGCACCACAATGGCCTTATGCTAATCCAGTGGTACTATGCCAGCCATTAAAGAGTCCCTAAAAATTAGAAACAATGGCTATGAAATGGCAGAGCTCAATTCTTTTAGGATCTGAAGGTGGATGCCATCTGGTCCAGGTGCTTTGTTCACCTTTATTCTGTCTAAATAATTCGGGACCATATTAACTTTTAGCCACTGTGGATAATTTGGGGCTGTGTCAATACCATCCCCATTTTGGACATGAGCTCCCCCATGCTCCTCTGTATACACAGAGCTGAAGAAGGCATTTAATAAATTTGCCTTCTCTTTGTCCCCACTCACCCACTCTAGATAATTTTGTAAAGGGTCTACATGCTCAGACCTGACCTTTTAACTATTTTTATATTTTTTGGGGTTTGTCCTACATTCTTTTGCAATCTGTCATTTGTTTGGAATTGTTGCAGCCTTGACTTCCCTTTTATATATTCTGTTATATTCTTTGCAATATTTAAAGGGTGATAGTGTTCCTTCATTTTTATATTTTTTATATTTTTTAAAGGCTCTTTTCTTCTTATTTATAGTTTTTTTTTGCTTGTGAGCCACATAGGTTTTATGTTTAACCTTTTAAACTTATTGCCCATGGGAATATACTTTGTAGTAAGTTCACATACAGGGGTTGATTTACTATAGCATGAATATGCCAATGCACAAACAAATACGTGCAAAATAGCCAAACCGCGTAAATTAGCGTGAAAATGGAATTCACTATAGCGCACTATAGGTCACAGACAACAGAGAGTCTAAATCATTAGTCGAGCAAGAAATACAGGAATTGCACATGGAAATAATGTTTAGAGCCTAAATGGTTCTTAAATATGTGGTTTAGTGTTTAAAAGATAATCTGCTTTTAAACTGCTGAAAAAATTGATGTATTAACTGAAATATCATTGAAAGTCCGAGAAGAGATAAATTCCCCCTCTTTCTACAACCATGTACCAGCACAAGTGCGTATTCTCAGACATGTAAAATACTCACATTTTAACTTCCATTCATTTTATACCAATTGTTATAGTAAAGTCGCAAATCAGTGCTTGGCTAAAAAGCGTTTGCGAACGTGAAAATGCACGCTATATAGACAAATGCAAGTTTCAACCATTGAATATAATTGTTACTTCCACAAAAAAAATACATTTGAATTTTGAGATGAACTGTTTATTTCTCTAAAATAAATTGTCCTTGCTTCTTCATATATATATATATATATATATATATATATATATATATATATATATATATATATGTATATATATATATATATATATATATATATATATATATATATATATATATATATATATATATATTTTTTTTTTTTTGGTAAAATATTTTTTCACAAAAATCTAATCTCCCACAGGTGTCTTCACAAACCACAAACAATACCATTGCTGATGCAAATTTTAAATGAGTCACAATTTTGTGTGCTGTTTAGTATTTCCACATGATCATAATTTTACCCCAAAAAATGTGATAGGTGTACCAACATCAGAAATGAAAATGTAATTCCCAAAATTAGGGTTGCACCAATACTAGTATCGGTACCGATACTGAGTATTTGCACATGTATCGGTACAAGATACTTTCAGGCTCGGTTGTTTGAGCTGTCAGCAGGTCTCCCCAGTGTTAAAGAAGTCCGGTAATTGGAGCTGTCAAAAAAAAAAAAGCAGCCGGCAATGTTTATTAACAACATTGCTCAGCCCTGAAACACTAAAATAAAAAGAAACATTGTTTCTTTTTGTATATTTCTGTTTCTTCATCTGCAGATCAAAGGGATGAACAAATGTTCCTCTGTTTAACCCCTTAATAACCCTTAATTTACTCTAATCAGCCTTAATTAACTCCCTATTCTCCTCCATTCAATTATTATTTTCCTGCTTTTTTTCTTTTGTTCACGTCTATTTTATAAACGATAAACAATTAAAACTTTTTTTTTTCCTTTGTTAGTGAATATTTTTATATATATTTACACATTTCACATTGAAAAAGCTCTAAATTAAAATAAAATCAATTTATTTAATTTGTAAATAACTTTTCAATGCTTTGTACCATTGCTGACAGCTGCGGTAGGTATCGGTAATTGGTATCAGCGAGTACTTTAAAAAAAAAAAGTATCGGTACTTGTACTCATTGTAAAAAAATGACATCGGTGCATCCTACCCAAAATTCAGAGGGTAACATCACTATTCTACACTCACACACCAAGAACCATCAAATATCACAGAATAAATCAAGAAGCTCCTGACTAATGTCATTCCACCATCTATAGGTAATTTGTCCAAAGAAATGCAGTATTTGTGTATTTATGTGAAGGAGGGCTCCACCACCATTGCAAATCATGCCATATGTTTACCATGGGCAAGAACAATAATCAAACCTAAGAACTCCCCATCAGAACTAATTGCAGCCTCTTACAATATGCCAGAAACAGGTTGTTCAGTAGTTGTCAGGCCTTCCACAGTACATATGCAATGATTAACTTATTGCACCCCTGAGACTTTGGACTGTTTGACACCAGAGAGATGCAGCCTATATCCATGTGGCAGCACAGTGGCTAACGGGTTAGCACTTCTGCTCAGCGCTGGGGTTGCTGGTTCAAATCCCAAACCTGCCACTTCATGTAGAGAGGTTGTCTGTTCTCCCTATGTTGTTAAACATAAGTACTGACTCATGTCCTTACCCAAATAATGTATAAATATAGTATTTACGTGGAGGAGGGTTCCACCACCATTGCAAATCATGTCATATATGTTTTTCATGGGCAAGGGCAATAATAAGCCTTAAGATTTCCAAAGGTTGTGTGGCCTGAGAAGAGGCCATAATCTTTGTTTGCATTGCGTATAATGGTTTACAAATAGATTTTCTTTTTCTTTTTTTGGGGGGGGTGCATAATTCCCGACCCACACCCCACTAAGGCTGTGGTCTGATGATTGCTTAAAGCGTTTGTATACCCCTTTTTGACATTTTTACCTACTTATTACCTATACCTACACGGTTTAGAAGATATTCACCCTGCATGCAGCAGGGTACAGTATGTGCAATGAAGGTCCAGCAGGTCGTGAAGGTCTGCCAAAGGTCCAGCCTATCGTGCCGGACCTTGCCAGAATGGAGGACTCACGTGGGAGTGACGTCATTGTGGCTCCGGCCACTTACAGCACTGGAGCCACGAACCCAGGAGAAACACAGAGGGGAAAATGTCAGCTCCCTCAGCTATGACCGGGATGTGATGCCGGCGCTTTGTTCTAAGGTAAGTATTTCATAATGAGCTAGTATGCGGTGCAGCTGGTAAAGCGAAGAGACAGGAGATGGCGGGAGGCCTCCTATTGAGGTGGAGCTTTGTTAGTTTTTTTCAATTTTTCGGTCCAGCGTGAAGGACGGTGAATGGACATCATGGGGAACTTGTCAGAATTGTCAAAAACTGTCTCTTGTGGTGTACCCGTTACACATTCACATGGGGGGGGTGGGATCTGGGGCTTGCTAAAGGGAGCTTCCAGATTTCGATAAGCCCACTACCCGCAGACCCCGCCAACCACAGCTCAGGTTTGTCGGGAAGCGGCCCTTGTCCCCATCAACAAAGCACCCACCCCCCAAGTTGAGGGCATGTGGCCTGGTATGGTTCAGGAGGGGGGGATGCTCGCTCGATCCCCCCCAATCCTGACCAGCCAGGCTGCATGCTAGGATAAGGGTCTGGTATGAATTTTGGGGGGGTACCCCACACCAATTTTTTTTTTTCCAATTTTGGCATAGAGTTCCCCTTAACTGCTTGCCGACTGACTCATGCCGATATACATTGGCAGAAGAGGCACGTACAGGCATATTAACATACCTGTACGTTGCCCTTTGAGAAGCCCTCTAAAGTGCCCCCTAGTGGTTAACCCCTTCACTGCCAGTCACATTTACACAGTAATCAATGCATTTTTAATCGCACTGATCACTGTATAAATGTGAATGGTCCCAAAATAGCGCCAAAAATGTCCGATCTGTCCGCCATAATATCTCAGTCACGATAAAAATCGCTGATCACCGCCATTACTAGTAAAAAAAAAAAATATTAAAAATGCCATAAAACTATCCCCTATTTTGTAGACGCTATAACTTTTGCGCAAACCAATTAATAAACGCTTATTGTGATTTTTTTTTTACCAAAAATATGTCGGCCTAAACTGAGGAAAAAAATTTTTTTTACATATTTTTGGTGGATATTTATTATAGCAAAAATGTAAAAATAATGCGTTTTTTTCAAAATTGACGCTATTTTTTTGTTTATAGCGCAAAAAATAAAAACCGCAAAGGTGATCAAATACCACCAAAAGAAAGCTCTATTTCTGGGGAAAAAAGGACATCAATTTTGTTTGGGAGCCACGACCGCGCAATTGTCAGTTAAAGCGACACAGTGCCAAATCGCAAAAAGTGCTCTGGTCTTTTGCCAGCCAAATGGTCTGGAGCTGAAGTGGTTAAAATTCATACCAGACCCGAAGGCAGTTTTTTTTTTCATCTATATTGCTGGGAGCCGGCAATACATTACAGCTCCAAGCAAGTTTGAATGAAATTTTTTTTCTTTTGAAATGTCATTATTGCTGCGGCATGTTCTACACATTGCACAGATGCACCACTTTACAGGCAGACTAAAGGGACCCCCAGGCATGATATTTAAAGGAATATTTCATTTTTATTGTTTCACTTTAAGCATCATTAAAACCACTGCTCCTTTAAAAACGATCCTTTTACAAACTTTTTTTTTTGTATGGATACATGTCCCCCAGGGCAGTACCCAGGTCCCCATACACTTTTTATGGCTTTATTGTTTTTAATTTGCTTGTGCACTGAAAAAATGAATACAGCTACCTTACGTGGGTGGTAGGTTGGCTGGGACATCAGTGCAAACCACTAAGCCATTGTGCTAAGTACGCTGAGACCTGCATAATAGTGTGGTCTGATTAAAGAATGAACATAATTACTGCTTTATAATCTCATAAAAAATAAAATGAACATATAAAAAAAAACATATAACAGATATGTAACTGTAAATGTTCAATACATGTAACTTTACAGAATAGCAGACATTACTCTTTAATACTCATTCATAACTGCATTCATTGACAAAAGAAAACAAACTAGGAATACTAATTGGAATATACATAAATAGATGCACATGAGGTAGAGGAGATCTCACATAAAAATGTTTTATTCAAACATGTTCTTGGCTCCAGTGCAGTTCCCTAAAGTACACTCGTTAGCAATTGCTACTTGCAAGTTTGCGGATATGCCGATTTGACATTTACAAAGGTATGTTCGCACGGTAATAGCACGCTTTTTTATTCGCATGTTCGCCTAGTTAAGTGTTAATTGGCTTAAATGGGAGTAACTAGATACCGTATACATTTTTGTCCTTTAACTGTTCCTGCAGTGCCATTACTCCAATCATTTTCCATGTAGTTAAAATCCCCCATTATCATGACGGTCTAAGCCCTTGCAGCCCTTTCTATCTGTGCAAGGAGCTGAGTCACCACCTCCTCATAAACACTGGGTGGCCTATAACAAACTCCAATGATTACCTTTTTAATACACACACCCATATGCATTTTCACCCATAATGCCTCATCACACTCTCCAGCAACTAGTTCAGTGATGGTAAACCTTGGCACCCCAGATGTTTTGGAACTACATTTCCCATGATGTTCATGCACTCTGCAGTGTAGTTTAGCATCATGGGAATTGTAGTTCCAAAACATCTGGAGTACCAAGGTTCGCCATCACTGAACTAGGTCCTCTTTCATATAATAGGAGTTTCTGTCATATTTCGGGATGTCAGTAAAATAAAAAGTGCTTTGTCAGTTAATTGTCCATATTTTGTCAGTAAAAAAAACATGGGGGTGCCAGAGGCAGGCTGTCACTGAACAAATTACCCAATACAGGAATGCTGTGTGTTTGCACGGTGTCCTGGATCTCTGAATGGCTAACTAAAGGATGAAAACTGGCCACGATAACACAGATCAGCTTCCTTGCTTTGTGCAGTCAGTTTAGAACAAGGAAGAAAGGGGACTGGCAGGATCAACCAGGTCAGATGGGAACTAAATGAAAATGATAAAGAGCACACACATAGAAAAAAATATATATTAATATTTAGGGTAACATACACTATAACTACTTCAGGCAAAAGTTTTTCAAACAGTTAACAGCAGATTAAAAGTGATATTTAATAAAGAGGCATCTTAAAATCTATGCCTATTTCCTTGGATAAAAAGAACACTCCGTCTGAGGTCACAAGTTACATCTGGCACACAGGGGGATGTCTTTTCCTCTTATTCTAGATACAGAGTTAATCTCTGAAGCACCTGGGGAAAATGGCAAGCAGTACTGTGCCCCCCAGGCAGGGTGACATCGGTTAACAACTACATTGCAAGATTTTTTTTTTCTCCTTCCCCACAAAGCAAAGAATGCCCACTCCTCAATCTGTCACCACATAATTCCAACTCCTGACAACTATCTCACTGTCAATATTCCCTCTCTCACAAGCTCCTTCTCCAGATTGCAGCAAAGCTTACTGATCATCAAAGACAGCTGCAGCTACTGCTACACACTCCTTCAGGCCGGGTTCACACTGGTACAGCACCACAGTCGTCCGACTGTGGATTCAACTTTGCCCTGCAACTTAAAGTCCGACATCCGTCCGACTTCAATGAATGGGGATCTGACCATGGGCGTAGCATAAGGGGTTTCAGGGGTCACAATAGCAAACCCGCCCCTAGCTCCAGGGGAGCCACGCAGCCTCCCTGTCATATCATATCCTTCACAAAATACAGCTCCGATCTGCCCTAGGGCCCCACAGCCACGCTCCAGTACTGGGCTTCTACTTTGCCTTCCACAGTCCACACCCCTCTGTTTCCATTAGCTGGGAAGAAGCTGTGAGCCATTTCCTGAATGGAGAGGAGCACAAGGTGAGAACAACCCAGGATGGGGAAGTGTCTGTGCTGTGTGCTGGCAACATGCAATGGTAACCAAGCTCAGCGAGGCAAGAGGAGGAGAGTGCCGTCCTGTAGCCATGATGACACTGATGTCACTGGTGAGGTATGACACTGCTCAGTGTCTCCTAGTCACCAGCTGGGATTCTATGTACCCCCCCACCCAGGGATGTCTACTTACCCCACTTCCCTGACAACTGGGGAAAAGACACACACCTGCCAACACTGACGGAGAAAACTGAAACCTGTCAGAAATTGCTAAAACAAATCCCTTAACACCTCCTCAGGGGGCCCCTGAAGGGTTGCAGGCTCCAGATTTTGTGTCACGTGGCTTTGCCCTCTCAGATCTAGGTTGCCCCCCCCAAAGCCCCCTGGCCACCACATCCACCATGCATGCTATGCCCAGCTGCTGAGCTCCTTTCCCATTACAGCACTCTATACTGTTCCTCCTCCGCAGGGCTGAAATCACATTCCTTTACAACACAGCCAGTTAGTCATGATCTGGCACAGGGTGTATCTGCCTACTGCAACTACACTGCCGTTCCGACCAGAGAATTTCACAGGTCAGGACGGCAAAATAAAAGCCAGATACACCCTGTGAAGGCTGACAGACTCTGTGTAAAGGAATGTGATTCCAGCCCTGTATAGTGTGTGTGTGTGTGGGGGGGCGGGGGTGGAGCTGTATACAGTGCTGGGATGGGAAAGAAGCTCTGCCAAGTGACCTGCTAGGGGTCTCTGTCCTCTGATTCTGCAGTGGTGATCCCTGTCCTCTGATTCTCCAGTGGTAATCCCTGTCCTCTGAACTCTGGTAACTCAAAACTTTTAAGTGACTTTGAGTATCTTGGTGTACGGTGGATGTATCTGCATGCACGTTGGAAGTAGTGGGGGGACCCAGGTCAACTTTTGCATCGGGGCCCACAAGCTTCAAGCTACACCTCTGGATCCGACTTTGATCCCGACAATGCCAGGCACTTTGTATTTGGTATAATTCTTTAGGGAAAAATCCACGCCAAATTAAAAAAAAAAAACAAAAACAACATGGGTTCCCCCTCCAAGAACATACCAGACCGTCCGGGCTGGCATGGATTTTAAGGGGACCCCCCACGGCGGTCCCCACAAAAACCCATACCAGACCCTTATCCGAGCACACAGCCCAGCAAGTCAGGAAAGAGGGTGGGGAGGAGCGAACGTATCAGGCCACATTACCTCAACATGGAGGGTGGGTGCTTTGGGGCAGGGGGGCACTGCGCCCCCACCCCAAAGCACTTTGTCCCTGTGTTGATGAGGACAAGGGCCTCTCCCCGACAACCCTGGCCGTTGGTTGTCGGGGTCTGCAGGCAGGGGGCTTATCGGAATCTGGAAGCCCCCTTTAAAAAGGGGGCCCCCAGATCCCGGCCCCCACCCTATATGAATGAATATGGGGTACATTATACATTCACTGACCTTGAACAAATATGCAGTTAAAGTGTTACTAGACCCATTACCCTGCATTAACTATATCTGGTCTCCCACAGCACATAGAACATGGAAGTGCAATTTTAGTATATATAATATAATAATAATATATATATTATGTATAATATAAACTGCTAAACACCTTTTTTAATCAGCAGTTAGAGCAATCTTGTGACTTTTATGATTGTCTGGTTAAATCTTGTAGGATGAGTCTCTGGAAAGTGCTGATTGGCCCTGTACTGATCATATGCACTCTCCCAAGAAAAAAAACAACTTTCTAGCAACACACACCAAACTGAGCATGTGCAGACTGTCCCCTGGCTCTGTAAATATCAGGAAACATATTGGAGTCAGTGGAAGGAGATGATCAGAGGAGACCGGATCAAACAGCCTTTTAACACAATGCAGAGGATAAACCCTTAGGTTTCACAGTGAGTATAACAAGCATGCTTTACTGCGTATACAGGCATATTTTACTGTTGTGGGTTTAGTAAGACTTTTATGACTTTTGTCTGGCTCCCCTGATGTGTAAACATCTGGGTAAGTGACTCAGGAAGAATTAAACATATTAATCAGAATAAGAGCCAGGAAGATAGCAATTGCAGAAGGTGAGCAAAGGCAGCCCATATGTCTCCCCTAACAAGCTGACTTGAAATTAGTTGCACGTATATTTGAGAAGCACAGTAGTCCCACCCCAAAACAGTTAAAGGGGAGCTGAAATTTTGTATAAAATATGAATTTAAAAATGATCTTGTAATAGGCAGGGAGGTCTGTTTACACTGCACCTCTATTGGGTACTATACACTCTGAGCTACTATACACAAACATCAAATAATTATTTTACTGACATTTTACGAACAAATGGAATTTAACAGTTGCAGAAACGCCTTGCTGAAAAGTTACTGTCAGTACAGTACAGGTTTAAAATGATATTCTTTCAATAAAATGCCAAAAAGCATTATGTCATCCTGCATATTTACTTCTACTTTTGTAGTTTGTCTGAGCTGAAACCTCAGTTCTGTTTGCTTTTTGCAACGTTGACTCCTTTTTTAGCTGTGTGACAGTGCTCCTTCAAGCCATCATATTTTTGTGTTGTAAGCAATAATATATTTTTTGGCACAAAGCCCCCTGGCCACCACATCCACCATGCATGCTATGCCCAGCTGCTGAGCTCCTTTCCCATTACAGCACTCTATACTGTTCCTCCTCCGCAGGGCTGAAATCACATTCCTTTACAACACAGCCAGTTAGTCATGATCTGGCACAGGGTGTATCTGCCTACTGCAACTACACTGCCGTTCCGACCAGAGAATTTCACAGGTCAGGACGGCAAAATAAAAGCCAGATACACCCTGTGAAGGCTGACAGACTCTGTGTAAAGGAATGTGATTCCAGCCCTGTATAGTGTGTGTGTGTGTGGGGGGGCGGGGGTGGAGCTGTATACAGTGCTGGGATGGGAAAGAAGCTCTGCCAAGTGACCTGCTAGGGGTCTCTGTCCTCTGATTCTGCAGTGGTGATCCCTGTCCTCTGATTCTCCAGTGGTAATCCCTGTCCTCTGAACTCTGGTAACTCAAAACTTTTAAGTGACTTTGAGTATCTTGGTGTACGGTGGATGTATCTGCATGCACGTTGGAAGTAGTGGGGGGACCCAGGTCAACTTTTGCATCGGGGCCCACAAGCTTCAAGCTACACCTCTGGATCCGACTTTGATCCCGACAATGCCAGGCACTTTGTATTTGGTATAATTCTTTAGGGAAAAATCCACGCCAAATTAAAAAAAAAAAACAAAAACAACATGGGTTCCCCCTCCAAGAACATACCAGACCGTCCGGGCTGGCATGGATTTTAAGGGGACCCCCCACGGCGGTCCCCACAAAAACCCATACCAGACCCTTATCCGAGCACACAGCCCAGCAAGTCAGGAAAGAGGGTGGGGAGGAGCGAACGTATCAGGCCACATTACCTCAACATGGAGGGTGGGTGCTTTGGGGCAGGGGGGCACTGCGCCCCCACCCCAAAGCACTTTGTCCCTGTGTTGATGAGGACAAGGGCCTCTCCCCGACAACCCTGGCCGTTGGTTGTCGGGGTCTGCAGGCAGGGGGCTTATCGGAATCTGGAAGCCCCCTTTAAAAAGGGGGCCCCCAGATCCCGGCCCGCACCCTATATGAATGAATATGGGGTACATTATACATTCACTGACCTTGAACAAATATGCAGTTAAAGTGTTACTAGACCCATTACCCTGCATTAACTATATCTGGTCTCCCACAGCACATAGAACATGGAAGTGCAATTTTAGTATATATAATATAATAATAATATATATATTATGTATAATATAAACTGCTAAACACCTTTTTTAATCAGCAGTTAGAGCAATCTTGTGACTTTTATGATTGTCTGGTTAAATCTTGTAGGATGAGTCTCTGGAAAGTGCTGATTGGCCCTGTACTGATCATATGCACTCTCCCAAGAAAAAAAACAACTTTCTAGCAACACACACCAAACTGAGCATGTGCAGACTGTCCCCTGGCTCTGTAAATATCAGGAAACATATTGGAGTCAGTGGAAGGAGATGATCAGAGGAGACCGGATCAAACAGCCTTTTAACACAATGCAGAGGATAAACCCTTAGGTTTCACAGTGAGTATAACAAGCATGCTTTACTGCGTATACAGGCATATTTTACTGTTGTGGGTTTAGTAAGACTTTTATGACTTTTGTCTGGCTCCCCTGATGTGTAAACATCTGGGTAAGTGACTCAGGAAGAATTAAACATATTAATCAGAATAAGAGCCAGGAAGATAGCAATTGCAGAAGGTGAGCAAAGGCAGCCCATATGTCTCCCCTAACAAGCTGACTTGAAATTAGTTGCACGTATATTTGAGAAGCACAGTAGTCCCACCCCAAAACAGTTAAAGGGGAGCTGAAATTTTGTATAAAATATGAATTTAAAAATGATCTTGTAATAGGCAGGGAGGTCTGTTTACACTGCACCTCTATTGGGTACTATACACTCTGAGCTACTATACACAAACATCAAATAATTATTTTACTGACATTTTACGAACAAATGGAATTTAACAGTTGCAGAAACGCCTTGCTGAAAAGTTACTGTCAGTACAGTACAGGTTTAAAATGATATTCTTTCAATAAAATGCCAAAAAGCATTATGTCATCCTGCATATTTACTTCTACTTTTGTAGTTTGTCTGAGCTGAAACCTCAGTTCTGTTTGCTTTTTGCAACGTTGACTCCTTTTTTAGCTGTGTGACAGTGCTCCTTCAAGCCATCATATTTTTGTGTTGTAAGCAATAATATATTTTTTGGCACAAAGAAGGGAATGTGTGAATAGCTTTGTTTCAAGCAGATTCTTATTGTTTTGGGAGAGTCATGCTGCTCTAGTGTTGTAAAAAACGGTAAGGATCCTAAGATCAATTACATGATCTGTCAGCTCTAACATTCACTCTTGCTCTGAGCGTTTACAGCTATATTGTGAAGGAGAAGCAAAAAATCTTCAATATTACTGGAATCTACAGATGGCGTAACAGTTATTCAAACCTGTTGCTAGAAAATGACTTACTTTATTTTGAAGGCAGCGATGGAAAAGTGGACCTTAAAATGATCCTACTCCTGAACTGTGGGTGGGTTATTCCAGACAGTACAGTTACAGTTCAAGACAAGAGGTTAAGCCCTGTACACACTGACAATTTCTTGTCGTTCAACACAGTAGGCTGAACGAAAAAAAACTGAGGAGCTTGATTTACTAACTACAAAATGTTAGTACAGAATAGTAATCTCCCAGCTGAGTTGTGGACTGCCTTCCCGCCAGAACACACCGCTCAATAGTCACAAGCACTGACCAGTTGCTGAGCAGCTGCTGTTTTTCCAGCCTGTCAGACAGGCTGCTGCTGGCTTCTGCCAGACAGGCTGCTGTATACATGACTAGAAACCGGACGATATTTGGCCAGTGTATACCAGGCTTTAGAAGGGCCCTGCTCATGGGGGCTTACAATCTACTTAACAAAATTAAATTTAAACATTGCAGCACCAGAGACAATTAGACTAATTTACTACAGGTTTAAAGAATTTACTTTATATAGTATATGCCACATACGAAAAAATTTATTAGAAAGTACCTATGTCCTAAAGTCATTTAAAAGATATGTGATTGAGGCTAATATGGACTTTTACGGTACCATACAAAGGCTTTACACACACACACACACACACACACACACACACACACGTATATATAAAAGATGATATTTATTACAAAACTACTCAGTTAAAAAGAGAAACACAGGAAAAATACATACAAAAGTGAAAAAGAGTCTGTGCCACCATACGACACTAAATGCTCTATATTCAGAATACACAGATGCAGTGGCATTAAAGAAGTTGTAAACTCAGACAAAAAAAAAAAGAAAAAAAAAGACAAAGGCATAATGAGCTAGTATGCATTGCATACTAGCTCATTATGAGATACTTACCAAGATAGAACCAAACTGTTGCAGCGGGGCCCGCACACCGCTTTGACGGCTGACATTTTCCCCGGAATTTCTTCCGGGTTCGCGGACACTGGCACTGTAATTGATCAGAGCCGAAACTGCTGTCACTCCGGCGCATGAGCGCGGGACCTGCCGTTCATGGCACGGGGCTCAGAAGGAACGGCATCCGTGGTCGTTCCTTCAGAGTGCATGCGCCAGTGAAGTCACTGGCTGCATGTAATGTAAATATTTCCCAAACGGTACACGTTTGGGAGATATTTTCACTACCTATAGTAAAGCCTTATTATAGGCTTACCTATAGGTAAATGTCAGCAGAGGAAGTTTACTTCCTCTTTAAAAGGCCAACACTTGCAAATGAACCGAAGACATCTTTATATCCTTCACTCGACATGTTTTGCAGATATATTACCTCTTCTTCAGGAGTTTCTGTATAATAGCAAGCAATCTTAAACAATTTTATTTCTTTAAAAAAGACAGAAAAATAATTATCACAAAAACACAATGACAATATATCACAACAATCGCTAGGTATATAGTCCAGTGTCTATAGGTGAACTAAAAAAGTATATATATATATATATATATATATATATATATATATATATATATATATATATATCTATATATATCTATCTATATATATACTTTTTTAGTTCACCTATAGACATTGGACTATATACCTAGCGATTGTTGATATATATATATATATATGTTAACCTCAACTCTTTTTCGCTTTTAATGTATTTTTCCTGTTTCTCTCTTTAACTGAGTATTTTTGTAATAAATATTATCTTTTATATATGTGTGTAAAGCCTTTGTATGGCACCATGAAAGTACATATTAGCCTCAATCACATATCTTCTTTTACTTTACCTAAATTGTTTGAATATTTACATCAATTATCAAATATCAAAAAAATTAATTCCTGTTCACTGCAGATGACATAAGTAAACAGGAATTTGCTTTTCACATGATTGAATAATTGAAGTAAATCTTCACACAATGTATTGAGTGAAGATTCTCAGCTTCTTTAGTAAATCAGCCCTTTTGCATTGGCCATGTACTTGTTTGTTGTGCAGATAAAAACAAACTTACTTTCTAGATTTATTAAAAGATAAATTAGTCAATCATAATACATCAAATGCATATACAGAAATGCCAGAATGGTAATGGCTATAATGTATAATATTGTACAGTATCTCACAAAAGTGAGTACACCCTTCACATTTTTGTAAATATTTTATTCTATCTTTTCATGCGACAACACTGAAGAAATGACATGTTGCTACAATGTAAAGTAGTGATGTACAGCTTGTATAACAGTGTAAATTTGCTTTCCCCTCAAACTAACTCAACACACAGCCATTAATGTCTAAACCGCTGACAACAAAAGTGAGTACACCCCTAAGTGAAAAAGTCCAAATTGGGCCCAATTAGCCATTTTCCCTCCCCAGTGTCATGTGACTCACTAGTGTTACAAGGTCTCAGGTGTGAATGGGGAGCAGGTGTGTTAAATTTGGTGTTATCGTTCTCACTCTCTCATACTGGTCATTGGAAATTCAAGATGGCACTTCATGGTAAAGAACTCTCTGAGGATCTGAAAAAAAGAATTGTTGCTCTACATAAAGATGGCCTAGGCTATAAGAAGATTGCCAAGACCCTGAAACTGAGCTGCAGCACGGTGGCCAAGACCATACAGCGGTTTAACAAGACAGGTTCCACTCAGAACAGGCCTCGCCATGGTCGACCAAAGAAGTTGAGTGCATGTGCTCAGTGTTATATCCAGAGGTTGTCTTTGGGAAATAGAGGTATGAATGCTGCCAGCATTGCTCCAGAGGTTAAAGGGGTGGGGGTGGGGGGTATCAGCCTGTCAGTGCTCAGACCATACGCCGCACACTGCATCAAATTGGTCTGCATGGCTGCCGTCCCAAAGAGAAGCCTCTTCTAAAGATGATGCACAAGAAAGCCCGTAAACAGTTTGCTGAAGACAAGCAGACTAAGGACATGGATTACTAGAACCATATCCTGTGGTCTGATGAGATCAAGATAAACTTATTTGGTTCAGATGGTGTCAAGCGTGTGTGACGGCAACCAGGTGAGGAGTACAAAGACAAGTGTGTCTTGCCTACAGTCAAGCATGGTGGTGGGAGTGTCATGGTCTGGGACTGCATGAGTGCTGCCAGCACTGGGGAGCTACTGTTTATTGAGAGGACCATGAATGCCAACACGTACTGTGACATTTGAGCATGATCCCCTCCCCTAGGAGACTGGGCCACATGGCAGTATTCCAACATGATAACGACCCCAAACACACCTCCAAGATGACCACTGCCTTGGTAAAGAAGCTGAGGATAAAGGAGGTGGACTGGCCAAGCATGTCTCCAGATCTAAACCCTATTGAGCATCTGTGGGGCATCCTCAAAGGGAAGGGGGAGGAGCGCACGGTCTCTAACATCCACCAGCTCCGTGATGTCATCATGGAGGTGTGGAAGAGGACTCCAGTGGCAATCTATGAAGCTCTGGTAAACTTCATGCCCAAGAGACATAAGGCAGTGCTGGAAAATAATGGTGGCCACACAAAATATTGACACTTTGGGCCCAATTTGGACATTTTCACTTAGGGATGTACTCACTTTTGTTGCCAGCGTTGTAGACATTAAAGGTTGTGTGTTTAGACATTAAAGGCTGTGTGTTGAGTTATTTTGAGGGCACAGCAAATTTACACTGTTATACAAGCTGTACACTCACTACTTACATTGTAGCAAAGTGTCATTTCTTCAGTGTTGTCACATGAAAAGATATAATAAAATATTTACAAAAATGTGAGAGGTGTACTCACTTTTGTGAGATACTGTACATGCTTGAAGCTTACAGATGTCGATGATTATAAAAAGGCATCTATAAAATTTGATGCGTTTTGTGAGCTACCGCTCGCTTCTTGTTAGTTGTGCAGAAGCATATGTATGGTATTATAGATAGTGCTGCCTTGTACTGTACACATCATGAATTTATTTTACACCATTTGCCATACATGTGATAAAATACTGTTTTACTGGAAAATTAACTTTCAACGAACAAAGAAAAAAGTGAATTGGTTTAATTTGATTGGATTTTCTAGACATTCTGGAACACAATAGCTTATTGACTTTGTAATTATTTCCATTCCTTCATTAAAACAAATTGATCTACTGTATTGTTAGTACTATGGACAGCATTACATTATGTAAACTACAGTATCTGCCAACCTATTTCTTTTAATACAGGGGATGCCAACATTACCCAGGATGCAACTGCTCAAGAGCACAAGAGGAAATACCCAAGAACGATCCAAAAGTCATGTCTCCAAATGCAGTGCCACCCAGATTTTATGACTTGTACCTGTAATGCCGCGTACACACGATCCGACTTTACGGCATACTTGGTCCGGCGTACCGGACAATTGGATCTTGTGTGGGCTCCAGCGGACTTTGTTTTCTCAAAAGTTTGACAGACTTAGATTTGAAACATGTTTCAAATCTATCCGACGGACTCTAGTCCAGGCGAAAAGTCCACACGTCTGTATGCTAGCCCGACGGACAAAAACCGACGCTGGGGCAGCTATTGGCTACTGGCTATGAACTTCCTTGTTTTAGTCCGGTCGTACGTAATCACGTACGAATCCGTCGGACTTTGGTTGATCGTGTGTAGGCAAGTCCATTCATTCGGAAAGTCCGTCGTAAAGTCCGTCGAAAAGTCCGCCGGGCAAAGTATGCCGTAAAGTCCGGTTGTGTGTACGCGGCATTAGGGCTCATTAACACAGACATTTATGATCGTAGACTGCCCAGAGCAGAGTACTTTTGCAGCAAGGGGTTTATACTCAGTTGTGAGCAGGAAGAAAGTACAAATCAAAGACAGGCTGTGAGGCTCTGCAGTTGTTCACATGTAATTTAATTGCACATTGAGCAATTAGGGCTAGGGACAGCTGAATGGCCTTGGGCTTAAAGCAGTATTAAACCCAAAAGCAAACATTTTTTATATTGCAGCTTCCAATTCTTAGATGTGATGGCGGTAATACTTTCCTTTTTTAGGATTTTTTTTCTTCTATTTTCATATGGGTGATCCAGCCAGAAAGTCGGTTGTTTTTCAGCACAAGTTTGCCAGTTCCCAAGCAGAACAACCACTGCACTGGGGGCACTCTTGCATGCTTGCTCCTGAGCCCCACTCCATAAGACACACAGAGCGTGGCTCGGCACTACCCCCGCTCCCTCCTCACTGGCTGTGATTGTCTGAGTCAATGAGGAGAAAGAGTCAAGAGAGCCTCTGCTCTTGTGTACATCGTTGGATCGAGATTGGGATCAGGCAAGTATTTAGGGGGGCTGAGGAAGAAGCTGCTTTCAGAAGGTTTGTTACCTTAATGCATAAAATGTATAAAGGTAAAAAAAACAAAAAACACCTGTCTTTGGAATCACTTTAATGCCCTGTACACACGGTCGGATTTTCCGACGGAAAATGTGTGATAGGACCTTGTTGTCGGAAATTCCCACCGTGTGTAGGCTCCATCACACATTTTCCATCGGATTTTCCGACACACAAAGTTTGAGAGCAGGATATAAAATTTTCCGACAACAAAATCCGTTGTCGGAAATTCCGGTCGTGTGTACACAAATCCGACGGACAAAGTGCCATGCATGCTCAGAATAAATAAAGAGATGAAAGCTATTGGCCAGTGCCCCATTTATAATCCCAACGTACGTGTTTTACGTCACCGCGTTCAGAACGATCGGATTTTCCGACAACTTTGTGTGACCGTGTGTATGCAAGACAAGTTTGAGCCAACATCCGTCGGAAAAAATCCTAGGATTTTGTTGTCGGAATGTCCAAACAAAGTCCGACCGTGTGTACGGGGCATAAGTCTGTAAGTTGACCAATCCATTGAAAACAATGTACTCCCTTGTACGGCTAAAATCTCATCAGAATATTGAATCCTCCTCCACATTTATACAACAACATATACGTAAAAGTAAGTATGTACAAAAGTAAAGCTGGCCATACACTGTTAAGCTTTTTTTATTCAGCCAGTGCTAAATAACAGATTTCTCTGTTCACACAAACTAGGTAGATGGAGGAATCCCCCTTCAGGGCATTGCATTCTGATAGTGACACTGGCAGCTGTCAAATTACACTGATCAACATCTGCATCCGATTGGCTGCAGCTGCTGATCTAGAAAAGTTTTCCAACATGTCCCAAATTTCTTTCTGTTTATGCAAAAACCTTTTAAAGCTCAAGTCAAAATATGAATCTCTTCTCACCACCTCTAACCTATCCTGTAGTCTTTTTTTTTTAAAGGAAGATATACTTACTTACAGTGCCTTGAAAAAGTATTCACACTCCTTGAATTTTTCCACATTTTGTCATGTTACAACTAAAAACGTAAATGTATCTTATTGAGATTTCATGTGATAGACCAACACAAAGTGGCACATAATTGTGAAGTGGAAGGAAAATGAATATGTGAAATATGTGAAAAGTGTGGGGTGCATTTGTATTCAGCCCCCCTGAGTCAATACTTTGTAGAACCCCCTTTCACTGCAATTACAGCTGCTAGTCTTTTGGGGGATGTCTCTACCAGCTTTTCACATGTAGAAAGTGACATTTTTACCCATTCTTTGCAAAATAGCTCAAGCTCTATCAGGTTGGATGGAGAGCATCTGTGAACAGCAATTTTAAAGTCTTGCCACAGATTCTCAATTGGATTTTGGTCTGAACATTGACTGGGCCATTCTAACACATGAATATGCTTTGATCTAAACCATCCCATTGTAGATCTGGCTGTATGTTTAGGGTCGTTGTTCTGTTGGAAGGTGAACCTCCGCTCCAGTCTCATGTCTTTTGCAGACTCTAACAGGTTTTCTTCTAAGATTGCCCTGCATTTGGTTCCATCTTCCCATTAACTCTTACCAGCTTTCTTGTCCCTACTGAAGAAAAGCATCCCCACAATCTGATGCTGCCACCACCATGTTCACGGTGGGGATGGTGTATTCAGGGTGGTGTGCAGTGTTCGTTTTCCACCATACGTGTCGTTTTGCTTTTAGGCCAAAGTTCAATTTGCCCCCAAAGTCCCATTATTTAGTCCCTTGATGCCTACAAAATTCAATTTTGGTCTCATTTGACCAGAGCACCTTCTTCCACATGTGTGCTGTGTCCCCCACATGGCTTCTCAAAAACTGCAAATCGGACTTCTTATGGCTATCTTTCAACAATGGCTTTCTTCTCGCCACTCTTCCATAATAGCCAGATTTGTGGAGTGCACGACTTAATAGTGGCCCTGTTGACAGATTCTCCCATCTGAGCTGTTGATCTCTGCAGCTCCTCCAGAGATACCATGGGCCTCTTGGCTGCTTCTCTGATTAATGCTCTCCTTGCCCGGCCTGTCAGTTTAGGTGGAGGGCCATGTCAGTCGTGCCATACGCCTTCCATTTTCAGATGATGGTTTAAACATTTGGTTTGGCGATGTGCCACTTTGTGTTGGTCTATCACATAAAATCCCAATAAAATAAATTTACATTTTTGGTTGCAACATGAAAAAATGTGGACATTTTTAAGGGGTATGAAAACTTTAAGGCACTGCAAGTCGGCTGTCTGGGTCTCTCACTGGCATCGCTTCGAGGTGTAGGTAGTGATAATTCTGTGAAGGTCCCACATCGTCTGGTTCCCTGGCTCCCTTGTGATAAAGTGACATGGACACCTGAAGAAGGAAACCACTGCATGCAAACAGAGAAGAAGAAAAAACTTGGCACTAGAGCATTACGTGACAATGGCTTTGGGTAATTAAAAGGGGCATTTAGATTTAGACTTTTTTTTGCCATCGATCACCTAGATGATGTGAGAGGGTTTTTGTCTTGCCCAGAGTTGAGCTTTAAGGTAAGCATTTGCTCACTGAAAATAAACTATGCTTTCCCTTTAAATTAAATTTTAATTGTCAGATCCTCCCCACTGTAGAGCATGTCAGAATGTCTTGATGTGTTTAAGCTGACTCATTAAAAGCTGGATAAGTCACACAATGCACCTACTGAGCAGGGGATCAAAGATGGGTTAAGCTGGACATACTTTGATCGAAATTTTCATCCATGTATGGACACTGTGGTTGTACAGAAGTCGATCTACCGATTTCTTCAACAGTGATCAGTGTATTCTGCCGCCAGAATACAATACCTCGGTGAGGAGGACTCCCCCATCCACATCAAGTGTGTAGATGGGGGAAATCAATTTTTTTTCATTCAACACGCTGGAATACGAAAAAAAAGACTCATCTATGGGTTCCCTAAAGCACTGCTATGGTTCAATGAAAAGGTGCATTAACTACTTGTCGACTGTTGCGGGCAGCACGCTCTCACTGCGGGAGCGTGCCTGCGGGATGGGCGGACTCAATGTCCATCAGCGACCTACAATCGCCTAGTTCAGAGGCAGAACAGGGATCCGCCAGTGTAAACAAGCGGATCCCCGTTCTGACAGGGGACATGTCAGAGATCTTCTGTTCCCAGTGATCGGGAACAGTGGTCTCTGTCATGTCCCAGTGAGCCCATCCCCCTACAGTTAGAACTCACCTAGGGAACACACTTAACCCCTTGATCGCCCCCTGGTGTTAACCCCTGCCAGTGTCATTTTTACATTGATCTGTGCATTTTTATAGCAATTATCAATCGCCTACAATCGCCTAGTTCAGAGGCAGAACAGGGATCCGCCAGTGTAAACAAGTGGATCCCCGTTCTGACAGGGGACATGTCAGAGATCTTCTGTTTCCAGTGATCGGGAACAGTGGTCTCTGTCATGTCCCAGTGAGCCCATCCCCCTACAGTTAGAACTCACCTAGGGAACACACTTAACCCTTTGATCGCCCCCTGGTGTTAACCCCTGCCAGTGTCATTTTTACATTGATCAGTGCATTTTTTTATCAAATAACATTTTATTGTAATATTTGTATTACAAGCATACATAATATGTTGAAAATAACAAGAGGAAAGAAGGAACATATAACAGCGTACATGTATACAACAAATCCCTTCATTTTTCCCTGTTAAGTTACTCAAAATTGTGCGAGTCATTAGAATACTTGGGGTGTAGAGAAATAGAAAGGAAGAAAAGAAAATGAAAGAAGAGGAGGGGGGAGGGAGGGGGGAGGGGGGAGGGGATTGTTGATGGTAGGGACTTATGTACTTATCATGGTGGATCCTCTCGAAGATGCCACAGCTCCCATACTTTGTCATGTACTTCCAGCCTGTCCTGAATCCTGGCCGTCATCTTCTCCATCAACTCCACATCCTTGATTCTGGCGTATAAAGCTTCAGAAGTGGGGGGGAGGGTTTTTTTCCAGTGCAAGGCGATGAGACATCGTGCCGCTGTGAGTATGTGGCGCATTAATTTTTTGCTGGGTGTGGGGATTTTTAGTCGCTGGACTCCCAAGAGAAATGACTTGGGGGTCATGGGGATCTGTACCTCCAAAAGACTTGCCAGCAGCTGCTGGACCGCAGCCCAGAAAGGGGTAATCAGTGGACAGCTCCAAAAAAGGTGAAGGAGGGTCCCTCTTTCTTTTTGACATCGCCAACTGCGATCAGAGCTAGAAGGATATATGGTGTGAAGCATGTCTGGACTCATATACCAGTAGAGGAGGATTTTATAGGTGTTTTCCTTATATAGAGTACAGAGGGAACTTTTGGCTGCCTGGGTCCATATCGTCTGCCATTCCTCCAAAGGGAGTTCCTCTTCGAGGGCTTTTTCCCATTTGATCATATATGCATGTTTACCTTTAGTTTCCAGTGGATAGGCATTTATTATTTTGTACATATCAGAGATTAAGCCCTTTTGGGCTGTGCCTCCTAGGATTATGTTTTCAAAAGATGTTGGTGTGGAGAATTGTAGGTCAGGCGATATGGACAGGGCATAATGGCGTATCTGCAGGTAACTGTAGAAAACTTGATGTGGCAGGCCATGTTTAGTCTGAAGATCAGAGAAGGACAATAGCCTACGGGATCTAGGATCTACTAGGTGTCCATAGTGAATCAGTGCATTTTTATAGCAATTATCAATGTAATAATGTCACTGGTCCCCAAAAAGTGTCAATAGGGGTCAGATTTGTCTGCCGCAATGTCACAGTCCCGCTAAAAATCGCAGATCGCCGTCATTACTAGTAAAAACAATAATAAAAGAAAAAAAAAATAGTCCTTAAATCTATCCTATAGATTGTAGACGCGATAACTTTTGCGCAAACCAATCAATATACGCCTATTGCGATTTTCTTTACCAAAAATATGTAGAAGAATATATATCGGCCTAAACTGATGAATAAATGTGTTTTTTTTACATATTTTTTTTGAATATGTATTAAAGCAAAAAGTAAAAATAATTAGTTTTTTGTTTTTTTCAAAATTGTCGCTCTTTGTTTATAGCACAAAAAATAAAAGCTGCAGAGGTGATCAAATACCACTAAAAGAAAGCTCTATTTGAGGGAAATTCTGTTTGGGTACAGCATCGCACGACTGCGCAATTGTCAGTTAAAGCGATGCAGTGCTGAATCGCAAAAAATGGCTAGTCATTAAGGGTGCAAATCTTTCCAGTCCTTAAGTGGTTAAGGACCAGAAGCTTTGCTGAAAAAAGAAGTTGCTGGGCAATTTCCCAGCTAGCTCCCTTCAAGTGTTGGTGCTAAGCTGCAGGAATAAAAAAGTATTGGTGTTGCTCATAGCAACTATTTAGATCTTTATAATTATAATTTTATAACCCACACTATTAAAATGTAGCTGTTATATAGTGACAAATAATGCCATAGTCTATGATAGCATATATTGCTTCATAAAATAGTTTTGCACTCTGGACCTAGGGAACTCAATCATTGTTAGTCATTTTCCCCTGGCAAGCTATTAATGTTGTGTGGAATGGCATCTTTGTGGGTCTATTTTACAGCTTGCCTCAGATGTAGACATCATTAGTAAGTTATGTTGCAGCACTTTGCAGCAACGTATCTTCAAAAAAATCTATTATAATTCACATTTATAGCAATCTCTTTCCAGGACTTTACGCACATTTTTTTCTATAAATTTCAAACTTGGTTTGGACTGATGAAAAACTTATGGTAAGTAAACTGTGCCGTTAGAAAAATGACTGTGTGGTCTTGTTATGCAGTGCATTATTGCAGCTTGATGCTGCAAGATCATTTGGCATGGTTCATGCCACATTTTGCCAGCTGTTTTACTACTGACAGACTTGCTAACTAGTTTAGTTTTCAGCAGCACTGACAACGAATGAAAATTTCAGAGGAGCAAAAAAGCATAGGAGGCAATATCATATTTTAGTGGGAAACCATAATAGCTTGGCATCAGTTTTCTTTTCTTTTATGATTTAGTTAGTTCTTAAAGAAAAATAAAGCCCATATGTCAAAAATGTCATATTCCTGATAGGTGTCTGCTGTACCATGTACAAGTATCCATGTAAAAGTATCCCGTTCTCTTTGTATTGCTTCCTTTGTGTGAAATCCCTGACCAGACTTGTCCTGCCACACATCCCCCTCCCCAGCTCTTATGCAGCTAAGAACAGAGGGAATGTGACCACGTATGAAAAACATTATAAATACCTTTTTCCCCTTTTTTATATCTATACACAAATGTTTTCCCTATTATTTCTATTTTAAACTGAATGAGTTATTTTAGAATGTGTTTGTTTACAATCACTTTAAACTAATGTTTTTATACAATTGTATTACTATTTATATAAAATTGTTGGTTAGCCATTAAATAATTCATACAGAATACACCCATGATATAGGCATCAAGGAATGTTATGTTTCCAACTCTTTGGGAATATGCCTTTTCTAAATGAAAAACCATACCAAACCATACAGAGCAGGGAGGAGGGATAAGTCACTGTTCTTACTTGTTCAGCTGATCGTATAATCAGAGCTTCAGCTATTGAGTTCTGTAGTCATGAGCTTTTTTTTTTTTTTTTTTGGAAAAAGCAGTTAAAATGTATGTCGTATCCAATCATTTTTTCTTAGTTTTGGGCAGAATGGGATCACATTAGCACATCTGTCAGGTTTTTACCACTATCCAGGGCTCGGTTAGAGGGATTCTTACTCACTTTGTTTCTTGGTGAGAATAGTTTTACCAGACAGGAAGTGGGGGGAAATCTGCAATAGAGCCATAAAAAACTAAAAGGCGTTCTAGCCTTCCCTTACTCTGATTAAAAAAAAAAGTTATTTACAGTATATCTTACTATTCGAGAGTTACCCTTACTTCAAGTCTGACAAAATATTATTAATAGGACAGGAAGTGAGGGGGTATCTTGTCCCCTAGAGAGCCCCGGACAGTAATAAAACCCAGGAGGGGCTGTAATCCTTTCCCACTTAAGCCAAAACTAAGAAAAAAGTTTGAGGTTAACATACAGGAATGACTAAACAAAAAACACATACTTTAAACGTCTCTCCATTCCCCTGCATATTTTAGCATAAATCACAATTCCCAGACCTTTTTGCAACTTCACCAGAGTTCTGGCTCCTCTTTGTGAACGTCACGTTGGTGCCGCTGGTGGGTGTGAACTCTCCTCACCACCAGCACTGCCTAGAGCTATGGACACCTGCGGGTAATGTCAATGCCAAGTAAGTTCAGCATTGCTGGCCCATTATAATGTATACATTTACTTAGAGGAGTTGGAGCTTTGCTAAAATGTATACAGGGTAGTGAGGAGCAATAGAGCAACATTTTAAAGCTGGTTTAGGCTTGGTTCACACTACTGTGACCTGAAAGTCGCACTACTTATGGTGCAATTTTGCCAGGCGATTTGCTGGTGACAATGTAACTTGAGTACTACTTTGATGCAAGGGAGGGGCTACACTACAGGGAATGCCAGTGTAATTATTCTCTAATGTCGGATCAAAATCACATCAATATAGATAAGGATTGGACTTGGAGGCGAATTCCATTAAAGTTTATGGGCACAAGCTGGACAGAATTCAACTTGAAGTAATGCAGGAACCCTTTCTAAAGTAGGAGGGACTTCAGTAGTGCTAAGACAACTCTCATTGGCTAACATGGGATTTCACATGTCATGCGACTTGGGGTCTCACAGGTTGGATCCCAAGTCTCAGCAGTCTGAACCGATCCTTACTGTTAAACCCTTTTCTTCCATTTTACAGTTAGCCTGGTAAACAAAGTCTCATCACCACCTTAGACCGATAAGACTGAGTCATATGCTACATTTAATTTTCACCTGAATTAGCCCAGGTTGTTGTACTGTGGTAGAAAAATGGAAATGTATTTTTAGTTCTAAAAAAAAAAAAAAAAAATGAAACCAATACAGTGCCTTCGAATAATCATGTGGAAAGAAAGAAAAGTAAGAGTCAACCCAGAAAACATGGTCTGCATACATGTTGCAAGTCAGTGACTCAACTCAAACTATTGACATAGTTGGATCATTCAGGGACCCTGGCAGATAGCATTTTCAGGAGGAGAATACAGCAAAGGTAGCCCAAATATTTATCTCAGGACAGACTTCATTTAATGGTCTCATATTTGCATTTTGACCCCAGTGTCCATCCTTGCACATACCCCAAGGATAATTAATAATAAAATCTAGAACAGAGATTTACAAAAATAGACCAACAATGAATTAGCCATTATGTCCCCATACCCCCTTCACCAGGGTGTTAAAACACGACTGTTGAGGGGAATAAGCCTGGGAAAACAATTTATAAGAAAACCTTGCCCACCTGAATAAAACACACGCATACAGTCAGGTTCATAAATATTGGGACATCAACACAATTCTAATCTTTTTGGCTCTATAGACCACCACAATGAATTTGAAATGAAATAAACAAGATGTGCTTTAACTGCAGATTTTCAGCTTTAATTTGAGAGTATTAACATCCAAATCAGGTGAACGGTGTAGGAATTACAACAGTTTATATATGTGCCTCCCACTTTTTAAGGGACCAAAAGTCCCAGATTAACAATCATCCATCAAACTTTCACTTTTTAATACTTGGTTGCAAATCCTTTGCAGTTAATTACAGCCTGAAGTCTGGAACGCATAGACATCACCAGACGCTGGGTTTCATCCCTGGTGATGCTCTGCCAGGCCTCTACTGCAACTGTCTTCAGTTCCTGCTTGTTCTTGGGGCATTTTCCCTTCAGTTTTGTCTTCAGCAAGTGAAATGCATACTCAATCGGATTCAGGTCAGGTGATTGACTTGGCCATTGCATAACAATCCACTTCTTTCCCTTAAAAAACTCTTTGGTTGCTTTTGCAGTATGCTTTGGGTCATTGTCCATCTGCACTGTGAAGCGCCGTCCATTGAGTTCTGAAGCATTTCGCGGAATATGAGCAGATAATATTGCCCGAAACACTTCAGAATTCCTCCTGCTGCTTTTGTCAGCAGTCACATCATCAATAAATACAAGAGAACCAGTTCTATTGGCAGCCATACATGCCCACGCCATGACACTGCCATGCTTTGGATCATGAACAGTTCCTTTCCTTATCCATACTCTTCTTTTCCCATCACTCTGGTACAAGTTGATCTTGGTCTCATCTGTCCATAGGATGTTGTTCCAGAACTGTGAAGGCTTTTTTAGATGTTGTTTGGCAAACTCTAATCTGGCCTTCCTGTTTTTGAGGCTCACCAATGGTTTACATCTTGTGGTGAACTCTCTGTATTCACTCTGGTGAAGTCTTCTCTTGATTGTTGACTTTTACACACATACACCTACCTCCTGGAGAGCGTTCTTGATCTGGCCAACTGTTGTGAAGGGTGTTTTCTTCACCAGTGTTTTTGCTATCTCTCTGATGGGTTTGTTTTGTTTATTTTGTTTTTTTGTTTATTCAGCCTAATGATGGCTTGCTTCACTGATAGTGACAGCTCTTTGGATCTCATATTGAGAGTTGACAGCAACAGATTCCAAATGCAAATAACACACTTGAAATTAATTCTGGACCTTTTATCTGCTCCTTGTAAATGGGATAATGAAGGAATAACACACACCTGGCCATGGAACAGCTGAGCAGCCAATTGTCCCATTACTTTTGGTCCCTTAAAAACTGGGAGGCACATATACAAACTATTGTAATTCCTACACCTGATTTGGATGTAAATTCCCTCAAATTAAAGCTGAATGTCTGCAGTTAAAGCACATCTTGTTCGTTTCATTTCAAATCCATTGTGGTGGTGTATAGAGCCAAAAAGATTAGAATTGTGTCGATGTCCCAATATTTATGGACCTGACTGTACAATCATATCGTTGGAAAGAGCAAGGCCACAGCTTTATTTAAGGATTTGACACAGTCACAGATGTACTGTGAGCATTTTTCAACATTAGGATAACCCAGTTAAAGAGTGCCTGTCCTTACCATAAGTGCTGGACAGACATTAACCAACCCCAAACAAGGGCATAGCCCATTACGGCAAATATTTTCGCTGGTAATGTCCAAAAACCACCACTGGCATATCAGTGGTTAGCGGATAGTGCCCCACCATAACCAGCGCACGTTCAATACCAGACTGGAGGCCGAGGTTAAAAAAATCTAGGAAAATGTTATTCAGATGAACACCATCTGGTCTCAAATCATCATTTGCACCCTCTAAATCCCGGTGACAGACAACAACGGTCCTAATTCTCAAAACAAATTTGGAGACCTGGGCATTTACCTTCCGGCGAAAGCGTTCCAAGTGTGGACCAGGGATGTGATGTGCCCAAACCAGACGAGGAACAATTTCTGACCTGACTAAAACTAAATTGGTAAAAACAGCACAGCAATGTCTTTTTTGATAGTAGAAATTAGATCAATCGAACGTGAAAAACCAGCATCCGCCAGCGGATGGCGGATGGGCCAGAACAAATGGGCCAGAAACATGCGAATGGAGCCATAGGCATTCCGGTAGAACTTGCGACCAGCATAAACCTGTTACACCATGCCAATGGACACTGGTAACCTAAAAATCAAAACCTAAGTTCCTTCCATAACTCTGGGCATCAGCGCGATGGAAGGCCCAATACATAAAAGAGTTACTGATGATCCAATTAAGGGCCGGGGGTAAAGCCTAGAATCAAAACAACAATTGTGGGTGAATATATAATAAAAAACCAGAAGATTCCCATCTACACAAACGACAAAGCTCTGTATCAGAAAAGCCCAGGCCAGAAGCCGCAGTGGCAGCACTGATGCGGAAAGAGTGGGTCGCGAAATCCCACGATGGACGACCCTATTTCAGAAGGAAAAAACAAAAAATTTGCAAAAATTTAAACCTGCTCTAGGAGGAAGAATTAGCGTGAACAAGGAAGGTGGAGGATGAAGAACATACAGCCGAAAAATGAGAGGCTAACAGAACAGGACAAACTGACCCCCATTTGCATGCAAGACTACTCGTTTGCCCTTACCGCTTTTATCAGTTTTGCGAATTAGGCAGCAAAATGTATACACAGTCATCTGAAAGCACCATGTCCTTAGCTCTGACACCGCCCACCAAACGTCGAGATTTGGAAACCAATTCTCCAATGTGAAAGGCCCCAAAAAATGCCCAGAAGAAGGCGACTTAGAATAATAGGGTCTTGAAATCAGAAAAATATGCCGATGGTAAAATCAAAAGCATATCGATAAGGATAGAGAGTAAAACTGGGCGATGGGAATCCGGAGCACAAGTCATGCACCGCCAACCTTGCAAAATGCGCCGGAAATTCCTTGGTAACTTCCTCCCACCCAAGAAGTCTAAACCAAAAGGACAAAGTGGACATAGCAGAACTCACCGGGGAGCCAGACGAGCCTTTTTGGAGTAAATGCAAGAGGTAAGAAAAAAAGAGCAAGGCGTTGATCAGTATAAGATGAAAAAGAGAACTCACCACGAGATGTCTGAACCCAGTCGTACCAGACCCGATGTTAAGAAATCCACATGTTCGGAGAAAGCGAAGCCTGAAGAAGATTTAACAGCCATCGAAAACGAGGTTTCACAAATAGGTCGTACAAGGAAGGCCCTCAGGGATGCCGAAGGAGCCAGCGAGTGAAAGTGGTGGAGCTGAGAATGAGAGAGAGCATCAGCAATGTCATTGGAAACTCCAGGTACAGGTACAACCATACGTTCAACTGCAAACATCGAACATCAAAAAAAGGCTTCAAAGAAACAACCGGAGGGGATTTAGCGGGAAGTTGGTTGATCACCTGAACCACACTCAAATCAGACCAGAAAACAACTTGTAGGTTGTGTAATCTCTCACCCCACAGCTCAATGGCCATTATTGGAAAAAGTTCCAATAATGTGATGTCACGCAATAGATCCATGCAGGCACATGAGGCCGGCCAACGTTTAGCGAATCATTCCCCTTGAAAGAAGGCACGGAAACCACAGGAGCCAGCAGCATCAGCATAAAGCTCCAGCTGTGAGTTTGGCACCTCCTGAATTTACCAACATGAATGCCCATTATAGGACTGAAGAAAAGGCAACCAAACCTGTAGGTCATCCCACATTGGTCTTGTTATGCGGACATAATGATGAGGGGCAACTATGCCCTTCATAGCCCAAGATAATCATTGACAAAAGGCCCTCTCCATGGGAATGATTCTGCAGGCAAAAACCAGATAACTCAAGAGGGACTTAAGCTGTTTGAACTGAAGTTTTGCTGGCCCCTTTGACCAAACGAAGCAGGGAGAGGAGCCTAGTCAATTTATCGCTGGGCAAGCAAAACAAAATATTTACCGTGTCAATTTCAATACCCAGAACCGTTTTTGGACGCTCCTTTTTGTCAGCAGACAGTGGAATGCCAAACTGCCCACAGATATTCTGAAAGCCAGAAAGGAGCTCCTGACATTGGCCACTGTCAGCTGGTCCTACAAAACAAGAAGTCATCCAGGTAATGCAAAAGGGACTGCATACCAGATGATTTGTAAACCACCCACTCAAGGACGCTACTGAAAAGCTCAAAATAATAGCAAAAAATCACACAGCCCATGGGGAGGGACACATTGAAAAAATTGTTTCTTTGAAAATGGCAGCTCAGTAGGTGAAAGTAGTCGGGGTGAACGTGAAGCAGGCGGAAGGCCGACTCGATTTCCGCCTTCGCCAACAATGCAGAATGACCAGCAGAATGAATCAAGTGTAAGGCTTTATCCAAAGAGGCGTATTGGACCCTGGATTCTTCTTTGTCGATGCCAGCATTAACTGAAGAGCCAGAAGGAAATTTTCCTTTCTCCCTCTTGGGAACCACTCCAAGAGAGGAAACCCTCAAATTATGAAAAGGGGGGGAATCGAATGGGCCAACCATACATCCCAATACCAGCTCCCTCCAGATCTTCACCTCAACAATCGCTTCAAATTGAACCCCAGACTTCAAATTCAGTGATAGTTGGTTCATCGGATGGGATAAAAAATGGAATCTAGAAACCAAGGTCAAAACTGTCCCTTAAGATCAAAGCTTCCCTATGAAGGGGGTACTGGTCTAGCCAGTGGAGCATCCTTGGAATGTTTACTGGCGACCTCAGTTTTAGAAAAGTCAAGTTTGGCCCCAGGCTTGGGAGGTGGTTGTTTACCTCTCTTGAAACATCGGATGGTCGGATGAGCACCCCCGCAGAGTGAACAATCGTGCTTAAATTTGCACGTGGTGTACAACTTGCAATGGCTTTAGTTAAAAAGCCAACATATACCTTTTTTGGGGACAGTCGATGCCCCAGAGGGGGTGCCGACTGCTGTCTGAAAGGATGACGGCCTGTGTGGGCACATGAGCAACAACCACAAGCTGCCATCCTGACAGTCAAAGTGAAATTCTTTGCGTGCTGCCATTTTTTGACGACACCGGGTATCATAGTTGAACCAACACTGACCTCCGTACACCTTATAGGCCCCCCTGATAAGATCCAAATGGTGAGAAAGGGAAGGACCCAATTCAATGCACAGAAGCCCTGCAGCCAGTTCCCAAAGGTACGGGGAAGCTGCTTAGATTTATCACTCTGAACATTCACATTGACGTGCCGTGGTTTGTCTACTGTTCCCCTATTGGGAGCCACCAGCGTGAGCAAATCTATAAACTTGCGACGCCAGATCTTCCCTTTAACCTCCGTGGGTAGATGCGTGCCGGTTGGCGAGACCGAAGTTACGCCCATGCAGGATAAAACGGATTTGACGACATAAAATAAGTGGTCTTCTGGTGAACCTGATACAGAAGCGTCATAAGACCTACCCCAAACCAATTCGCAGTCATACTCACCAAGTTGTGGAACGGACAAGCAGGACGGACATCAGCATATCTGGAAAGCCTGGCGGTATGTTCATTGGTGTCATCAGGAGAAGGGGCTAGCAAACACTCAGGACATCCAGCAGCAGGAACTCTGTTCGTTGACAGGTCCATAGGCGGGGGTCCACCTGCTGATCTGGAGGAGCCGGGTATCACTGAGCAGGAACATGCTGTGCTTCGGGTCAGACCCCCTTGGGGGGCCATAGTAGAATTCACGCTGAGCCCCATAGACAGGGGAGAGAAAGGGGGAGGAGCCTGCACGAAACACAGGGCTGGCAGCAGTACAGCCAACATGAGGAACCATGGTAGAATTTGAATCTCCTGCCCAGCCAGCTGCAGGGAGATGAGCGTGCGTGTCAAGAGCGACCATCGCCGAGAAGACAGAAGGAGCAGCCATTGGTGGATCAGAGGAGTGTGACGCAGAGAAAGGAGTTTAGTCCCTGGGTAGTCACCACTCCCCCCGGGTGCAGGGAGAGTGATAATATCAGGAAAGCTGCCGGGCTCAGTAAAAATAGCTGTTGAAGCAGATGAAGGGATGGATCCAGCGGCTGCCACCCTGCAGAGCATGGGGAACCAGGCAAAGCTGACAGGAGGAGCTCCTAAGGCAGATGCTGACGGGTCAGGAGCGGTGATCCACATCGCTCTGGGGCTCTGGGAGTGAGGAGAGCTGTTACTGGCAGGGGGGCCGCTGACAGTCTCAGAGCGCTGAACCTGCCGGGAGGAACCCCGGCAGAAGTATGAACTTGCAGCCTTTGAAGACAGAGAGCCAGCACTATCAGTAGAACTGGGGCTCAGGCGGGGTGGTGGGTGAGAGCACCTTTCCGGTCCTAGGTGTCAGGGACCGTAGCCAATCATAGCTTGGCTAATCTGCATTTTGCAAGCAACCACTCCCAGGTCCTGGCCATGCTCCAACCATCAAGGTTCCCTTTACTTATTGGGGTCAAGGGGCCTTCATTATCAACCTTATATGAGAATGTTAAGATACATGAAATACCAAACATAAAATGTAACTTACCATGTCTATCAAGTTATAGCTCTATGATAATGTACTATAGGTAGATCTTTTCTATCTACTGAATGAAGGCAGTGATGGATTACAAAATAGGCAGAGTAGGCACCAGCCTTTTGGCCTTACACCATTTAACCACTTGAAGACACAGCCTTTTCTGACAGTTTGTTTACAAGTAAAAATCTGCACTTTTGCTAGAAAATTACTTCAAACCAGCAAACAATATATAGGCCCTAGAGAATAAAATGGTGGTCATTGTAATTTTTTGTGTCACACGTTATTTTTTCAAATGCAATTTTTTTTGGCAAAAAAATACACTTTAATGAATGTTACTGCAAAAAAACACAATATATAATATTTTTAGTAAAAAGATACCAAACAGGTCACGCTTTAAAATTGCACACACTCATGGAATGATCACAAACTACGATACTTAAAAATCTCCATAGGTGATGATTTACAAATTTCTACAGGTTATCAGTTTAGAGTTACAAAGAAGGTCTAGAGCTAGAATTATTGCTCTCGCTATAATGTTCACGACGATACCTCACATGTGTGGCGTGAACACCATTTACATATCCATGCCTGACCTATGCACGATTTTGCCTTTGCGCGCACTGCGCTTTAAATTTAAAATTAATTTTATTAAAAAAATATATTTTTACACTGTCCCTTTAAAAAAAAAATTCTGTCACCAGAAATGTAAACATCGCTTGTGATAGCAATAAAGCATGACAGGTCTACCCCTGAAAGCATGAGATAAACAAAAAAAAACATTGATCCCATGCTTTAAAACAAAAATGGCTTTGTTTACATTGCCCTAACTGAAATGGAAGTGATGAAATGTTAGTCGCTTCCAGTCAGCCATCACCATATAGGGAATTTCTGTCTTAAAATTTCAATACCAGGGTTATAGCTCACAGTTGCAGCCATGGCCCTGTTATAACCACTTGAACACAATCGGATATATACAGTATATATGTGTTTGTGTGGCAAGTGATTAAGGACACCGCAACAATGGATCAAAATAATATTGCTTTAATCTTTAAAAAAAATTACAATGATGCTTTCCTAAATTGTTTACAAAAATAGAAAAAATGAATTAACTCAAGGAAATTAAAACTTTATATTAGAGACTGTATAGAGAAAATACTGTATTACTGCAATGCACCCAATAACAACTTAAACCATGGACATCAGATTCACATTACCGTTTGTCTCTTAAAAGCTCATCTTTCACCTGTTTGTAAAAAAATATTTGGTGCCATCTACGTACATGTACAGTAGTGATGGTCAGCTCCATCTAGTGGCCAACGTGCACACCACTTAGTTAAACGTTATCACACTAGAGAGCACGCACAGGAAACCTCAAGAAACCTCCAGAAACCTGTGAGGGGGGGCCCAAGTATATTTTTAAAAGATGTCACTAAGGTCAAGGTTTTGAAGAGTAGATGCACTCTTTAGATGGTTAATAAGCACTTTCATATTGTTAGAAGCAAATACAGTGCTTCTTTGCTAAAATATAAACATAGGCAAGTAAGCACCAGTTTTCATAAGTAATTTTATTTTAAAAATTGCAAAAGACTAGGTAGAATATGTTTACCTACATTTAGCTGAAAGTCTCTAAAGAGTAAGTTCACCTTTACAGAAAAAGCTGTAAGGTGAACTTACACAGGACCCTCCTCACCCCCCCCCCCCCCGTCACGCCGACCTGGACCGCAGAAATCTTCAGTTCTGAGCCCCGGTACATCTGCGTCAGAAGTCTGGGGCTTAGAAATCCCCTGAGCTGAATGTCCACAACATACCTCGTAAGAAGGGACATTTCGGAGCATTCTAATTGGTCAGCGCCGTCACATTGGTGGCGCCGACCAATCAGCAGCCGCTTAGCTTGTCGTGTCAGCTATGAAGAGGATGCATGGATGCTGAGGGGATTTCTGAGCCCCAGACACCTGACGCAGATGTACCGGGGAGGCCAACGAGATTTTTCTGTAAAGGTGAACTTACACATTAAAAATGCTACAGGGCAGTGGTTTTCCAGCATGTCGTTCCACAGAAGTCTGTTGTGAGACCATCTTCTGTATAACAGAAAGCAGTACACACAGGCTAAAAGTTGGCTGGTTCTTGCCAAACCAGACAATTTCAGGCGAACCGGAGGGAGAAGACATCACCGGAGAAAGAAGACATGTTGGAGCAGCGACAGGGGACCTTCTTTATTTATAATAAAGGACTTTGTCAAAAACCTGTGTACTGTTTTTATATATTTTTTACACTATTCTTGGGTGAATGAGTAGGGGCATAATGTACCCCATACTCATTCACATGGGGTTGAGATGGGATCTGGGCGCCCCCTTGTTAAAGGGAGCTTCCAGATTGTGATAAGCCCTCTGCCCACAGACCCCCAAAACAACAGCCCAGGGTTGTGGGGAAGAGGCCCTTGTCCCCATCAACATGGCACCCACCCCCCATGTTGAGGGCATGTGGCCTGGTATAGTCTGGGGGGGGGGCGCTTGCTCGCACCCCCCCTCCTGACCTGCCGGGCTGCATGCTTGGATAAGGGTCTCGTATGGATTTTTGGGCGGACACCACAATGTTTTTTTTTATTTTGACGTAGGGGTTTCCCCTTAACATTCATATCAGACTGAAGGCTCTAGTTTGGTTTTGGTGGATTTGGGGTGTGTGATGATAGGGGCGCTGTGAATACTAGTAACAATCTAACTACAACAATATATTAAAGTGCATAGTGCTAAACAAGTCATATAATATTATATTTATAACTTATGTGCTTAGATAGATTAACAGTGACGTAAGTATTCTATCAAAAACAAAAGTCCATATATTTGTTGTGATAGGACTTCAATCTTTACACCGTCACCAATGGGAAAAACTTAAAGTGGGGTTCCACCCAAAAAACCAAACATATCTAAAAAAAAAACCAAAAAAACATTTGAATATTTTTTTTTTTTTTACTTACCTCTAAATGCCTGTTGCTAGGCGGTCCCTCGTAGTCTGCCCCTTCCTCTGCCTGGGCTGGTGACATCACTTCCCCCTGGCACAGGAAGGGCTCGGCTCTTCTCCCTCCCTCCTGTCAATCATCTGGGACCCATTACAGGTCCCAGGTGATTGAGCGGCCAATCACGGGGCGCGGCGCCGCTCGCGCATGCGCAGTGGGTGCCAGGCTGTGAAGCCACAGCCCGGCGCCCACAGTTGAAATGCCGGCGCCGACGAGCGGAGGGGGGGGACGAGCGGGGCTTCGATCCCCCGCATCGCTGGACCCAGGGACAGGTAAGTGTCCAATTAAAAGTCAGCAGCTGCAGTATTTGTAGCTGCTGACTTTTAATTTTTTTTTTTTTTAATGGCCCCCCTGGGTGGAACTCCTCTTTAATATAAATCACCCGGTGGATGTGAGTGAAAAGCCTACTCAACAGACCACCATGACCTCTTTAACTAAAAAGAAGGTCAGTTTAGGCTGTGTTTGTGGGTCAGGAATCTTGCTGATGTACCGGTAGGGATATAGCTGGGAACCTTGTTGTTCTCCACCATAAGAAAATATTGTAGCAGCGCTTAAACATATATAAAACACAAATGTGAACACGAAAAACTGAATATGAATCAAAGGGCTATGCCAAAAGGCATAACAAAAAATTTAATCAATAAGTAAATAAAATCCAAAATTGACATAGATAAAGTCCAAAATTGCATAACATAATTGCATAATTGGATATACAGTGGGGACGGAAAGTTATCAGACCCCCTTAAATTTTTCACTCTTTGTTATATTGTAGCCATTTGCTAAAATCATTTAAGTTCATTTTTTTCCTCATTAATGTACACACAGCACCCCATATTGACAGAAAAACACAGAATTGTTGATATTTTTGCAGATTTCTTAAAAAAGAAAAACTGAAATATCACATGGTCCTAAGTATTCAGACCCTTTGCTGTGACACTCATATATTTAACTCAGGTGCTGTCCATTTCTTCTGATCATCCTTGAGATGGTTCTACACCTTCATTTGAGTCCAACTGTGTTTGATTATACTGATTGGACTTGATTTGGAAAGCCACACACCTGTCTATATAAGACCTTACAGCTCACAGTGCATGTCAGAGCAAATGAGAATCATGAGGTCAAGGGAACTGCCTGAAGAGCTCAGAGACAGAATTATGGCAAGGCACCGATCTGGCCAAGGTTACAAAAAAATTCTGCTGCACTTAAGGTTCCTAAGAGCACAGTGGCCCATAATCCTTAAATGGAAGACGTTTGGGATGACCAGAACTCGTTCGGCCAAACTGAGCTATCGGGGGAGAAGAGCCTTGGTGAGAGAGGTAAAGAAGAACACAAAAATCACTGTGGCTGAGCTCCAGAGATGCAGTCAGGAGATGGGAGAAAGTTGCAGAAAGTCAAGCATCACTGCAGCTCTCCACCAGTCAGGGATTTATGTCAGAGTGGCCCAACAGAAGCCTCTCCTCAGTGCAAGACACATGAAAGCCCGCATGGAGTTAGCTAAAAAAACACCTGAAGGACTCCAAGATGGTGAGAAATAAGATTCTCTGGTCTGATGAGGCCAAGATAGAACTTTTTGTCCTCAATTCTAAGCGGTATGTGTGGAGAAAAACAGGCACTGCTCATCACCTGTCCAATACAGTCCCAACAGTGAAGCATGGTGGTGGCAGCATCATGCTGTGGGGGTATTTTTCAGCTGCAGGGACAGGACGATTGGTTGCACGCGAGGGAAAGATAAATGCGGCCAAGTACAGGGATATCCTGGAGGAAAACCTTCTCCAGCGTGCTCAGGACCTCAGACTGAGCCGAAGGTTTACCTTCCAACAAGACAATGACCCTAAGCACACAGCTAAAATAACGAAGTAGTGGCTTCACAACAACTCTGTGACTGTTCTTGAATGGCCCAGCCAGAGCCCTGACTTAAACCCAATTGGGCATCTCTGGAGAGACCTAAAAATGGCTGTCCACCAACGTTTACCATCCAACCTGACAGAACTGGAGAGGATCTGCAAGGAGGAATGGCAGAGGATCCCCAAATCCAGGTGTGAAAAACTTGTTGCATCTTTCCCAAAAAGACTCATGGCTGTATTAGAGCAAAAGGGTGCTTCTACTAAATACTGAGCAAAGGGTCTGAATACTTAGGACCATGTGATATTTTAGTTTTTCTTTTTTAATAAATCTGAAAAAATGTCAACATTTCTGTGTTTTTCTGTCAATACGGGGTGCTGTGTGTACATTAATGAGGAAAAAAAATTAACTTAAATGATTTTAGCAAATGGCTGCAATATAACAAAGAGTAAAACATTTAAGGGGGTCTGAATACTTTGCGTCCCCACTGTATACATCCACAATAAAGGTATTGTAAAACAAAGTCCGTGTGCAGAAATAGATGAATAATCAGTGATGAATTCCTCCACCGCAAACAATGTGCTAACACCACACAAAATGCACGCTTACCACAAGGCAAGCTAGATGAGTTTGTGGCCAATTACCCAGCTGGGATCTTTATCCAGGGGTGATTTGAATACGGTACCTCCAAATGGTCGGTGTGATGTAAAGGATATATCCAGCAGACAGCCAGGATACCCCGATCAGGCAGGTCCCATAAGAAGTGGTCAAAAGTTACCATAATGAAAAAGAAACTCACCATAGCATAATGACGATAAAGTACTGTTTGATAGAAATTTAAAATTAAACTTACAGCAATGAATGTTAAAAACAACAAAATAGCCGGCCGACTGTGCGAACGCCTGTCTGCTTAGACAGATACACGTTATGACGTCAGCATATCAGCTCCTCCTGACGCTTGTTTCGTCATGTAATGACGTCGTCTGGGGCACCACCATAGTTACCCATTAAAAAACAGATAAACAGGGGACCATAGTGTAAAACCATTTTAATATAAAAAAAAGGATTAAAAACCAAAGCCAAATGGCCGCTTACATGAGTTGGTGCCTTAGCCTGGCACTGAGGATGATGGCGTAAGTAACCAGGCAAATGGATGGTGCAGCCGTTCAGCTTCCGCTTGTGGAAAGCTTCCTGATGACGCTGTAAAAGGAAATGTACACCGAGGCGCACCCCGGTTACGTCATTTCCAGCCACTTCCAGTTTTACAATACCACGGCAGTGGAACGCACGCCGGTCCCACAAGCGGAAGCTGAACAGCTGCACCATCCATTTGCCTTGTGACTTAAGCTATCATCCTCAGTGCCAGGCTAAGGCACCAACTCATGTAAGCAGCCATTTGGCTTTAGTTTTTAATCTTTTTTTATATATTAAAACAGTTTTACACTATGGTCCCGTGTTTATCTGTTTTTTAATGGGTAACTAGGGTGAAGAACAGCAAGGTTCCCAGTTATATCTCTACCGGTACATCAGCAAGATTCCTGACCCACAAACACAGCCTAAACCGACCTTCTTTTTAGTTAAAGCGGTCATGGTGGTCTGGTGAGTAGGCTTTTCACTCACATCCACCATGTGATTTATATGAAGATTTTGCCATTGGTGACGGTGTAAAGATTCAAGTTGTATCACAACAAATATATTGACTTTTGTTTTTGATATAATACTTACTTCACTCTTAATCTATCTAAACACATAAGTTATAAATATAATATTATATGAATTGTTTAGCACTATGCACTTTAATACATTGTTGTCAGCATTTTGAACTTTGAGGGGAACAGCGTACAAACACTATTAAAACTATCACTTAATTAATTTTGTTTATTTTCCATAGAGCAAGGTTCTTTTCACTTTCTATGGTTTTGGGGGAACCCATGCCGTTTTTTGTTTTTTTAATTATTATTTTGGCGTGGGGTTCCCCTTCAAGATTCATACCAGACTCAAAAGGGGACAGGCGGATCAAAGTCGAATCCTGTTCATTGAAGTTGCATGACAGTCAGACATGAAGTCGTAGGGCAAAGTCGGATCAGAAGTCGTCCAACTTCCATGTCGAAGCAGTGTGAACCCAACCTAACACAGGAGTACTAGATGAAAGCCAGTATACGCAAAGAACTCCTTAGTAAGAGCAATAAAGCTGAACTTCCCTCTTTTTGTAAATAAAGAATTTAAGAAGGCCTATACTCAAAATTGTAAACATTCCTATACATGGCATAAATGTATAACACCCCATTTAAAACAAAAATATAATTATATAATTATATATTACCCTTTTCTATTGATTAACAATCTTAGACTTTATCAACCTCAGAGAGGAAATAATGGGTCACTGAACCTGGCAATAAGGAAAACACTGAACACTTTAAATGTACATGATATTTCTACAGCTGTAAATAAACTGTAGATGAACTGTTACAGCTGGCTATATTCTATAATCTGTATCATTAAATTGTGTCTTCAATTGTGCCATTAATCACATTACAAGCAATAAATCAATGGTCTCTGAAGTTTAATTTATACCACACACAGGGGATGGAATTTCCATTATTCTAGTAAATGCACAGTGTTGATTATAATCTTATTATAGGATTCTGGAAGATATTCCATATGCTCAGTTGATATTATAATTAGTGTAACTGCTTCCAGCTCAGCCACTGTATATAAACAGCTAGGTGGGACAGGCTTTGTTCTGGGAGCACATACCCAAACACTCTCCCTTGAACACAGCCTTGGGCCACGCAACAGCGTAATCTGTGACAAAGCAGATCATGGGTCGGGGAACAGGGCTGCTTTGTATGGGCCTGTATCATGTGATCACTGTGGCCATCACAGCAATCACTAAGTAGTAGTAGTAAACAGTGGCTGTCACTCATGACCCCATTGTTTACTACAGTGATCTCTGATTGGTCATTGTTCTCAACGGCTGCACATATACATTTCTGACACTGTTCAGCTGCCATCATAGTTGTATAAGCAATAGCAGTGTAAAAACAACAAAATTGTAAACAAAAATGGCATCATTGTACTACTTTGGCAGTGATCATGTACATTGACTGTCTGCTCTGATATCATTGCGAGTGCCGCCAGCCATGATCTCTAATACCAGCCAATACAGTACAATGTCACCAGTCAGTGTCCCTGATAACTGCCAAACCAGTTATTTTGTCCCGAATCACCGCCACATTGGTAGTTTTGTCCCTAATCACCACCACAGCAGTCACAGTGTCACTAATAGGGACATCCGGCGTGCAAAACGCCGGATGTTTTGCACGCCGGATGCTGAGATGTGTGGTTGGCCCTAATCTACAAACAAATCGACTCAAGGGGTGCAAGGACTGAACAAACATTAAGTACCCCGAAACGCATCGGGCCTGAAAAGAGTTTCTCTGTACACCCCATCATTGCTTACTGTATGATGTTTACTATGTTTATTATGTATTATTACTATGCTATCTAGGATATCCACATTGTTTTTAGAATGTATTCTTTCAGTAAATAAAAACTATTTTTTATATATTTCACACTAGTCTATACCCCTATATTCTTTACTTCTGTGCAAGTGCCGGGAAAGTCCATACAGGGGAACCCGCTGTTTTTATTTTTCTGATTATTGGATGTGGCACGGCTTTTTTCCTTATTCCTAAGCGAGTTGGTCGCTCTTTCTGTTACATGTTAAACTTCATGACCAGTATGAGAGAATGAGAGCGATAACACTAAATTTAATACACCCACTCCCCATTCACACCTAAGACCTTGTAACACTAACGAGTCACATGACATGGGATTGAAAGTAGCTTTTCTGTGTTTGCAGATGACACTAAGCTATGCAGTGGAATAACGTCCTTACAGGATGTCTCCAATTTACAAGCCAACCTCAATGCACTGTCTAATTGGACAACTAAGTGGCAAATGAGGTTTAATGTTGATAAATGTAAAGTTATGCACTTGGGGGCTAAATATGCATGCATCATACATACTAGGGGGAGTACAATTGGGGGAATCAATGGTGGAGAAAGATCTGGGGGTTTTGTTAGATCATAAGCTCATAAATAGCATGAAAATGCCAAGCTGTGGTTTCCAAAGGGAGCAAAGTCCTTTCTTGTATTAAGGAATGGACTTGATTCTGGGACCAGGGTTAGGGCTGATGACACTTTGCAAATTCAGTGGGTGTCGCAGTTTACTTACATTGGGGTTCGAATCACAATCAAAGTTTCAGATTTTTTATCCCTCAATCTCCTACCTTTAACTGATTTTCTGAAGGACAAAATTGAGATAAGGTGGAATTTACCGCTGCCGATCATAGAGAGAATTAGTCTTCCCAAAATTAAAGTCCTTTCAGTTCTTTATCTTTCTTTATTTTCTTCGTAATGCTCCTGTATGGGTCCCATGCTCATTCTTTAAAAGAGCCCATGGTATGTTTAGCTCCTTTATCTCCTCAGATTGGCCTCAAGGCTCTACAGAAACCATGGCGCCAGGGGGGCTAAGCCCTCCATGACTTGTAGAAGTACTATTTGGCAGGACAAGGGGTTTTTGCATGATGATGGCGAATGGAAGATGATGGGGACCAGGCCAAGGTACTAGAAACTGCCTTGTTGGGGTCCTATGAGAGCCTGAAATTCATGCTGAACAGAGGCTCTGACAATCATTTCTCTCTTACTATAACCATACGAGCTACAATCAAGGCTTGGGAGCAAATGCAAAGAAAATTTTTACCTGGCTCCTCTGCAATTTCTTCAGCCTCTCCACTTTGGCTAAACCCCCACCTTCCTTAGTTTGCATCCATCCCAGACCCAATTATCTGGGCCTCGAAAGGTGTCAAATGATATGGGATATTATTTGGGATGGTGCCATACTAACCTTTGACAACTTGAAAGCCCAATTTACTGTTTCCAGTGCCCCCCCCCCCCCATCAGTGACTAGATATAGAGCAAAGTGGGTAGAGGATGTACATGATCTTCAAGGCGAGGACTTGGACAATATGTGGGACTTTCCCTTTGTTCACTTGGTGTCCACCAGGGAAAGGCTAATAGACTTAAGATTTCTACATAGGATTCATCATACCCTGGCAAGGCTGGCCAAGATGTATTTGTTGGTTTCCATGGAGTGCTGGCGTTGCTGACACTCCCCAGCTACCTTTGGACACATATCCTGGTATTGCCCAGTGGTGCAGAGCTTTTGGGCAGACATGTCAAATTTATTACTAAAGTTACAACCATATTTATTCCCTTAACAGTGCCAGTCTGTCTCCTGGGCCTGTTGGAGGGGTTGCCCCCTACCAGGGTGCAACATACTTTGCTGAGCATCCTCCTATGTTATGTCCGTAAGACTATTATCCTTCACTGATAAAAAAAACTGTGGTGCCCTCACTGGCTTTTTTGAAAGGATTGGTTTAATAAAATGCTCCCATTTTATAGGGCTACCTATTTAACTAGAAGGTGTCTTAAGAAATTCAACAAGGTCAGGAAGTCCTGGCTTGACAGCCCCTCAACCAGTGCCTAGATGTGATCTGGTTTCCCTCTCACAATGTTTAACCTTTTGTATGAAGTCTGTACCATTGCCCTTCTTTATTATCCATTATATCACCCTTCTCTTAGTAGCTGAAAAGGTTTAGGTTATTAACTGACCCCTATGTCAGCCAGTGGTGGACAGAAGTTGTAAACAACAGTTTGGACAAGGGAGCCTATGGCTGATGTGACCACACCCAGGCATTCCCAGACATGAGCGGACCAGAGCGGTCTAAAAATAGGCAAGTATACAGCTTTATTTACACAGGTTAATCAGCAAGGATGTTAGCAGGGGAGGGGGCATCTTTAGGACTAGTTAGGTTGAGGCTGGAATTTTACTTTAAGCACTCTTATCAGGCTTGCCCAGTTCACCTCTGTGAAATTTAGAACATAGCCCTATGTTATAAAGATGAGGAGATGAGGTGAGTTGTTCTTTAGACCTAACACACTTTGTGTCCTAGGGTGACAAAGCTACTTCTTCATAGATACAGAATGGTTAGTGAACATTGTCACCCTAGAATAGACAGCAGATTACTAGCAGGGTCACATGTTAAATGGACAGGTAAGCTGTAATACGCAACACATTTTCTTGGCTTTAAATACACTTATGTTGAAGTTATGACTACCTTGCATGTTAAATGGACAGGTAAGCTGTAATATGTAGCGCATTTTCTTGGCTTTAAATACACTTATGTTGAAGTTATGACTACCAATTATTTTACCTCTATAGCCTTGAATGAGCGTTAAATGTGAGAAGATGGCAAAGTATATCTACCACCATCTGAAATTTTTCTACCCTAGTCCTCAGCCAATCTGGTCTTTCTGCAGATCTAAAAGGAAACAATTCCTTCTGATTTACTTCACCTTAGTGTTGTCAACAATAGCTGTGATTTTCCTTCTCAATGTTCTTTCTAAGTATTCCAAGCCTAGTAATCAATTCTAATGCATTGTAATGAATTTTATTCAGGCAACAAGATGTTGATCATGGCTTAAATTGTGTATGCATTCAAGACTTGATTAAACATATTTGTAACACAAGTCTGAGGATTCAAAGCACCCAAAAGAACTTTTTCATTTCTCTGTCATTTTAGCATGTATTATTCACCCTAAGATTTTAACATTTCAATGACATTGACCACGGCATCTGAGAAATATAACAATTCTTGTTTGAAAATGTAAAATTTAGATTTTTCACATTCCTTAGGCCAACTTATTTATTATTACTTTGCTTTAAGGAAATGCATATTAAAAAATGTATGAGTTTCTTATATGACAGATGCCAACAACCACAGGAACGCGTTACTCAATGCGACCTTGTAAAGGTTACAGCATGTCAGAACTGACCACCAAAATTATTATTACTCTGGAAAGCGAGAGCATTCACAATAAGGCATGCTAGTAATCATAACTGCTTGAAAACTATGACTTGAGTCCAGCTGTCTGTGAATTACACTGGCTACACAATAACATTCATTAAGGTGATACAATTACAGTTGAACAAATATTTTATTTCAACACAAACTGATTTTGTTAGATTTAATAAACTGATGGAATGGGCAATTCAAAATAGTCTTTAAATATTTCCTGTGTACAGCTTATTAATAAAGACTATCAGCCATCGATGGCTGAAAGCTCAGCTCCTCCCTCTCACCCATCAAGCTCAGGCCCCTCCCTCTTAGCCATCAAGCTCAGCCCTTCCCTTTAAGCCTCTCCCACTCGCTCTCTCTACCTCCCCCCTTCGAATCAGCCATTGTAAATAGGTCTAATGGTCTGCCGCCCCCCCCCCCCCCCCGGTACAGGCGGTAAAGCCATACAGGGTTCCTCACATAGGTATATACAGGATTTCTTAAAGGCACATGGGCACGCTACAGGAGATGGTGGCATTCAGTTGTCCATATATTCAGGATATTGTTGGTGATTCAAGTATATATCTACTTGGGAAAATACCTGCTGGAGATACCATAAGCGATTCTGACCTTCTTTGAGAAAAGAGGTCATATATTTCCGGTGAGTGCGGTGTGTTTCTATCTTTTTTTTTTTTTTTAATAAATTTTTATTAATGTCAGGCACGATCCAAGTACATAAAGAGAAACCCACCACAAGCTTGGGCGTGTTAAACATACATAATGTGGTACAAAGTCTCGGTCATACAAAAGTACAATAGAGAAGTAGGTAAGCAGGCTATGGGTAACCAACATTTTTATAATGTACAATATATTATTAGAAACAGGATCCAATCCCGACAGATCTTTCTCTTATACATAATATTAAAAGAAAGAAGAAAAGAGATAGAATAGAGGGAAAAGAATAAAAGGAGAGAAAAAAAAGATAGAGGTGTGAAGCAAGATGGGAGGGGGGGGGGGGGGGGGAATGGTAGGAGGTGTCCACCTCAGTCAATGCAATGCATTTTAGTGTATAAGTACATTATTTGGCTACAGTCATAATTTCCGCGTACGCCGCGGTATACTTGAAGGCGAACCATTGGGACCATATTTTCCTCCCCAAATCTGATTTATTTCTGAGGGAAAAAGTTAAATCCTCCATATAGTATGTGTGATCAACCTCGCATAACCATTGGCGCAGAGAAGGAATTTTGGAAGTTTTCCAGTACCTAGGAATGAGAGCTTTAGCAGCGTTTAACAAATGTGGTGTGATGGATTTTTTATATGGTCCCGCTGGTTCGTCTGTACAATGTAACAATACCTGCCAGGGGTCGTTTGGAATCTCCGAACCTTGGATTTCTTTTATCCAGTGGAGGATGGTGAGCCAAAAAGGCCTGATAAGGGGACAGGACCACCAAATATGAGCATGCGTCCCTCTCTCTCCACAGCCCCTCCAACAGAGAGGTGATTCCTGGGGAAATAGCTTGTGTAACACAGCCGGGGTGTAGTGCCACCTGGTTAAGAGTTTATAGTTAACTTCAGCTGTTTTCGAGGATATGGATGATGTGTGAGAGAGTAGTAGTATAGAGGACTTCTGCGTTTCCGTCAGGGTGTGATGAAGATCTTTCTCCCAGTTGCAAAGGAAGCTAGGGTATCCAATTGTGCCCAATGATCTAAGCGCTTTGTAGAAATAGGAAAGAGGTTTCTCCATAGGGCTGTCGCCTACAAAGGCTGACTCTATCCCCGTCAGGTTAGATACATCCCGCAATGGTTTAGGAAGGGATTTAATGAAATCAGATAATTGTAAGTATCTCCAAAGATCCATAAGCGATGGGTTCGGAGCCGCAGAAAGAGCAGATAAAGGTAAGGCGACAGAGTCTTTTGTGACTTGATGTAGTAAGACCGAGTTCCCCAGATTCCAGGAATGCAATCTAGGGTCAATGTTCCCCGGGGGGAAATACATGTGACCTGTGAGTGGCATAAGGGGGGAGTTATATTGCCAAGCGTATTTTTTACAAAGTGAGTCCCAGGTCCTTAAGGTGTAGTTCGTGAGAGGAGAAGCATCCATTGATAAATGCCTGGTTTTCGTCGGTATCCAGATTAGAGGGTAGAGGTCAGAGCCCCCTAACGTCACCTCCAGTGACACCCAGAGTTTTGAGTCCTTATGATATTTCCAATCTGAGATTCTGGATAGGATAACTGCCAAAAAGTATTGTTTAATGTCTGGAAGGGCCAGACCACCCTCAGCTTTTGATCTAGTAAGAAGAGATCTGGACAACCTAGGGCTACGTCTACCCCAGACATATCTGCAAATCATAGTTGTTAAACGTTTAAAGTACTCAGCTGGAATTTGAAACGGTATCATTTGAAACAGAAAGAGCAGCCTGGGCAGTATGTTCATTTTGACCACTCCAATCTTTCCCAGCCATGAATGTGCAATTTGGGACCATTTTTGGAGATCAGATTTGATCGAATTTAAAAGAGGCATGAAGTTAGCCTGGAATAAGGAGGACAATGAGGGAGTAAGGAATATACCTAAATATTTCATGGCTTTTTTTTGCCAACTAAAAGGGAAAGATTCTTGTAGGTGGGTCACAGTGTCTTTGGGGACTGAGATGTTCAGGATTTCAGATTTTGTCATGTTGATTTTGAAATTTGAGATTTGGTTAAAGGTCGAAAAGGACTGCATTAAGTTAGGGAGGGTAATTCTGGGCTGTTGAACGTAGAACAGAATATCGTCCGCATATGCGGCATATTTGTGTTCAAAGGAGCCCACAGTAATGCCGTGTATATTCGGGTTGTGTCTTACGGTGGATAAAAAGGGTTCTATCGAGAGGGCAAATAAAATCGGTGAAAGGGGGCATCCCTGACGTGTACCGTTATGTAGTGTGAAAGGGTCACTGAGAGTGCCATTAACTCTAAGTTGGGCTGTAGGGTAGTTATATAGGGCTGCTATTTGGGTCAAAAGAGAGGCGCCGATTCCCAGGTGGGCTAAGGTCGCCATGAGGAACTCCCAGTCCACCCGATCAAACGCCTTCTCGGCATCTGTTGACAACAGTAGGGTGGGCTGGGAGGACCTACGCACATGGGCAATCAGGGAAAGGGTACGCAGAGAGTTATCTCGCGCCTCTCGTCCGGGAATGAAGCCCGTTTGTTCATTCGACACCCATTTAGGGATTAAGGGGAGAAGTCTGTTGGCTATTAGTTTCGCGTATAATTTAGCGTCGATGTTTAAGAGGGAGATGGGGCGATAACTACCACAGCAACTAGGGTCTTTTCCCGCTTTAGGGATAATAGTAATGTGCGCATGTAGGGTTTCTGGTCTAATGGGGTCTCCGGAGGAAATTGAGTTGGCATAATTAGCTAATCTCGGTAACAGGATATCTGCAAACGAACGATAGTATGAAACCGTAAGCCCGTCCGGGCCCGGAGCCCTGCCCGATTTCATAGCTTTAAGAGCTTTGCGTAACTCTTCCGAGGTGAATTCCCCGTCTAGAGTTGATAATAAATCGTCTGCCAATTTTGGGAGTTTAGCGTTTGCGAGGTAGTCTTGAATAGCCTGTTTGCGAGTGGTGTGGTCTGGTATAGTGTGTTGAACGTGATAGAGTTGTTGATAAAACGTTCTAAACTCCGCCGCTATTGCAGGGGTGTGGTAAACTAATTCATCCGTTTTAGATTTCACTTTGGCAATGAAAGAAGCTGCTTTTTTTTGTTGTAGAGAGCGAGCCAGCAACCTGCCAGGTTTGTTGCCCCATTCATATGTACGTTGGGCTGTAATGTGAAATTGCTGTTTCTGTTCAGTGTGGAAAAAATTCTTCAGATCTTCTCTCTTTTTAGTCAGGGCTTCAAGCACCTGTTTTGCAAGACCCGCTTTGTGTTGTCGTTCAAGCGTGCCTATGTCTCTGAGCAGCTCTACTTGCTGTGTCGCTCTCTCTTTTTTTTTTCTAGATCCTAGTTCAATCAGTTTACCACGTATGAAGGCCTTATGGGCCTCCCAGAGCACTCCCGGTGAAGTCTCCGGGCAGGTATTTTCCCTGAAGTATTGTGTCAGTTCCCCAGCAATAGCTGCAGTGTCTATGTCATCTGTGAGTAAGTTTTCATTTAATTTCCAGTTAGCAATCCTAATTGGTATGGATGGGATTTTTATCTGGAGGATGACCGGTGAATGATCTGATAGTGTGGAGGTTTCTATTTTAGCATCAGTGACCAGGGGAAGATGGAAGTGATCAATAAGTAGGTAATCGATACGCGAGTAGGAGTGATGTAAGTGTGAGAAGTGAGTATAGTCCCGTGTTTTGGGGTTGAGGATTCTCCAGACGTCCATTAGTTGGGCATCTTGTAGGCGTTTACGGATGAGTGTTAATCGTCTGTGTGTGATACAGGATGCGCCCGTGGATGTGTCGATTGGGGGCTCCAAGGGAGCATTAAAATCCCCGGTGAGCAGGACACATCCCCGGGCGAACTCCGTCAGTTTAGTGAGGGTGGCAGCTAAGAAGCCAGTTTGGTCTCGGTTGGGAGCGTATAGTGTGGCTATGGTGCATAGCATACTGCCCAGCTTGCCCCTGATGAATAGGAAACGCCCCGAGGGGTCACTCACCATAGTCTCGAACGAGAACGAGGTCCCCCTGCGAAAGCCAATGGCCACACCTTTGGACTTGCGGATATCAGAGAGGCTATAGTACCACGTGGGGTAATTTGGAGAGAAAAGTTTCACATTCGTTGTATGTGTTAGATGGGTCTCCTGTAGGCAGACAATGTCGGCCCGCAGGCGATTCAGTTCTCTAAACAAATTGTGTCGTTTACCTGGAGCATGCAGACCACGGACGTTGAGTGAGAGTACGTTGAGCTTAGCCATTGACCCCGTCAGGAGCACCTCGCTTCTTCAGATCTGAGGTAGACACAAATACAAGGGTTAGGGCAGGAAGAGGATGGGACAGGGATAAACCAGTAGAGGAGAGAAAGAGAGAGGAGAGACGGAAGAAAGAAAAGGAAGAAGAGTAAGAGAAAAGAGGTAGATTCAATACCACAGTCGCCACCCCTGATATGTCAGGGTAGCAAACATCATACATAGCACTGCAGCACATAGTAGGGGTAAATCGCGAGTCCCGCACACCCGTAGCCCCAATCTCCGGAGGGACATACCCACGAGAGCACAGGACCCCCCGACACCCCCGAGGAGGCGGGTCCGCCGCCTGGAGCGGCATACAGAGAGCGCACAACACGGCGCGTCTGTCTGCCCCAGGGCCCCGGAGCCGGCACAGTCAAGTTGTTATAACACAAAAGATATTTATTACACAACTCAAGGTTTAAATTTAACCACGAAAACCTCTAAACCTGGTAACACTGGAAGTGTCACAGTCCCGGCAGATTTGGGTTTGGGTCCCTAAACCAGGGAGCCAAAACAAAAGAGGAAAAGGAAAGTTATGCGCACAAGTTCAAAAAACAACAAAGAAGAAACATCAGAAAAAAAAAAAAAAAAAACTTCCTCTTCCTTGTATATAACAGTAGGGATATCAATAATTGCAAGTGCAAAAAAGACAAAAAAAAAAAAAGATCCTTAATGTCAGAACAAGGTGCTTTATGTTATATACTTGCGACCATCGTCGAGGGCAGGTTGTTGCAGGCCCAAGTCAGGATCCAGTTGTTTTCATAAGTGATTCACCCATCTTGCTGGGGAGATGAACCGGAGGAGCCAGACTTGCGCCTGTGGTCTACTTTCTGCCACCTGGGTTCCGTAGAGGGGGTAGGAGAAGGAATGAGATCCTGCCATCCCGGGAGTTCTGGTTTGGGTATGTTGAGCTCTTCGCAGAACTTCACCAGGTCCTCTGGGAAGCGAAGTATCGCCGTCTTGCCCTCCTTACGTGCAATAAGGGACGCCGGGAACCCCCAGCGATAGACAATAGATGCTGCGCGGAGTTGTTCAGTGAGAGGACGCAGAGCCCTGCGTCGATCCAGCGTTTCCCTAGCTAGGTCTGGGAAAAATAGGAGGGAGGCCCCGTCAAAGTCCAGAGGTGATTTTTCCCGGGCCTTCTTCATGATTAATTCCTTCTCCTCAAAATAGTGCATCCTGCATATGACGTCTCGTGGGGCCTCCGTTGACAAGTTGCGGGGGCGGAGGGCCCTGTGAGCACGGTCTATTTTCAGAGGAAAGTCCGCGGCCTGGCCGAGCAGGCCATTAAATATGCCACGTAGCGAGGGGAGGAGGTCGTCCTCGCCCGTGGCCTCCGGCAACCCTCTTATCCTAATGTTGTTCCGCCTGTTGCGGTTCTCCTGGTCCTCGATTTTGTAGAGGGCCATTCTGTGTGCGATGGAGAGGGTGCGGGCGGTGTTCTGCAAGGCCCTAATGGCGGTCGCGTGACGATCCAAACGTTGTTCGGTCTCCTCCACTCGCTCTAACACGTGTGTAAGATCCGATCTCACTGCAGAGAGTTCTTTCTTAATCGAGCGTTCCAGACCCGCAAACAGGGACGCCAGCTCCGACTTGGTGGGGAGATCACTTACGAGTGCCGCCACGCCAGGATACTTTGGTGCGCCTTCCTCCCCTTCTGAGCAGGCCGAAGTCGCTGGGGAGTGTCTCCCCGGTTCAGGTCTGTGGCGGGAGGCGGAGCACGCGCCTCGAGGTGAGCGGCCTAGTCCGTCCAGGTCAAGGGAGTCCTCCGGATCAGTGGCTAGGAAACGTTTTATGGATCCCGAAGGGGTTCCTTTTTTGGGCAGAGACTTGCCTGATCTCTTCCGCATGGTGTAGGGGATTGTGCCGGGTAAAGGTCTTGGTTTAAGCTAATGAAAAGTAGTGCCAGCGCCGGAGCCCAAGGAAGACACGTCTTTACCGCTGCATGCCGAAACCACGCCCCCGGTGTGTTTCTATCTGGGAGAAGAGGGATAGAACAGTTTTTTCCTGGGTGTCACTCTTTTGTTTGAATACATTTTTACATCGCTCCTGGAATTTTATTTACACCAAGCACTTTATTTGGACTGCTTTTTATGAACTTTATTACACATTTATCATTTTTGAGGTATATTTGTTTTGTGTACGCGGTCAAGTCTTCCAAGCTTTCCTGTGTACATCTTCGGCTTTTTAACCACTTACAGAACGGTAGATTTTCCTGCTTAATGACCAGGCCATTTTTTGCGATACGGCACTGCGTCGCTTTAACTGACAATTGTGCGGTCGTGCGACGCTGTACCCAAACAAAATTTAGGTGCTTTTTTTTCTCCCACAAATAGAGCTTTTATTTGGTGGTATTTGATCATCTCTGCAGTTTTTATTTTTTGCAATATAAACAAAAAAAAAAACCAAAAAAAAAAACAATATTTTTTACTTTTTGCTGCAATAAATATCCCCAAAAATGTTTTTAAAAATCAAATTTCTTCATCAGTTTTGGCCAATATATATTCTTCCACATATTTTTGGTAAAAAAAAAAAAAAAAATTGCAATAAGCGTATATTGATTGGTTTGCGCAAAAGTTATAGCTTCTACAAAATAGGGGATAGATTTAAGACATTTTTTTTTACTAGTAATGGCGGTGATTAGCATTTTTTAGCGGTACTGCGACGTTGCGGTGGACAGATCGGACACTTTTGACACATTTTTGGGACCACTGACATTTATACAGCGATCAAGGGGTTAAATGTGTTCCCTCATTTGTGTTTCTAACTGTGGGGAGATGAAACTGACTAGAGGAGGATCCAGAACGTTGTTCCTAGCTAGTAGGAACAGACAATCTGTCTTTCCTCACAGAACAGGGATTAGCGTGTTTACAAAGTCCCTGGTCTGGCTCTCGTGCCTACGACCGCAGGCCACATACATCAGTTCCCCCGCTGTGCAGCAAGCGCGCACGTGCGCCTGCCACATGCATTTAAAGGGCAGACGTACAGCTACGACGGTTCGCGGGATCGTGCCGACCTGCCACATGATCCGGCTGGTCGGCAAGCGGAAGTCGCGCAGTTAAGCTTGAAGACGCGCAGCTCCATTTTTCACATTTTGTTCTACTAGTTACTTATATGATGGTATTATGGGATAAACATTATTTAAGTTATATATCACATTTAGTTTACATCATTTAGTTTGCAACCATAGTTTGTAGACACTATACCTTTCACACAAACTAATCAAAAAATACACTTACTGGGGGGATGAGAATTAGGGATGGCAAATACAAGCAGACTACCCTTCATTGTTAATTTCATCGTTAAAGAGGGAAAAATTCCTAAAAAGGCAATTGTGAACATAAACATTAGTGTGGTCAGTATCATGGTTGGTAACGTAATATGAGGGTTCTTCAAAAAGTTTTGACACTTTTTTTTTAAACTTTATTAAATATAAAAAAAAGTGTGGAAACTTTTTGAAGACCCCTCATATAAATAAAACCAGCAGGCAGTGATTAATGAGATTACGGTAAGAAAGGAAACTACATGCAGTATAGGGATTTCAGGTTTGTTGGCCATCACCAATACAGTGTAAAGAAACCATTGCTTCTGTGGAGGAGGGTCTTTGGGATCAAGGTGACAGAATACCCAGACAACTGCAGGCAGTTTGGTATAATCAACTCTGTGATATTAACCACTTCAGCCCCGGACCATTTGGCTGCTAAATAACCAGGCCACCTTTTGCGATTCGGCACTGCGCCGCTTTAACTGACAATTGTGCGGTCATGCGACGTGGCTCCCAAACACAATTGACGTCCTTTTTTTCCCCACAAATAGAGCCTTCGTTTGGTGGTATTTGATCATCACTGCGGTTTTTATTTTTTGCGCTATAATTCTAAATAGAGCGACAATTTTGGAAAAAAAGCAATATTTTTTACTTTCTGCTATAATAAATATCCCCAAAAAATATATAAAAAAACTATTTTTTTCCCCAGTTTAGGCTGATACCTATTCTTCTACATATTTTTGGTAAAAAAATATTGCAATAAGCGTTTGATTGGTTTGCGCAAAAGTCATAGCATCTACAAAATAGGTGATAGTTTTATGGCATTTTTATTAATAATTTTGTTTGTACTAGTAATGGCGGCGATCAGCGATTTTTATCGTGACTGCGACATTATGGCAGACAGATTGGACATTAATACAGCAATCAAAGCTATAAAATTGCATTGATTACTGTAAAAATGTCACTGGCAGTGAAGGGGTTAACTGCTAGGGGGCGGGCAAGGGGTTACATGTGTCCTAGGGAGTGATTCCAACTGTCTGAGGGATGGGCTAGCAGTGACACGACACTGATCGCTGCTCCCAATGAGAGGGAGCAGACGATCAGTGTCCTGTCACTAGGCAGAATGGCGAGATGCTGTGTTTACACAGCTCCGTGACACGATCACAAGCACCTGGCGGACATCGAGTGGCAGGTGCGCGCGCACGACGGGAAATTCAAAGTGACGTATAGGTACGTTACTTTGCACAGCCGTGCCATTCTGCCGACATGTATCTACAGGAGGCGGTTGGCAAGCGGTTAAGTTCTACTTCTGCTGCAAACCAGTTCCCAATGCACAGTTGAATCAGTGGTAAAAACTGAATTATTTACACGGCTCCATCCACTATTCTAAAATGCAGAATAAATCCTTTATTTTATAAATCTGAGGCAGAAGCGAGAAAATACAGATACCTTCTGCTTATGCACAGTGCTATGTACAAAACCAGTATAAATTTCCTTTTTATAAGAACCAATATATACATATTTTATTACATAAAATGGGATGCAATAAGCACATATCTATTTTTTTTCTCAACAAGGACCATTAAAAAGAGCGACAGATGGACACTTTAATCATAGCACATGTCAACATTCAAGCAGCAAATATCATGGTATTTACTTTTAACAATGATTTTATGAAATAACTTTTTTGTTTTTTTATTTTTGGACTAATTATATTATTCACATATGTGAAACAAACTCAAGAAACCACTGCAGCCCACTGCACTGCACAGCCAGTCAGGTAAAAACAGTATTCTTCAGCTGCATAGTCAAAAGGAATACGACAAAAGCATCTACAAATAAATACAAACTGTAAATAGTGGTCTCTATTCTCTGCTTATGCAGTATGGTAGAGGTGCACACATAGCAAGACTGACTAAACAAAGCTACAATACTTAAAAAGATAAGCAGATCCATGCCAATGCTGTCTGTGCCCACCTCATTTCATTTCTGTTTCAACTCACAGTAGTTATATAAACATAAATTGAGGGTAACCCCCCCCCCCCCCTTCTCTCAAAAGGGACACTGTCAGCAATGAACATAATTTGACTAAAGCTGGATTCAGGTTTTAATACAATAGATATTGAACTACACAATAGTGAGGCTCGGTTCACACTAGGGGTGGCACGACTTGCAGGTCGCCTGCACACGACTGCCACGGCGACTTGCAAAACGACTTCTGTATAGAAGTCTATGCAAGTCGCCTCAAGTCGCCCCAAAAGAAGTGCAGGAACCTTTTTCTAAGTCGGAGTGACTTGCGTCGCTCCGATTAGAACGGTTCCATTGTACAGAACGGGACGCTACTTGTCAGGCGACTAGGTCGCCTGACAAGTCGTCCTAGTGTGAACCGAGCCTAAGGTTTGCAACAAGATCTATACAAAGTATTTTTGTTTGAAGTGCCTACACAGTTTTGCCCAGAATCCAGCAGAGTATCTACAAATTAATGTTGGACCTGGGTAAGGTGATATACTGAACAATGCAAAAAAAATAAATAAATAGTTTCCGAAAGACATCCTCCTAGAACTGACAAGAGGAGACAAAGGAATGGTGTCTCACGCAAATCAAATCCACAACCACAGAAATGTCATATTACATAAACTAGTATTGGATAGGGCTTAACCAAAATACACACCTGCCGAAAATCGGCTGAAAAACAGTCAGTTTGGCAGTTACTGGCTGACTTTTGGTCTGTGTGTACAGCTCTTTGCCCAACCAGCATCCGATCAGCAATCACAGCCAGTGGCTGGAAGCGCTAATCATTGTGTTCTCATGAGGAGGCAGTCAGAACACAATAGCTCAGCGGGGACATCTCTGCACTAACATCAAATGTGTTCATACAGCGATCTGTAAGTTTTTTTGTCATTCAGCCCGCTGGGTTGAATGAAAGAAACTTCCCATGCGTACCTAACATTAGACAGCCTACAGAAGTGAGGGAAAAGCCCAGATGTGTTTGAAGGGGTGGACATGAAGGTAAAACCCCAAATCTCACTCTTCTTGGTAAAAATGTATATGGTTTAGAAATATTAATGGCATAAAAAAATGGGCACATAAAAAATAAATTATTTACAGGCATCAGTATTTACTGTGTGTATTCTGTATTAAAAATCGTGATAGCGAGTTTTTCTTTTTGATCGATGTGTTTCTTTTAAATGCTGTAATTTTCAGGTTCAGCCTTCTCAATCTAGCTGAGGTACAGTACATCAACATTCTGGACAAAAAGTAACATGCTCACAATTATTTCTAAATGTCATTCTTATTAGTAACTGTTCTGGGCACAAACATTGGCCTAATACCGCTGCACATAGTGCCAGAACACAGCAATAATTAACAAGTAACTGGAGCGGATGTAAGGTAATGGGGTAACACACAGGTCATTACAGTCTGAAGCAGCTTTTGGACCACATTTCAATCAATTAGCAACCAGATTGTTTTTTCAAAGACAGACCTGCGTGTAGCCAAGCTAGCACCCATCATACATTTTCTTTCAAAACCAAACTCTATATAACAGAAAGCCCTTACAATCATCAATGTGGCCACATTGTAAGGACCAGACCCATGTTTATCCTCTGCACTTCTAAATTTTTCAAAATTCAGTGGCATGGTGTTCTCCACAGAGCCATACCTCTTACAGATTTGACAAGGAAACATGATTTTTATGTTGGTAGAAAATAAACAAAAGAAGATAGTGCCTTGATTACAGTGGTACCTTAGCAACTCTTTAATATGGTGATGCACAGAAACAGACTTATAGAAATATGTTGAGAGGCAACAATTCTAGCTCAGCTTTTATTTGACCAATGCTATAGCCTCTGAAGTATAAAAAAATATTTTTGTACTTATCCTAAAAAAAAAAAATCTTAATGTTTATTGAGGGACTTGCATGTCAGGAGGTTGGGACACTAAAAAACAAGAAATGTTAGGCCAGCCCCTATATAAAGCCTCCTCTAAATTCATGCTTCATGTTTATGAGTAAGCAGTACAAGAGACAACAGAGAGGGATAGGACCTCTGTCTCTCAATGGACCTCATAAAAAAAGATTTCACGGTTTAGGAACCGGAACGGATAGTCAGACAAGCCAAAACGTCAGGGAGCCAGAGATGAGCGTAGTAGAACAGCAAGCAGGATCTGGAGCCAGAAGGAATTTCAGCTAAGCAAGTCTTTAACAGGGACACAAGAGAGCGTATCTAGAGATGTGACCAAGGCGAAGGCAGAGATCATCTGGACTGGACGGCTTAAGTAGGTAGGACGGGCAGGATATCATCAACATGTGAGTCACTGTAGAGAGATAGGAGTGGCAATTAGCTGACAGCTGAGCGGCCAGCTGAGCCCAGCCCTGACAGTGCCCCCTCCTCAATGACCCCTCCCCCTCGGAGGACCACCAGGCTTTAAGGGAAAATGTCTATGGAAATCACAGAGGAGGACAGGGCATGAACGAAGACCACAGAGATGCTCCTCTAACACAGGAATACTCTGTGGAACAAATGAGTCAGGCAACATGGAAAGTTGGAAACCATAGTTCACCATAAACAGGGACAATTGGGAAGCAGAATTCAAGGCACTATTGTGAGCAAACTCCGCCCACGGTAAGAGGTCTGACCAGTTGTTATGATGGTCAGAAATATAGCAACGTAGGAATTGTTCTAAGGACTGATTGGCTTGTTCTGCGGCCCCATTAGACTGCGGATGATAAACAGAGGAGAAAGCAAGCTGAATTCCCAACTGTGCACAAAAGGCTCACCAGAACCCGGACACAAACTGACTACCTCGCCTGAGACAATCACCTGTGACAATCAGCCCATGTAAGCGAAAGATCTCCCAAGCAAAAAGCAAAGCCAGTTCCTTAGAAGTGGGCAACTTCTTAAGTGGAATACAATGGGACATTTTGAGAACCGGTCAACCACCATAAGGATAACTGTGTTGCCCTGGGAGTTGAGTAACTCCACAATGAAATCCAATCCCTGCAGGTGACGCTTTCTTCTAAAAGTAGCGACAAGGATGCATAGCACTCTCAGACGTAGGATGTTGAAACAGAAGGGTGCCAACTCCAGTCTCAGAAACATAAACCTCAAGGATAAAGGTAACGTAGGATCAGGACGTGCCAACACAGGAGCAGAAACAAAGGCAGCCTTGAGACTCTCAAAGACCTTAATGGACTCCGGAGACCAACTCTGTGGGTTACCATCCTTTTTGGTCATATCAGTCAGGTGCTTGACCAGAGATGAGAAGTTACGAATAAACTTCTGATAATAGTTGGCAAAGACAAGAAAACGCTGCAAAGGACGTAAACCCACGGGTCGGGGCCACTGTAGGACTGCTGAAAGTTTCTCTGGGTCCATCGAAAAAACCAGCAGTGGAAATGACATAACCCAGGAATTTAACCTGTTCATGATGGAATTCGCACTTTTCCAATTTACAATAGAAATTGCTCTCCCTTAGTTTCTGAAGCACACGACAGACATCTCTGTGGTGGCTCTCCAGGGACATGGAAAATATGAGGATATCGTCGAGATAAACCACTACACATAACTGCAACAAATCTCGGAGAACATGGTTAATAAATTCCTGGAAAACTGCCTGGGCATTACAAAGGCCAAAAGTCATTACAAGGTACTCATAATGGCCTGTTCTGGTATTAAACACAGTTTTCCACTCGTCGCCCTCCTAAATCCTCACGAGATTGTGTGCCCCTCTCAAATGAAGCTTCGTGAAAACTGTTGCTCCCTTGAGGCAGTCAAATAACTCCGTAATCAATGGAATCGGATAGGCATTCTTAATCGTGAAACAATCAAGACCCCTATAATCAATACAAGGTCTCAGTTCACCACTCTTCTTCTTCACAAAGATGAAACCAGCACCTGCAGGAGACGAGTATTTGTGGATGATACCTCGAGAAAGTGCGATTGCAACATACTCCTCCATGGCCTTATCCTCCAAGACAACAAAGGGAAAACCCGGCCACGAGGGGGTATGGCACCAGGTTCAAGGTCAATTGCGCAATCATACGACTGGTGTGGAGGCAAACTACCGGTTTGACCTTTGTCAAAGACATAATTAAACAGAGAGGTGATAAGGGCGCTCTGGTGGAGGTGGGTAGCTGGTCAGAGGGATGATAGTGATGAGATGGCACTTCTGGTAGCACTTTGGTTAGAGGAGAAGCAACTCTGAAGATATAAAATTTTTTCTTTTTCTTTTTCTTTTCCTTTTTTATAAAGACATAATTAAAATCGTGGTACTCCTCCGGCAGGGAGGAGAGTGAAGGGGTGCACAGGACCTTGGCTACCTTCTGGAAGCATCTCTTACTGCATTGTGGCGACCAGGAGAGAACCACAGCATGGAGCCAATCAAAAGAGGGGTTGTGCCTCTGTAGACAAGAATAACCAATAACCAGCAGAAACTTAGGTGAGGAAATAACTTGGAATTGGATTATCTCATGGTGAAGAGCCCCTGCGGCCATGGACAACGGAACAGTCTCATGAGTCACATGGGCAGGCTGTAGAGGTCTCCTGTCAAGACCCTCAATGGCAAGTGGAGTGTCCGCAGAGAGACACGTGAAGCCCAACTGCATGGGTTTATCTTCACAGCCCGACTCGGTACCAAGAGGCATGGGAGTTGAGGAAGGCAAGGGTGGGACTGCAAAGTTCGGAAACAAATGTACAGGAGGCTTCCGCAAGTACTCCTTAAAAGGGAGTCTTTCTCTGAGTCTGGAGTCAATGAGGATGGCAAACGTAATCAACTTCTCCAGCTTAGTGGGTATATTTCGGGCTGCTATCTCATCCCTGATGGTATCCGGGAGATGATGAGAAAAAGCAGCCACGAGGGCCTCATTATTCCAAGCAACCTCTGCTGCCAGAGTACAGAATTCAATGGTGTAATCGGCAACAGTTCTCGGTACTCTGTTTAATGGACATGAGGCACTTGGCAGCAGAAGCGATGCGTGCCTGAACATCAAATGCCCTTGTAAAAGAGGCCACAAACTCAGGGAAACTCAAGACAGGTTTTTGCGTCTTCCATTAGAGGGTTTGCCCAGGCCAAGGCTCTCTCATAAAGCAAAGATATCACGAAACCTACTTTGTCTATGTCCGTGGGAAACGTCTGGGGCAGCATCTCAAAGTATATCTCAACCTGGTTGAGAAACCCTCTGCATTGGACTGGATCGCCTCCAAATCGCTGGGGAAGCCGAGCAGAACCAGACATACCTCTTATAGAGGTAATACTCGCCTGCACAGAGACTGGAGCAGCAGTAGGGACAGCCTGCAACACAGGTTGTACCCAAACAGCCACAGAGGGAGATTCCAGTTGAGCCATGTGACTCAGGAGCGTTTGTAACACCATGGCAAACTGATCCATGCGGTGATCCTGCTCATCCAATCTTGAAAAATTACCAACAAGTGAATTGACTGCATCTTCTGAATTCATGGCCTTCGCCTACTGTCAGAAACCATGAATCAGACTAAGACAGTTAAATAACACAGAGTAAATATAGTCAAAACATAGCCAGAGTTTAGGAACCGGAACGGATAGTCAGACAAGCCAAAACGTCAGGGAGCCAGAAATGAGCATAGTAGAACAGCAAGCAGGATCTGGAGCCAGAAGGAATGTCAGCCAAGCTAGTCTTTAAAAGAAACACAGGAGAGAGTCTCTAGAAATGTGACCAAGGCGAAGGGATCATCTGGACTGGACGGCAGGACTGACGAGCAGGATATCATCAACAGGTGAGTCATTGTGGAGAGATAGGAGCTGGCAATTAGCCGACTGCTGAGCGGCCAGATTAGAGAAGGAAGGGCTGAGCACATGTCAGGGAAACAGTCTTAGGACTGGCGATCCTGCCAGTAACCGCCATGGTCACGCCGGGCGCATTCCCCAGGTGCATGCGCGCAGGCAGATGCGCGACAGCGATTACACACAGATGCAACACCTAATTCCTGTTTACTACTCGGCTTGCCTGACTCTCCCTGATCTCCGCCTGCATCGATTCCCGGCTTGGACTTGACTACACTCCTGTCTGCACCCCTGTACCTTCGCTTGTCTGCACTGTCTTGACCCCTGGCCTGGCTACTGACTCTGTTCCTGATTAACCTGTTGTACCTCTGGGGGCGTGGCCAGCAACTGGGATGTGAGGACGTGTTCAGCCTGAGCTCCGTCCGCACGCACACATCCTGGCCAGATCCTGTTATCCAGGCCGGCATCCGAGGGTCCCATCTGCCCCCACAGCACCCAGGGAGCATAGTGACCATCGGGGGATGGTCAAATACGGACCACCTATGGAGGAGGCCCCGGGATTTGAGCCGCCGTTACCGCCATGCAGGCCGCAGCAAGTTGGCGCCGATCAGCACGAGGGGATCACACAGAGACAAGCAGCCTCCACATCTACACCTTGGAAGCAGCTTAAGGGGAAGGGTGAGTCACAGAGATCCCCCCTACCTTAAGCCCAGAAGACCCTCTCTTGTTCTCCTCTGCGGAGGAACATGATCCTCACTCCCCCAGAGCAGACAGGGATGATGCAGGCCCTGCAGAGCCATCCCTAGCCCAGATTATGGCAGCCATCCAGCACAGCCATGCATCTCTCACCTCACAAATGGACACTATCAAGACAGAATTATCCTTTTTGAAACAGGATGTCCACAATATCCGCCATAGAGTGACTAATGCTGAGCAACGTATTAGTGACATGGAGGATGAGACACGTCCCTTACAGGGCTCTATAAGGGAACTGCGGCAGGCTCATGAGTACACTACAGATAAGATCACTGATATGGAAGACCGTTTAAGGAGAAACAACCTGCGCTTCCTGGGGTTCCCAGAGGGTGCTGAGAGCAAAACACCAGAAACATTCATGGAAAGATGGCTGTTGAATGAGTTTGGTGCCACCACCTTTTCACCAATGTTCGCCATAGAAAGGGCACACAGAATCCCCATGCGCCCTCTACCACCTGGGACCCCACCACATGCCATGATTATAAAGCTGCTCCACTTCCGAGACAGAGAGGCTATTCTCAGAGTGGCTCGAGAGAGGGGCAAAGTTTCCTTTAATGGCAATGGCATTACCATTTTCCCAGATTTCTTCGTAGCAACGCAGAAGCAAAGAGCCACTTTCCTGGCAATTAAACGCAGGTTACGGGAGCTTCATCTTCCATATGGCATGTTATATCCTGCACGTTTGCGAATCATTTACCAGGGCAAGGCCTACTTTTTTACGGATCCCAAGGAGGCATCACATTGGGTGGACACTTTGGGATATTTGAATCGCAGAAACCAAGATAGGAGATCTCCTCCCCGGTAGTGTCTCACCTTACATGAAGCTCACCAAGCCACCTTCATTATGCCCCATTGCCGGTGGATAGGAGAAGCATGGAAACGAGGAGACCTGGAGGGGTTTTGTTTTATTTTGCCCCCTATACTTCATCTATCCTCATCTACATACAGCCGATATGGGACTTTGCATCCTGAATCCCCTGAAGTAGAAGATATCTCCCCATCTACATATAGCCGATATGGGACTTTGCATCCTGAATCCCCTGAAGTAGAAGATATCTCCCGTGCTATTCTCGGATGCCAATCAATAGCATGTCATCCTCTCTGTTTTTCATTTCTTTTACTGTTATTTTTTGACACTATGATTTTTCAGGCCAAGAGATACCACACATTTTTAATTTGTGCGGACAAATGCAGATGGAGACCCAGAGTTGTGGACTTTTACACGTCTCCTGGGACTAGTTGGTTAGGGGTCTGAGCCATGGCCCTTCTACCGAATAGGTTTGGTTACGGGAATAAAGCTCTCATATGTTGGGTGGTGGGACCCGGTAGGGTTAGGGAGGGAAAATCTGTTGGGGAATCTTTTGGGGGGTTTTGCTTTAATGCCACGGTTATCTACAAACAACACTGGTATTCAATTGCATATGTATACTTCACTAATGATTTTTTGGTCTTACAGTTTTCACAATCCAAAACTAAGATTAATGGACTGATGATTAAAATATCAGAGATGTTCATATTTTGGTGTATTTCTCAGGGCTCGCTAGACCTCATCCTGGGATGGGCTCTGGCGAGCAATGAAAAAATGGGCTCCAACAGTCATAACTTACCTATACACATGTCTAAACTCCGTTTAGTTTCATGGAACGTTAGGGGGCTTAACTCCAAGGTCAAAAGGTCCTTGATGTTTGAATATTTGGCGATACACAATCCACACGTGATCCTCCTCCAGGAAACCCACCTTCAGGGGTCAAGGGTAATGGCTCTAAAGAGAGCAAAAATTGCCTATGCCATACATTCTACTTACTCCACGTATGCCAGAGGCACGTCTATCCTTATAGCAAAATCAGCACCTGTCACCATAAAACATATTAAAATTGACCCTAACGGGTGTTTTGTTATTGTGGTACTTGAATTGTGGGGTAAGCCCTATACGGTTACAAGTCTATATGTCCCACCACCATTCACTAAAATATTTTTCGAACGGGTAATGAGTTCCCTCTTGGCAATAGCAGAGGGCCCTCTACTGATAGCAGGGGACGTTAACACAGTACTCGATAATTCTATAGACAGGTTCAAGTGTTCTACATTGTCCCCCACACTCCTGTGCTCTTTTTTAACCCAATTTGACCTGGTGGAGACCTGGAGGTGGAAACATGCGGACGGGAGGGAGTACTCGGGTCAGTCTGAAACGCACGGTACTCTATCCTGGATTGATTTATGTCTAGTTTCATCTGAATTGTTGAATAGGGTGGTGGAGGCCAAATATCTCCCTAGGGTGGTGTCTGACCACTCCCCTTTAATGGTGGACCTTGCCCTGGGCCCCCCCACCTTATACCGCATGTGGCGACTGAGCCCATTGTGGCTAGCAGATCAGGTGGTGGTAGATCAAAGCGCAGCGGAAATGAAATCATATTGGTTGAGTAACCATCAGAATGTCTCTGTCCCATTGACCTGGGATGCCTTTAAGGCCACCACACGTGGCACTTTTGCGGCGGCGATTGGGCAGGCCCGCAAGGCATCCCAGTCCAAATTAAAGGATGCAGAGGAGGATCTCAGGGCAGCAGAGGCTGTCTATTCCACAGCCCCTACCCCAGCGACATATACTGCCTGGAAACATAGATCCAGAGACCTGGACCTAGTCCTTCTGGAGCGCACTCAGAAGAAATTGCTGTATCAAAGCAAGCGAATCTTCGAGTTCGGAGACAAAAATAGCCGACTACTAGCTTATTTGTCTAGGCCTGATTATCAACCGTGCAGTATTCCAAGAATTAAAAATATAGTAGGTAACGTGGTGGAACAGAGTTTGGAGATAGTGGATGCTTTTGTGAAATTCTACTCCTCGTTATATACTACTAAAGCCCATTATACTGTTGTAGAACTAGATGATTACTTAGCTGACATTTCGCTACCAAGGCTTCAAGAAGAGCAGACCTCACTCCTTGACAATCCCCTGACAGAGGAGGAGATTGGGGAAGCCATACAGTCCTTTGCCAGAAACAAAACACCGGGACTGGATGGCTTTCCTATAGAATGGTATATACAATTTAAGGAACTTTTAATACCTCATCTACTAAAAGCTTATAATTTTGCTATAAAAACAGGGCAGTTACCGCCCTCTATGTCAGAGGCACTGATTGTCCTCATCCCCAAACCTCATAAAGACCATCTACTTTGTGAGTCATATAGACCAATATCATTGATTAACTCAGACGTCAAGATTTTAGCCAAAGTGCTCGCCCGGAGATTGAACTCAGTTATTACCACCATTATTGGGGCGGATCAGATTGGATTCATTCCGGGACGATCAACGTCCATAAATTTGCGAAGACTGTTTACAAATTTGCAAGCCACCCATGATGTTGTGGGAACCAGAGCCGTACTGGCCTTAGATGCGCACAAGGCATTTGATTTGGTCGAGTGGCCTTATTTGCTGGAAGTCCTGGCGAAATTCGGGTTTAGCAATACCTTCATCAAGTGGGTTCAACTGTTATATTCAAAGCCTACCGCTAGGCTGAGGATAAATACATCAGTAACTGATCCGTTCCTGATCAAAAGGGGTACCAGGCAGGGATGCCCCCTATCGCCGTTACTATTTGCGATTGCGATAGAACCTCTGGCGGCATTGATAAGATCCAGCGGGGAGATAAAGGGACTGACGATTGGGGGCCTAGAAGAGAAAGTGTCTTTATACGCTGATGACATGCTAATATATTTGGCGGACCCCCAATTGTCTCTCCCAACCCTGCTGGAAATTATCTGAAAGTTTGGCCTCTTTTCAGGGTTTCAAGTTAATTGGGATAAATCCCTTTTATTTAAGATAGATAGGGAGGCGGAGTTCACACTCCCTCCCTCTTGCCCACTACAGATAGTTGACTCCTTTAGATACTTGGGGGTCATGATCCAACATCCTCTTTCCTCCTATATCAAAAATAATCTAGACCCGCTTATTAACAGAATGAAGACCACATTAAAGACATGGACCAATCTCCCCTTAACAATATTAGGTAGGATAAACATTTTTAAAATGATATTCCTCCCACGATTCCTGTATCTCCTGTGTAACTCACCAGTATACGTTACGAAAGTCAAATTTAAAGAGATTGATTCGATCCTTACCACCTTCATATGGAAGGGGGAGCAGTGAGAATTGCAAAAAATACTCTTCAACTGTCGGTATTGGAGGGGGGGCTGGCATTACCATGCCTCCAGACATACTATATTGCCTCACAACTGGCTCATGCGCATTGGTGGTTTTTTCCTAAAGCCAACAATGCGGCTACGGCCCTGGAAGCAGCCATACTCACCTCTTACGAATCCCTACAGTACCTGGTCCACCGTCTATCTCTTAGAGGGAGGGAGAGCACTAAAATCCTTGAAATGACTTTACGAATTTTTAAACTAACTAAAATGCTGCCAGCAACCGAACATCGAACCTACTTGCCGAATACTCCATTATGGGGGAACCCAAATTTACAGGAATTTGCCCGTAGGACAGATAGGGAATTCTGGTCGAAAAAAGGGGTAAAAACAATAATGCATTTGTTCTCAAATAATACGTTTCGGTCATTTGAGGAATTTCGTCAGGACTATAAGCTGCCACGTACGGCCTACTTTCTTTACTTGCAAATACGCCACACGGCAACCACACAGTTTGGGTTGCGCAATATAACTGTTCAACTATCTCCGCTAGAGCACTTACTAATAGATCCTTCTCATAACAAACTGGTCTCCACATACTATAAATCTCTATTGCACTCCACAACGCTCAGACTCAGCAACACAATCAACAAATGGAAAGCTGATATCCCCGAGCTGACGGAGGACATCTGGCAGGACATACTTCCCCTCCAGGTCCCCTCTGTCATCTCTTCTAGGGATAAGGTCATACAGACCAAACTATTATATAGATCATACTTTACGCCATCCTTATTATTCAAACTCAACACACTTCCATCGGCAATGTGCTCCAGATGCAGTATTGTGGATGCTACCTTTTTCCATTTGATGTGGGAGTGCACTGAGATCAGGCAGTTCTGGTCAGGGATCACTGCTTTCATCAGTTCCCTGACTCAATTATCTAATATCTGCAACCCCCTGAGATGTTTACTGGGGATTGTGGACGATGAGAGTATATAAAAAAAAGCAAACATTCCTGAGAATTATACTGTTTTATGCTAAAAAATCGATCGCTATTCATTGGAAATCGCAATCCCCACCCACGATAGCATTTTGGTTGAACATTGTTAATCAGGCTATACCGTTATACAAACTAACATATGAAGCCAGAGGATGCCCAAAAAAATTTAAAAAAATATGGGGTTTGTGGACTAGTTCTGAAAATACTATTACACCTGCCATATGAAGCGTATAAGGAAATTCCGGTCAATGTTACAAAGTTTAATAGAAATTGAGCAGACATATGCAACTGTAAAATATGATAACATGTCTACCAAATGTATACCAGTGTCTTATATCCTGTATTGGAATGAGCGACGTTCGCTCAGAATATGTGTATGTATGAATGTTTGTTTGTTTTGTACCAAAAAACCAAATAAAAAATTTACCTTTAAAAAAAAAAACCTGTTGTACCTCTTCTTGGACTGCTCCTATGGTACATGACCCCTGGCCTGCCTTGACCCTGTTCCTGGTTTCTCCACTGGAATCCTTCCACGCACGGTTGCCAAACGCACCCCAGCAGCTCTCAGCTATCCAGCAATCAGCACCCGGCAATCCATGCACCTTTGGGCACTGTACTCCCTGTCTCACTCCCAGGGTTATGCTGCACTTTGCCCCAAGGGCTGCCCTCTCAGCAATCAGGCCTCGCACCAAGGACTTGACAGTATAATCCAGCCATGACTGAGGCCGGCAGAGGTGCGTCCCCTACGGAAGCCTTGTGCTAACAGATGTCTATTCTTGCTCAGGTAGTTCAGAAGCTACAGGAAGGATACCTGCATCTGGAGGGTAGGCTAAAACTATTAATGCAACCAGCTACCCCTACGGTGATGATCCTGCCACCAGAACCACGAGTACCAACGCCTGAGCGGTTTACTGGAGATCGACTAAAGTTCAGATCTTTTAAAAATGCCTGTTTGCTATATCTGGCTCTGCAGCCCCGGACATTCTCCATTGAAGTTACTAAAGTTGGGTTCCTTATTTCCTTATTATCTGGTGATCCCTAGGCATGGGCCCACAGTTAATGGGAACAAGAAGACCCTGTTATCCGCACAGTGGACACCTTCTTCGCAGCCATGTCTCAGCTCTATGAGGATTCTCAGCTCGCAACCACCACTGAAGCCGCCCTGCATTCCTTGCAGGGACGGAGGCCGGTAGAGGACTACACCATAGACTTCCGTTGATGGTCTGCAGATACAGGCTGGAATGAGGCCGCTTTAAAGCATCAATTCCATTTAGGACTGTCTGAATCCCTCAAGGATGAATTGACCAGAAGTGTTATTTCTGCTACTCTAGAGGGTCCCATCCAAAGGGCCATCCAGTATACTTCCAGGTCCCCGGAACTTCCACTTCCCACCTTGTCCTCTCCATTATGCTGCAGTTGGCGGAAGAGAGCATTCAGCTGCAGGCCATAGTTGATTCCGGGGCATGCAGCTGTTTCCTGGACCTGAACCTGGCAAGAAGACGGCCTTTCTCTGCTCCCCAAGAAACATAGGCTGGAAGTTCTCCTGGCCGATGGTACCCTGCCCAGTTCTAGTCCCGTTACCCAAGAGACTGCTCCTCTCTTTGTCACTACTCCTGATGGCCATCAGGAGTTCATATGTTTTGATGTCCTGAGCTCACCCATGTTTCCAGTCATCCTGGGTGCTCCTTGGCTTCAAACACACAACCTTCAGATCAGAAAAATATATTGCGGCCTAAGTTACAAAATAGTTAATAGTAGATAAAGGTACCATCATCCCAAAACGTCATGATTAAAGAAAGTGAGAGTGTGAAGACGCAGTCGCAGTTGCTGCTACTGACGACTCCTGTCTTGACCCCCCTAATAAATAGAAAAAGTGGGACTATTCCGGTACTCAAATATTAGGTGTATCGTAATTGATGTAAGGATAAGTTAAAAAACCTTATAAAAATATAAATTTTAATCAAAACAACAGAATAAAATTACAGTTACAATTACAATTGCAATTATAGACAACATCACTCCATATCATCATAAAAGGGAAATAACACACAAACAAAACAGGTGGATTCCGCAAAATTTGGATGAGAAGTGTATGTGGAGCTTTAAATCTCGACCGGTTTCGCGGTTAAACACCGCTTCCTCAGGAGAAGCAATCTAGAACATGATGTAACATAGTTTTAGCATATACAAGCAAATACAAAAAATACAAAAAAATCATTGCAGCAATATTGTTTACCAAGAATAATCAAATGCATCATACATGTATAATAAAAATAAGGACAAGCTCACCCAGTCAGGCGGTTTCCGTAAGTATGCAGAACCCAATAAAAATCCCCCCGCGGCGGACACAGGGGATGACAGACAGCCTCTGATGGATAAGAGTATAATTAACCAAACTGTAAGCATCTCAGTGCCAGTGAGATCCTAAAGAGGTGTGCCATAGCCGTAAGATTATAAAGAGCCTTCAGTGGTGGTATAGAGGATAAATCTAAGATCCAAGGAAATAAAGGGGGGGGGAGGGAGGGTAGGGAAAGGAGGAGGAGGAAAGGGGGAGGAAGGGAGGGGGGAGGGGAGGGGGGGAGGAAAGGGGGGCAGGGAGGAAAAAGGGGGGAAAGGGGAAGGGGGAGAGGGGTAAGGGGAGGAGGAAGAGGAGGGAAGGGGGGGGAAAGGGGAGGAGGGAAGGGGGGGAAAGGGGGGAGGGGGGAGGGAGGAAAAAGGGCGGGGGGAGGGGGGGAGATAGGGGAAAGGACAAGAGATAGACTAACCAGACCACCACCAAAAGAAGGAGGGGATACTAAGGGCTCAAAATGATAGTTAAAAACAGGGCTACACACTGGTAACAGGCGCTAGCACTCACCAACTATGCATTGATTACTGTAAGACGCATGAGCTAGATAGGTTGCAGAAGTTCCACTTATACCTCTACCTACAATTTCTATAAGTGGAACTTCTGCAACCTATCTAGCTCATGCGTCTTACAGTAATCAATGCCCTTAGTATCCCCTCCTTCTTTTGGTGGTGGTCTGGTTAGTCTATCTCTTGTCCTTTCCCTTTTCTCCCTCCCCCCCTTATCTCCCCCCTCCCCCCCCTTTCCCCCCCTCCCCCCCTTTCCCCCCTCCCCCCTCTTCCTCCTCCCCTTACCCCTCCCCCCTTCCCCTTTCCCCCCCCTTTTTCCCCCTTTCCCTTCCCCCTCCTCCTTTCCCTACCCCCCCCCCCCTTATTTCCTTGGATCTTAGATTTATCCTCTATACCACCACTGAAGGCTCTTTATAATCTTACGGCTATGGCACACCCCTTTAGGATCTCACTGGCACTGAGATGCTTACAGTTTGGTTAATTAAACTCTTATCCATCAGAGGCTGTCTGTCATCCCCTGTGTCCACCGCGAGGGGATTTTTATTGGGTTCTGCATACTTACGGAAACCGCCTGACTGGGGTGAGCTTGTCCTTATTTTTATTATACGTGTATGATGTATTTGATTATTCTTGGTAAACAATATTGCTGCAATGATTTTTTGTATATACGTGTATAGAAATTGTAGGTAGAGGTATAAGTGGAACTTCTGCAACCTATCTAGCTCATGCGTCTTACAGTAATCAATGCATAGTTGGTGAGTGCTAGCGCCTGTTACCAGTGTGTAGCCCTGTTTTTAACTATCATTTTGAGCCCTTAGTATCCCCTCCTTCTTTTTGGTGGTGGTCTGGTTAGTCTATCTCTTGTCCTTTCCCCTTCCCCCCCTTATCTCCTCCCCTCCCCCCCCTTCCCCCCCCTTCCCTCCTCTTCCTCCTCCCCTTACCCCTCTCCCCCTTCCCCCCCTTCCCCTTTCCCCTGCCTTTTTCCTCCCTGCCCCCCCCCTTTCCTCCCCCCCTCCCTTCCTCCCCCTTTCCTCCTCCTCCTTTCCCTATTTTTATTGGGTTCTGCATACTTACGGAAACCGCCTGACTGGGTGAGCTTGTCCTTATTTTTATTATACATGTATGATGTATTTGATTATTCTTGGTAAACAATATTGCTGCAATGATTTTTTTGTATTTTTTGTATTTGCTTGTATATGCTAAAACTATGTTACATCATGTTCTAGATTGCTTCTCCTGAGGAAGCGGTGTTTAACCGCGAAACCGGTCGAGATTTAAAGCTCCACATACACTTCTCATCCAAATCTTGCGGAATCCACCTGTTTTGTTTGTGTGGTATTTCCCTTTTATGATGATATGGAGTGATGTTGTCTATAATTGCAATTGTAATTGTAACTGTAATTTTATTCTGTTGTTTTGATTAAAATTTTATATTTTTATAAGGTTTTTTAACTTATCCTTACATCAATTACGATACACCTAATATGTGAGTACCGGAATAGTCCCACTTTTTCTATTTATTAGGGGGGTCAAGACAGGAGTCGTCAGTAGCAGCAACTGCGACTGCGTCTTCACACTCTCACTTTCTTTAACCTTCAGATCAATTGGGCTAAGAGAGAAATTGTGTTCACCTCTCCTTACTGCTTGCAGCATTGCCTGGCTCCTAGCCACAAGGACATTACCAGTTGTTTGTCAGTTCAGCCTGTCTCAGTCAGTTACCCAAATGTGCCATCAGCCTATCACGAATTTCAGATGTCTTTGATAAAAAGAAAGCAGATGTTCTACCCCCCACATAGGCCATATGACTGTCCAATTGAATTACTCCCTGGAGCCGAAATTCCTTTTGGACGTATTTTTCCTCTCTCTGAGATGGAATTAGGAACTCTGCGTCAATATATTGACGAAAACTTGGAAAAAGGTTTCATCCGACCCTCTCCTCTCCTGCTGGTGCCAGAATTTTTTTTGTTGAAAAAAAGGACAAAACCCTAATGCCGCGTACACACGGTCGGACTTTTCATCTACAAAAGTCCGACAGCCTGTCCGACAGACTTCCGGCGGACTTTCGGCGGACTTGCGGCAGACTTTCTAACGAACGGACTTGCCTACACACGACCACACAAAAGTTCGACAGCCCTAGTACGCGGTGACGTACATCAAGTCCGGCAAGACTATAAAACGGAAGTTCAATAGCCCGTACGACACCCTTTGGGCTCCTTCTGCTAATCTCGTGTTTATCTCGTGTTAGTAGAAGTTTGGTGAGAGACGATTCGCGCTTGTGAGACTCGTATTTTTCAGTTCGTTTTAACTGTTGTTCAGTCTGTGCTTGTGAGGTTTGTATCTGCTTTTCAGTGTGTTTGGTCAGTTGGCATTGAGAAATATTTGTTTTATTGTCCGCTCGTTCCTGATTTTCAGGTCGTTCTTCACAGGCCTTGCTGTTCTTCAGTGCGTTCTGTTAAGTGCGTTCTGACCAGCCGACCGTTTTATAGCCATGTTACCTGTACGTACTCGTCGTCGAGCTCGTGCATTGTATGTGTTTGGTGCTGTAGTTTATTCTTCAGACCAAGACCAGTCCATGAACAGGGCGAGGAGGAGTTCATGGACCAAGAATTGGTTGCTCCAGCGTGACCAGTTCTGTCACATGCCATTGCTCCGTGAGATCCGTGAGAATAATCCTGAGGATTTCAGGAACTTTCTCCGGATGACGGACCCCGTTTTGACCGTTTGGTGGCTTTGCTGACCCCCTATATCAGCAGGCAGGATACCTGCATGAGGCAAGCCATCACTCCGGAGCAGAGGCTAGTTGCCACGTTGCGGTACTTGGCGACGGGGAGAAGCCTGCAGGACCTCAAGTTCTCGACAGGCATCTCCCCCCAGGCTCTGGGGATCATTATCCCAGAGACCTGTTCTGCCATCATCCAGGTCCTGCAGAAGGACTATATTAAGGTAAGAATTTTTTCTTTTATTAGCATCACATGTTCTTTTTATTCTTTGATAATGTAATGTATTTCTTAGCTCAAACACTACTTACCATCATTGCAATATAGTGTGAATGTCCCCTTTTTCTTCTCACGCATGCTTGATTTGTTTCATGTTCTTTTTTGTCATGCATGTATATTTGCCTATAATAACCTCTCCAGCATACAACCTAGTCTACTCAGTTTGAATGTATTTAGTCAACTGCATTGTATTTTGTTTCCCCTAAACTCTATCCAAATAGTGTGCTTATAATTAGCTTGATTTCAACCCCCCCCCCCCCCTAATAATTTGCTAGAATCTTCTGTGGTGTTGATTTTTAAAAAGCAAATATATGTTGCACTTTGCAAAATGCATGTGCACTCTACAAGTGCATTTGCTCCAGTGCTTTAGTAAATGAGCAGAAGCTCTGCTGATTTCCATCATCAAATCATATGCAAGCCACAAAGTGTTTTCATTAATTGCCCTTGCATGTGATTGTGTACTCCTTGCAACATGAAAGCCTTTTTACCTTACCTCATTTACTTTAAGCTGGGGAGCAACTGCACTTGCAGAGTGGGAAAACTGCAGTCTTGTTGCCTTTTTAGTCCATAAATCCCTGTGTGTCCTAAAATTAATATTTTTTGGTAATTTCACCACCCCCTAAAATGTAATCAATGTTCCATCAGAGGGGGTGAGCAATCTGATAAGTGTGCCTTTCCATATTATTTCTTCCAGAAGATATAAATTATTTAATGTTATACTGATGCTGTGGAATAATGTTTTTTAATTGTATAATTTTCTTGCAATGTTTGATTCAAAATTACTGATTTTTGTTTTCTTGTTTGATTCCCCAGTTTCCTTCAACGCCACAGGAATGGCAGACTGTGGCATCCCATTTTGCCACCCGTTGGGACTTTCCCAATTGTGGAGGGGCTATAGATGGGAAACATGTCCACATTGTGCCACCACCCCATTCGGGGTCATACTATTTTAATTATAAGGGGTTCCACAGTATTGTTTTAATGGCGGTGGTGTCGGCACACTATGAATTTCTACATGTGGACGTGGGGAAGAATGGCCGGATGTCGGATGGAGGAGTATTTGCCCAGACGGAGTTCTGCCAGCGTCTCCAGAGTGGTGGCCTGGGATTGCCACCTGATGCGGATAACGTGGAAGGACTCCCCTTTGTCTTCATTGCCGATGAAGCCTTCGCTCTGAGCAAGCACCTCATGAGGCCATTCCCCCAAAGAACCCTCACCCCGGAGAGGAGGGTTTTTAATTTCCGGCTGGCCAGAGCTAGAAGAGTGGTTGAGAATGCGTTTGGGATTCTGGCCAGCCGGTTCCGCCTGTTTCAAACCTCCATTAATTTGGCGGAATACAAACTTAATTTTATCATTTTATCGTGCTGCATCCTGCACAACTTTTTGCACAAACATTCTCAAAATTATATGGTGCCAGTTGGGCCTGAGGCCGGACTTATCGTTGAGAATCTTACGGGCCTGGATACTGTCCATACTGGCTTGGCCCCCCAAAGTGCCCGTCAAGTTAGACAGCAATATGTTAATTATTTTATGGGTAGGGGGGCCATTGCAATGGGCCAGGATATCTAAAGATTTAAAATAAAAACAATCTTGATGAAATCTTGAATTATATTTATTGCTTGCCTTTCTTTTGGGCTTTCTCCTAGGTTATGGTCAAGCAGTTGTAGTGCCAACTGTATTTTCCTTGTAAATTTCTAAATAAGCTCCATTGCCACTGTAAACAACTTTTTTGAAATTTATAAACAAACTGATACTGAGCATTGAAATAACAAACCACACATTTATTTAATTCTAAGCAGATGTTTTTAATCTTTGGTATCCATTCAGTTATGCATTTAGTATAAAATGTTCCTGGCCAAAAATATAATGATATATTTAATAAATTTAGAATAATATAATTAGAGTTAAATATTTTTAGATAATCAAAAATAACATTTGTTGGGCATTTTGATTTTAGCAAACAGGCCTTTTTTTATTTTATTTTTTGTCTTTTTTCAAATCCTTTTTTTTTTTTTTGTCTTTTTTCAAATCCTTTTTTTTTTTTTTGTCTTTTTTCAAATCCTTTTTTTTTTTTGTCTTTTTTCAAATCCTTTTTTTTTTTTTTTGTCTTTTTTCAAATCCTTTTTTTTTGTTTTTTTTGAAAAATAGGCCTCCTTTTTAAATGTTTTTAAACAGGCATATCATTTAACAGAAAATAATAAAGAGAAGGCCCAGAATGGGGTCAGCAAACCAGGAAATGAAGGACATGATCGATGTTTTGGGGTTTAAAAAAGGGCATTTAGATTCGACCCAAAACATCAATCGTGTCCTTCATTTCCTGCTGCATACGATCCAGCCGATTCCGCATTTGATCGATCTCCCCATTCCAAGCCATTATTTGAGCAATTAGCCATTGGGCACTGTCTGTGGTGAAATAGTCACTTGGACCTAAAGTGGAATGAGAAAAAAAATGTGTTTAGAAATATGCACACATACATAGTTTACCTTACCATAAAGCTGGTGTCTCAGACACTGACCTGGTGGGGTGCCCATGTCGCATACTTCATGAACATCCTCGTGGGGGGCGCTGTTGCTTGACTCAAGCACAACCAGATCACCTAAAACAGAGTAGAAAAATTACATAAAATAAAAGGCAGCCATGCATAGATTACCGTAAGCTGGTGTGTCAGACACTCACCTGGTGGGGTGCCCATGTCGCCCACCTCTCCTTCCTCCACATCCTCAGTGGGGCTTGGGCTGATTTCCCAAGTATGTTCTTTTGCTTGGGGGGGACTGGGTTCTTCTTGTTGGCTGAGTGATTTTTCCCCTATGTGAAGCAAAAAATTAATATACTTAGCACACAGATATTTTAGTACATACTAATCTTCAAACATTTGTAGTGAAGTGGTGTACAAATTGTCTGTTTGTGTAGAGTTCCTAGTAGACTTCAAGATTTTAATTTCTAAAGACATATCAAGATAGATAGATATCTCGATATCTAGATATCAATATCAAAATATATCTAAAAATCTTTGAATCTCTCTCTCTCTATATCTATAACTAAATATAAATCTTAAATCTCAAACAAAATCTAAATCTAAAAATAGATATTAATTTAAATAAAAAAATAAAAATAAATTTCTATATCTATCTATATCTACCTAGATATCTATATACATACATATATACATACATACATATGTATATATATATATACACACACATATATATATATATATATATATATATATACACACACACATATATATACACACACATATATATATATATATATGTATATATATATTTATATATATAGATATGTATATATATGTGTATGTGTATATATATATATATATATATATATATATATATATATATATGTGTATATATATATAGATATATCTATATATATATATAGAGATATATATATATATTATATATATATAGATATGTAACGATGTTTATTAAAAGATCGTTTCAAACGATGCAAACAATCGTATAGGAATGAAAAGCACATGGAGCAGTATACGAGGTAATCAACACAAGATGAAAACACAGGTACTTACTTTTTTTCAGCACTTTACGGATCCATCTGTACTGATCCGGCTCCCTGAGTTTGAGGTCAGACCATCTTTTTCTAATTTGATCATTGGAGCGCTGTACCCCAAAATAAGCCTGTAAAGTGTCCACCACCTTCGCCATTATTTTGGCCTTGCGCAAATTTGGCCGGGCGTACGGCCCATACTTCCCATCATAGTCCTTTTTTTTAAGAATGGCCACCATTTCCACCATCTCTTTGAAGGACATATTGGAGGCCTTAAATCTAGGCCTCACAGATCTTGACGTTCCGGCCTCCGGGCTTTCTTCGCTACCTGAGGTAGTACACACCTGATGTGTCTCCGCCATTATTCACCCCACTACGCGCCGTAAATAAAAATGGGCGGAGAACATGAGTTAAAATTGAACGTCAGCGGCGGGCGACGCAGTTGGAGTTTCACACATGCGTAGTGTATAAAGAGAGGCCTTGTGCACGTGTCGTATGTACGTTCTGTGCGTAGAGTCAAGGGCGGGTTATATGCGTAAACAAAAAGAACGTCAGGGGCGGGCCAAGTAGGCGTAGTATTACGCATGTGCAGTGTATAAAGCGCTGTTACGTATTGTGTCGTACGTACGTTCTGTGCGTAGGTGATAGTGTACCGGGACGCTACTAAACGAAGGTAATTTAAAATTTATACTTTTGGTCAAGACTTTGTAGCAAGCGGCCTATATGGCTTGACAGATTGATGAGGCCTACATAGGGATAAGATGATGAGGGTTTAGCAGAAACCTAATAAGTGTTTTTTGTCTTGTGACTTTATCTTTTATACAGACATTATGAATCCCCTATTTAAGGATCCAGAGTTCCTTACTGCTTTTATTTCTAAATATAGAGAGATGAGGAATTTGTGGGAGGTGAAACACCCACAGTATTATGCAAAGCATGTGAGGAAGTCAACGCTGGAGAGACTTCTGTCCTTTGTCCAGGCGACCATCCCGGAAGCAACAATGGAGACATTGCTCAAGAAAATTGGGGTCTTGAGGAACATGTATAAGAGGGAACATAAGAAGATCCAGGAATCAATGAGATCAGGAGCATCAGCAGATGATGTTTATGTACCCAGGCTGTGGTACTACAATCAACTCCATTTTCTTGATGACCAGACTGAAGCCAGGGCATCACTTTCAACCCTTCCCTCCACCCTTCCCTCCACCCTTCCCTCCACCCCAGCAGAGGCTGATGAGGAGCAAGCTGGGTCTTCCATCCCGGATGAACCGGACATGACCATCTGGAGTCAGGTAAATTATTTTAACAAATATTTACTGTACTAATATTAATGATGTTAACTGGATGTTATAATTGTCTAAAATAATTTTGCCCTCAAAATTGTGTATACATATCAATTGACAGTAGTGGCTAAATATGTTTGGCACCTGCTTGAAATAATTAGGGTGTCTGATTAGACTCTTTTATTAAAGAGATGTATTCACATTGAATTTGCTAGTCATGAGAAGCAAACTGTGTGTCATTGATGAACCCAAAAAAATATACTAAAACTATGTCCTTTTTTTATACACAGGATGAGTCCATCCAGAGGAATGTGGGGAAAGTGGCAGGCAGGAGGAGACCGGGCCCATGGACAGCCTGGAGGAGGCCGGATTCACCATCATCCTGGAGGAGGCTGGGCCCAGTGTCAGGCAGGAGGTGGCTGCTCCTAGTGAGGTGGCTGGGCCAAGTGAGGTGGCTGGGCCAAGTGAGGTGGCTGGGCCCAGTAGGAGCCTGACCGAATCCCAAGTGCCTCCCCTCCACCTTCCCAAAAAAAGGGCCAGGAAGGGGACGGTCACACAGGAGGCATCCCTGCGCCTCATGCAAGAGGCCACCCGTTTTTTAAGGAGCCCCCCCGAAGCGGAAGAGTCCTATGGCTGCTACTTAGCCAGCAGGCTTCTTCAAATGGATTGGGAGCAGCGCCTCATTTGTGAGCGACTATTTGGGGAAACAATCCAGAAGGGGCTGCAGGGCACGCTAACACGAAACACCCAACTACATGAGGCAGCCCCCCCTCCTCCTCCTCCTCCTCCTGCCACAACTGAAACACCAGAGCCACAGCCTCGAAAGAAGGCTACAGGGAAGGCTGCAGGGAAGGCTGCAGGGCAGCGTGGAGGAAAGGCTGCAGGGAAGAGAAGAAAGTGATGACCTGGGTTCAGTCTGGTCTGACAGAAGACGCAGGCTGTTGTAGTACCACAGTCTGGGGACATCTATATCATCTGCTGGTGCTGTTGATCTCTGGGATTCTTGGACCAGATTGTGCTCCCTCTTATATGGACTCCTCAAGATCCCCATTTTCTTGTACACATACTTTTTCCAGCGTTGACTTCCTCTTTATTTTATTTAGACCATGCATAAATGGATCTTTTTTGAGTTTAGGTTTTTTATTTTAAATCATTGATTTTAGACCCAATGTTAAATTAACAAGGGACAACAATCTCATTGAGTTTGCAAAAACACACCAAAAATAGATTAAAATAATGTTAATAATGTTCGAGTGGTAAGTATTTAAAAAAAAAAAGATACATAACCAAAAACGGTTCTTTGGGTTAACTTTATATAAAAAAAATAACAAATCACTATAAAAACAAAAATTATAAAGGGTTCTTTGTGGTAACTTTACAGACATTAAAAAAAATACAATAAAAACATAAAAATAAAAATGGTTTCTTTGTGGTAACTTTACAAACACCAAAAAAAATTAAAAAAATATATATAAAAATGGGTTCCCTGTGGTAACTTTACAAAAAAATTTATAGATAAACAGAAAAAAAGTTCCACAACAATCATAAAATAAATATCTGGATAAAAATTACAAGAAAAGATGACTCCACCAAAAAAAAAAAAAGTTTAAAAAGTATTATTAGTATGGAAACATTGTTTTGAAAAAGCATACCATGTCATTCATGAGATCAAAGAGAAAAAGAATCCAGAAATCTGTTTGGGAGAACTCTGTTTGAATATGAACAGCAAAACATCTTCGTTCTTTATAGCATTCGTAAAGAAGACATTAAATGCGCTGCATTCAACAATCACAGATTTTGCAGTGTGAGGAATGTGCTACCTACAATACGAACACTAGTTTTACTAGACCGAGTGCTTCCGTTTAGTTTTTGCTTATGAGCATGCGTCGTTTTTTTGTCCGTAGGACTAGCATACAGACGAGCGGATTTCGGGGTCCGTCGTAGTTACGACGTAAAGATTTGAAGCATGTTTCAAATCTAAAGTCCGTCGGATTTGAGGCTGAAAAAGTCCGCTGAAAGTCCGAAGAAGCCCACACACGATCGGATTACCAGCCAGCTTTAGTCCGTCGGCGTCTGTTGGACTTTTGTAGACGAAAAGTCCGACCGTGTGTACGCCCCATAAGGCCTTGTGTGGATTACAGGGAACTCAACAAAATTACCATAAAACCTGCCAACGGAATAAGGGGTCCAATGTCAAATCTTGGGGTCTGCTACGTCCATTGCCCGTGCCAGAACAGACATGGAAAGAAATTTAAATGGACTTTATTGTAGCGTTACCTCCCTGAGAAGAATTCACAACTATTCTGGTAGTCGTGGATCGTCTGTCCAAAATGGCTCACTTTCTGCCCATGAAGGGTACACCATCTGCCACAGATACGGCAAGGACTTTCATAAAAGAAATAGTCAGACTACGTGGCTTACCTAACATTATTGTGTCCAATAGAGGGGTACAATTTACCTCCAGGATCTGGAAAGAGCTCTGCAAAATGCTGTCAATCAAAATACATCTATCTTCTGCTAATCATCCCCAGAGCAACGGTCAAACCAAAAGAACAAACCAAGCCTTAGAACAATATCTACGCTGCTTCTGCTCCTTTTCCCAGGACGATTGGATCTCCTTACTTCCGTGTGCGGAGTTCGCATATAACAATTCAATTCATGCAACCACCAACCAATCCCCCTTTTGGGCCAACTACGGGTTTCATCCCTCTTTTCTACCCAATGTCATTCCAGAGGCCTCAGTTCCAGCAGTTCAGGCCAGAATTAAATCTATCCAGGCTAACTATCAGACCCTCCAGATGACCATGCAAAAAGCCCAGGAGGATTACAAAAAGCAGTATGACAAAAAAAGGAAAAACCCCGTGTTTAAGGTTGGAGATAGCATGGGCATGGCTGGGATGTGAGCCGGAGAGGATGTGTGCCTGAAGAGCTCCGTGCTAATCCTGCATATACGCCCGTTTTAAATCCTCGTTCCTAGCTGGGAGGACACTCCTCTACTTCCCCGCACACTCAGCAATAGAGGGGTTTAAAACCATGATAAATGGTAAAGGTGGAACACCTGGCATCTGAATGCACCCTCATTCGCCATGATATAGACAAAATCAGAGGGAGTCTTTCTGAAGCTGAGGGTCGCATACACACTGCGGAAGACCAGCAGGAATCTCACTCCTCACAAATCATGGAATTGCAGTCCCTGGTAAACTTGCTAGTCCATAAAGTGGACGACGCTGAGAACAGACAAAGACAAAATAATATTTGCATGGTGGGACTACCGGAAGGTGAGGAGGGCTCCCGCCCAGCAATATTCGCAGAATCGCTGTTTAAAAATGTACTGAACCTACCAGACATATGAGGTAGAAAGAGCCCACAGGGTACCAACAGGCCGCCGTCCAGAAGGGGCCCCACCGCGACCATACCTAGTCAGGTTCCTTAACTACCGTGATAGGGATATAATTTTGGCCGAAGCACGGAAGCATCCGGAATTGCCCTATGAAAATACGAAACTAATGTTTTTCCCGGATTTCTCGGCGGAAGTGCAGAAGCGGCGCAGATAGTTTAATAGGGTGAGATGCCGGCTGAGGGAAAAAGAAATCAAGTATAGCATGTTATACTCCAGCAGATTGAGGATCCTGTACAAGGGCACCGTGCGATTCTTTGACACGCCTATGGAGGCCAGTGACTGGATCGACAGTTTGTGAGTAAAGGGCTGCAAGCCGCTGGCTGAAGATGTTTTGGTTTCCTTATACCTGTTAACATTGTTATGAATTTTTCTGCCCAGGGTTTGGGGATGGAATTGGGGGACTCTGCTATGCGCTCTGTTCCGCACAAGCAATTGAATACCCGCAGACCCCACCACATGAGTTAATCTATGTCAGCTGGCCCCTTATGTATTCCTCACGCAGGAACAACGCAAACACTGGAGGGAGTACAAAGACGTTTGTGGAGGATTTGACGAGTATCCGTAGCAGAGTCACGGAGCATGAAAGGCACGGACATTATGTCTTCAGACTGATGGACTTCAGGAAAGTTCTTTTGTACTCTTTTTTGCACCTTTACCTATGTTTTATTTTGAATTTTTCTGTGGTCACGTTTTCCTGGACTTTTTTTGGACAAGTTTCGGGAAAAAGCTGCGTGTACTGTTTGTGTTGGTTTGTTACACAGCAGCAGGGAGTTACAGGGGTCTTGGGAATTTTCTTTTCGGTAGGTGCAGCTTTTCACTCTAGACCCTCAGACATACGAATGCTCAGGTGTACACATGGGTCACGTAGCATACCTGTTTATCTTTTAAGTAACATGATGGTACATTGTGTAATGTATGTTAAATTGAAATATGTTTATGGCAGGATCAATGGTTAATTTGGTCTCTTGGAACATCAGAGGCTTAAATGACAAATTCCGTCGAGCCTTGATGTTCCAATACCTAAAGACGGTCACACCACACGTGGTGTTTCCACAAGAGACACATATGGATGGGAGCAGGGTGCTGACCTTACATAGAACCTGGATACAACGGGCACTACATGCAACAAACTCCACCTATGCTAGGGGAGTGTCAATCCTGATTAGCAAGGCAGTACCCTGTACCATATATCATGTCATCCCAGATCCTGGTGGCCATTTCCTAATTGTCATAGCTGACAATAGTACATGCAAAATGGTTCTAGTCAATGTCTATAGACCTCCCCCTTTTCAGGTTCAGGTCCTATATGACCTCCTAGGCAAATTGGCCCGTTACATGTATCTTCCTCTTATTATTGCATAATATGATTTCAATGCCATTCTGTCTGCTAATCTAGACTCATCAAATGTAAACAGGATGGCATCTGCCGACCTTTCTGCCTGGGCGGTTACGGTCTCCCTGACAGAACTGTGGCGATGGAAAAACCCCACCACAGTAAGCTACTCGCATTTATCAAAAACACACAGGTCATCCTCGAGGATAGATTTGGCATTTGCCAACGCACCTATGTTACAATTAGTGGGAGGAGCCAATTATTTAGCTGGTGGCATTTCAGATCATACACCTCTCTCGGTACATATTGGTATTCCCTCGGCCTGCAGGAGGGGGGCATGGAGGTTGAACCCGGACTGGTTGGGTGTAGAGGAGGTGTCCTCCCAGGTGGCGCCACATTTCACAGGTTACTGGCAGGATAGCATCGGGTAGGCTAAGCCCGCCACAGTATGGGATGCGTTCAAGGCTTGTATGAGGGGACACTACATCTCAGCCATTAAACAGGTGCGTAGGATTCATAATAGAAAGGAACAAGAAATGCAAGAACAGGAAAGAACTTGTGAACTTGCACATGCAAATGATCAGTCCGATGCAACATACAAAGACCTATTAGAGGCACGCCGCTCGCTGGCACTGCACTTTACTGACCTAACGCACACATCTAGGGCAGAGCGCTGAATCCATTTTTGAGCAGGGGGATAAGAATGGTAAGCTGCTGGCTATGCTAGTAGCAGACCAGAGAATACAGACGAATATACCATGTATTAAAACCTGCAAGGGAGACATTCTCACGAACCCAAACGATATTATGGACCATTTGTGGAGTACTACAAGGCCTTGTACACTCCTATCCCAGTTTATGATAAGCAAAATTTAGACACATTGTTGTCATCCTTAAATGTCCCTGTCCTGTCTGATTCAGATAGGGACATTTTGGAAGCGGAAATAACGGAAAACGAAATTGAAACAGCTATCAGGGCTTTCCCTCCTAACAAATCACCTGGACCAGACGGTTTCTGTATAGAGTGGTATAGGTTACATATAGAGGACTTGGTCCCCAGACTGAAAGCTTTATTCGACTACTGTTTTAAACACCAATCCCTACCGAACTCCCTGTTAGAGGCACAGGTAATTCTTTTACCGAAACCAGGCAAGGACCCGTTGTCTTGCTCATCGTACAGACCCATAGCACTTTTAAGTCAGGCTCTTAAAATTCTGACGAAAATACTAGCCACAAGACTGTCATAAGTTATCACTACCTTAGTGGACATAGATCAGACAGGTTTCATACCTCAAAAATCGACGCCACTAACCTACGCACATTGTTTGCTCACTTGCAAATTGACCATAGCAACGGGGGGTCTAGGGTGATAGTGTCTCTCGACATGGCTAAAGCCTTTGACTCAGTTGATTGGAATTATATGTTAGCAGTACTGTGCCTTATGGGGTTTGGGGAAGTATTCATGACCTGGATCTCACTACTATATAGTACCCCTCAAGTGGCCATAAAGTTGGGTACCTCAGTTTCCCCTCAGTTTTCAGTGGGTAGAGGCACACGTCAGGGATGCCTGCTGTCACCATCCCTATTTGCACTAGTGATAGAACCCCTGGCTATAGCTCTAAGTAAGTCATCTGAGGTGAGAGCACTAGAGGTGGGAGGTATACGGGAATGCACTGCTCTCTATGCTGATGACATGCTCCTCTTTCTGCAAGATGCTGGGTCATCACTAGAAGTAGTGTTTCAAATATTAGATAAATTTGCCACGTTCTTGGGACTGCGGATGAACCGGGAGAAGTCCAATATGATGGCTATTGATATTGATGCCCAGACTTTGGCAACCAAAAGGGTCCCCATTTCCTGGGTGTCGGAGATCAAGTATCTGGGCATACGTATATTGCCCAGGGTGGGGGATTTCATGTCCCTAAACTTACTTCCCCTATTGACTAAGGTCAAGCTGCAGCTTGAGGCATGGTGACACTTGCCATTGTCCTTGACTGGAAGGGTCAACTTACTGAAAATTAAGATTCTCCCAGTTTTCTTATACTTCCTATGGAACTCTCCAATTTGGATCCCCTGCTCTTTTTTTAGGAGGGTGAATAGCTTATTTAGTACCTTTTTATGGTCCACTGCACATCCTAGAATCAGCCTCCGTACCTGGCAGGAGCCTTTGGGTCAGGGTGGACTAGCGCTACCTGATCTATTCAAATACTTTATAGCAGGACAAATGGTGATTGTTAGATGCTGGCTGACAAGGGATGATGGGGATTCAGCAACAGTGCTGGAGGCAGCCCTCATGGGATCGTATGAGAGTCTGTTTTACTTAGTATACAGAGGACCCCAGGCCTCTCCATCTTTGACTGCCTCGATGCATGTCACTATTCGCGCATGGGACAGGGGTTAAGGCACGCTTTCATAACTCAGTTCAGCTCAGATAAGCTGGAGCTGGGTGCATCACCACTAGAGAATATGCTGGGTGCGGAAGACTTACCAAAACCGTTGTCAGCAGTGTACAAAGAATTATTTGTGGAAAGGCCAAAAATGCTTACCAAATGTAAGGATACCTGGAGTACACTAGTAACAGACTTTGGGGGAGGAAGATTGGGATGATATGTGGGATTACCCGTTCCAGACTCTAGTGTCAGCCAGAGATAGGCTCATTCAATTTAAAATACTACACCGGGTCTATTATACCCCTGCGAGGATAGCTGGTATATATGGTACAGGTGCAGCTGAGTGCTGGCGTTGCACAACTAACAATGCTGATTTTGATCATATATTCTGGCAGTGCCAGCCGATACAGGAGTTCTGGAAGGGGGTGGCACACACTATACAGAAATTGCTTTCGGTGGCGGTCCCTGTAACAGTCGCAGTTTGTTTGCTGGGCCGGGTGGAGGAGCTGGCGCCACGAAGGGTGCAAAGAACCACGATTTCACTCTCCCTTTTTTATGCACGTAAAGCTATCTTATTGTTTTGGAAAAAAACCTAAGCCACCCAGTGTCCTTCTGGAAAGATTTAATCAATAAAGCCCTTCCTTTCTATAAAGCAACATACCTGAGTAGGGGTTGTCCCAAAAAATTTGAGAAAGTGTGGCAATGCTGGCTTGATGCCAAGAACACTGTGGTTTGACCTGCTAAAGAGGGGAGACGCATTAACAAAGTATGTTTTGTACTTAGGTAGAATGATCCTGTAATTCTGACTAGATGATTATCTGACTGTGATGATTGTGTGCACCACTGACTCCTCGAGAACCAAAATGTTGTTTTTGAAAGTATGAGCATAGAGTGTGATTTTGTAACTGTTGAAAAGCTGCACAAGGATGGGGAAGGGAGGGGGGAGGGAGAGGGAGGTGTGGGGGGGGGGGAGATAGCGTATGGCTCTCTTCGGCAAATCTGAAACTTCCTTGTCCCTCCCGGAAGTTGGGTCCTAGGTTTGTCGGGCCATTTACAATCAAACGAGAAATTAACCCGGTGGCATTTGAACTAGTATTACCAGATTCCTATAAAATACATCCAGTATTTCATGTCTCTGCTTAAAACTGTTGTCTCTAGTCCCTTTCCAGGAAGAGAAGAAGTTCTTCCTCCTCCAGTCCCAGTGGAAGATGAAACTGAATAGGAAGTGGAAGCCATTCTGGACTGTCGACGGAGAGGTAGGACAATTACATTTCTTATTAAATGGAAAGGTTATGCTATTGAAGAAAATTCTTGGGAACCAGCAAATAATATCCCTTTCAAGACTAAGCCTATTTTTGACATTTGGTGTTTACAAGTTAAAATCCATATTTTTTGCTAGAAAATTACTTAGAGCCCCCAAACATTATATATATATTTTTAGTAGAGAATCTAGAGAATAAAATGGCGATTGTTGTAATATTTTTTATCACATGGTATTTGTGCAGCGGTGTTTTAAATGCAAATTTTTGGAAAAGGGACAATTTCATGAATTTAAAAAAACCAAACAGTAAAGTTAGCCTAATTTCTTTGTATAATGTGAAAGATGATGTTACGCCGAGTAGATAGATACCAAACATGTCACGCTTTATCGTTGCACGTACTCATGGAATGGCGACAAGCTACGGTACCTAAAAATCTCCATAGGCGACGCTTTAAAATTTTTTTACGGTTACCAGGTTAGAGTTACAGAGGAGAATCATTGCTCTCGCTCTGACGATCACGGCGATACCTCACATGTGTGATTTGAACACCGTTTACATATGCGGGCGTGACTTCCGTATGCGTTTTCTTTGCTGCGCGAGCTCGGGGGGACGGGGGCGCTTTAAAAAAAAAAAAATTTCTGATTTATTTTTATTTTTAGAAATTGTGTTTTTTAAAAAAAAATTTTGATCACTTTTATTGCTGTCACAAGAAATGTAAACATCCCATGTGACAGTAATAGGTGGTGACAGGTACGCTTTATGGAGGGATCGGGGGTCTAAAAGACCCCCGATCCCTCCTTTGCACTTCACAGTATTCAGATCACCAAAAATGGCGATTCTGAACACTGTATATTTTTTTAAAACCGGCGCCATTGGCAGCTGATTAAATGGTAAGTGATGTCATGACGTCGCTTCCGCGTTTACAATTAGAAGGCTGGAACAAAGCCATACACAGCTTCGTTCCAGACTGACAGCAGCCGCCGGAGGCGGCGGATCATCGATCGGGCCTCCCAGTGGATCGGGAGGCCCGGTAAGAGCGGCAGGAGGGGGGGATGTCCCCTCCCGCTTCTCCGGTATAACAGCCGAGCGGCTTTTAGCCGCATCGGTTGTTATACATGGACAGCCGATCGCCCGCTCTACAACATGGTACTGGGATGATGCCTGCAGCTGCGGGCATCATCCCGGTATAGCCCCTGAAAGCCGAGTACGCACATCTGCGTACGCTCGGCGGGAAGGGGATATTCATGCTCCCAGACTGTTGCAGAGGTTCCGAGCCTGCCATCCTGAGAAATGGGCCCGATTGGGCATCCCAAGGCTGCCCCTTGGGGGGGGGCACTGTCAGGGAAACAGTTTTAGGACTGGCGATCCTGCCAGTAACCATCATGCTCACACCAGTCGCATCCCCAGGCGCATGCGTGCATGCAGATGCGCGACAGCGGTTACACACAGATGCAACATGGTAGGTGCCTGCAGGTGACGCGCAGACGCCCCAAGTGACTGTGTTTGGCACCCTCTGGCCTATTTGAGCCTGCTGCAGTTGTATGCAAGTTGCTGGATTATCATCAGCTTCCTGTGTTCCCAGTACCTGCTACCCGTATCTGATTACTACTCAGCTTGCCTGACTCTCCCTGATCTCCACCTGCATCGACCCCTGGTTTGGACTTGACTACGCTCCTGTCTGCACCCCTGTACCTTCGCTTGTCTGCACGGTCTTGACCCCTGGCCTGGCTACTGACTGTTCCTGATTAACCTGTTGCACCCCTTCTCGGACTGCTCCTATGGTACATGACCCCTGGCCTGCCTTGACCCTGTTCCTGGTTTCTCCACTGGAATCCTTCCACGCACGGTTGCCCAACGCACCCCAGCAGCTCTCAGCTATCCAGCAATCAGCATCTGGCAATCCGTGCACCTTTGGGCACTGTACTCCCTGTCTCACTCCCAGGGTTACACTGCACTTAGCCGCAAGGGGCGCCCTCTCAGCAATCTAGCCTCGCACCAAGGACTTGACAGCACAGCCCTGATAGGACCCTATTCCTCCCACTGACACCAACGATGGGACCCTATTCCTCCCACTGACACCAATGATGGGACCCTATTCCTCCCACTGACACCAACGATGGGACCCTATTCCTCCCACTGACACCAACAATAGTGTCAGTGGGAGGAATAGGGTCCCATCGTTGGTGTCAGTGGGAGGAATAGGGTCCCATCATTGGTGTCAGTGGGAGGAATAGGGTCCCATCGTTGGTGTCAGTGGGAGGAATAGGGTCCAATCGTTGGTGTCAGTGGGAGGAATAGGGTCCCATTGTTGGTGTCAGTGGGAGGAATAGGGTTCCATTGTTCGTGTCAGTGGGAGGAATAGGGTCCCATCGTTGGTGTCAGTGGGAGGAATAGGGTCCCATCATTGGTGTTAGTGGGAGGAATAGTACCCCATCATTGGTGTCAGTGGGAGGAATACCACCCCATCATTGATGTCAGTGGGAGGAATAGTACCCCATCACTGGTGTCAGTGGGAGGAATAGTACCCCATTATTGGTGTCAATGGGAGGACTAGTGCCCCATCATTAGTGTCAGTGGGAAGAATAGTGCCCCATTATTGGTGTCAGTGGGAGGAATAGTGCCCCATCATTGGTGTCAGTGGGAGGAATAGTGCCCCATAATTGGTGTCAGTGGGAGAATTAATAATCAATCGTTGGTGTCAGTGGGAGGAATAGTGTCCCATCATTGGTGTCAGTGAGAGGAATTATGTCCCATCATTGGAGTCAAAGAGAAAGTGTGTCCCACCATTGGTGTCAGTGGGAGAATTAATAACCCATCTTTGCTGTGGGAGGAATAGTACCCCATCATCAGTGTCAGTGGGAGGAATAGTGCCCCGAGGGCCAGATAAAGGCAAGCAAAGAGCCACATCCAGCCCGCAGCCTGCAGTTTGGAGACCCTGGTTTTAAATGATGAATGTATTAGGAATGTATTTGTAGTTGTAAACGCTCTAAAAGAACCTAGGCCTGAGACAGCAGGTTGATCCTCTAAATCAGCCTCTCTCAACCTTTTTAACCCTTGAAAAAAACGTTGGCTTCAGGAAACCCTGCTAATAATTAGTATATTTACAGCCCACAGTACATTAGTGTGACAGTGTGAAAAAGATTCCCCCCCTTACAGATAGATAAAAAGATTACTGGTGTGAGTGGTTACTCATCTTAGAGGTAGAAATCGCTTACTGCCTAAGGAACTTCTAGCAACCTCTGGAGGGATCCCAGGGTTCCACAGAACCCTGGCTGAGAAAACCTGCTCTAAAAACAGGGTAGAACGTTCTGCATAGATCAGGGTAGAAGAAACTCTGTAAATATGAGTTACATGGAAATTGCTAAATCTCTTCAGATTCAAGGTCCTCACAGTCTACTACTGAATCAGAGACGGTAATAGGGGCCTCTGGCACACTTAGGAGATAGAGGTCCATTAGTATCATGATTATAATCTGCCATGGATGGTACCAGAGCATGCTTAGAGCCTTTGCAAACAGATTGCTCCGTTAGATTTGCTAAATCTCTTTAAATTCAAGGTCCTCACAGTCTACTACTGAATTAGAGATGGTAATAGGGGCCTCTGGTACATTTAGGAGATAGAGGTCCATTAGTATTAGGATTATACTCTGCCATGGATGGTACCAGAGCATGCTTAGAGCCTTTGCAAACAGATTGCTCCATTAATTGGGCAAAAATCGACAAGTCTGATGTTAATATAAGGAGCCTTGTTGACGGGAACTTTCTACCCCACCCAGTGAAGCTACAGTACTCCAATAAGGACAACTTGATAATAGGGGATCTAGGTTCCAGGTCAGTTTCTTCTGGGGACTTAAACATTACCCCAAGATGCAGTAGATGAGTATGACCTGAGGTCACCCATTGCAGAAGGACTGTCCTTGGTGTGTCTTGAAAAGAAAAGCTGTACCACATAGAGGAACAGTAAGACAAGACCTTGAGTACTTTGAAACCCACCAAAGCATCTGCTGCTGATGAGGGACGCAGGTGGCTGGAAAAACCCAAATCACTGTAGGCGGTCTGATATGGGAGCTCAGCATCACTGTCAGCCATTTGTAAAAGTGTCAGTCTTTAGTGAACTTGCAAACAATCCAGAAAACAAAGCAGCTTTCTTCAGCAAACACAAAATACTCCATGACTATGGTCAATTGGAAAACAAAAGAAGGGGCTCATTACAACTATACCAGTCCCACACTGGGGTTTGGGCTTTCCTGTCAGCTTCAGGGATTCCAAAGAGCAAGTTTTCACAGTTCAGTCGTGGCTTGGTCCAAAACCAGTCCACCCTGCTCACTCAGGTGTATGCTACTCTCTCCCTCATAGACAAGTGCAGTTTCCTCTTCCCTTTATGGACTCTGATGCAACCCCTTCTGGACCAAAGTACCTGTAATCAGGGTTTAAAGGTTCTTCCCTCCCAAAACTCTTTGAACCTGTTTAATTTAAGGTCCCTAATGAGGACCTACCAATTTAGTGAGTACTGAAAATCAGTCCTCTCCAACTTAACTACCCCAGAAAAACCCTCACGCTGCATGTGTGAGAACCACTAAGTACTCAACAATGTCTTCCAACCGCCCCCCTTAAAAGGACCACAACCCAAATAGTGGGGGAAATATACCTGTCATTCAGAACCCATCCTTGGCATACAGAGAGCACTGAAACAAGACTGAATACTAGATAAATCACAGGGTGCTTCAGAAGCAAGGGCAACAGTGAAAAGGTGTTTCCTCTAGGCTGCATGGTAGGAGAAAGAGCATGCAACACATGCATGCAATACTTTACCCAGGAGTTGACACCAGCCTTAACTATTACTGCTTTAAAATGGTGCCCATCTGTACTATCTGTGCGGTAGCTCCCTGTACTTCAGTCCAACTAGCCTAACTCACTATGCAAGTCCTTGGAGACTGGGTCACATCAGAGGCCAAGTGATGGCTTTGGACCTGGAGAGCACTCTGCGGCTTAAGCAATACACAGAGGTCTGGAAAGTGTGATAATGCAGAGTCCGGTACCTGAGGATAAGTCAATCTGGATAACTGCTGTGTAGACAACTGTTAAAGCAGCGTTTTTTTAGGTCTTAAAGAAAATAATGTGTGTGTGTTTTGAGTACCTTGACTGAATAAAAAAAAGAAAAAAAAAAAAAAAAGAATAAAGAATCAATTACTGATGCTGTGTATAAATAAGGATCAATCCAGCAAGGATTGGGATAAGGTATATTCATGAGGTTTTCCAGCGATTGGGCATTCCCTTTGATGAAGTTATAACAGATAAAACATGTAGATTGCCTGACACTGGGAGTGAGTAGGAACTATGTCCTGTAGTTTTTGCGAGTCGAGAAGGATTGGAGTGGGCTGGCAAACAGCAGCTTATATCTTTGCCAATACATCTATATGCTTGATTTTAAGCTTAAGCAGCTTTTGTGAGTATCCTGATTACTTGTGTCAAATAAATTTGGATATTTAAGATAGTACACTGTTTTTTTGTTATTTTTATGCTGGCTATGAAATCTAACCACTGAATGGGGAGAGGACAGCAGTAGAGGTGAAGCTTTAAAGTGGACTGCACCTCTGGAACACCTTTTAAATTAATACAAGCTGTGTTTGCCCAAAATTGTATTGAGATATTTTATATCGATATATTGAGAGCACACACTTCCTTTACATGCATTGTCCTGTATTAGTGGTGGTGGTCACTTTGGATCAAAGATTTTTCTACACTTGGAAGAATAATATTGGTGATGGGAACTTTTTAGTAATTACACCGTTGGCTTGTATTATTTGAACTTTTTTCAATTGAAATTAATTTTGGTTAAAAATATTTTCATGTTTTGTTTGGAGGGATTTATTAGATCACAATATTTATGGAATGATTGTGCATGAATTTTCACAAATAATAATTTATATTATTAAATCAGTGCTGTAATTATTATTTTGTTAATTCCCTGTTATTGTTAACTGTTATTTGCTTTGCAAGAATGCCAATCAGCTGCAGCGCTGACCTGTGTTCTCTGACAGTAGCAGGGTGCTGCTCTCAGAATACATACGCCAGTGCCTGCAGTGCTGCAGGGGGGGATTTCTCCATTCAGAGTTAAAAGAACAGAGATTTCTTTATCCACAACGATTGATGTGAATGGAGGAATTGGTTCTTTTCCTTGTTCAGCCCACAGGCTGAATGAAAAAAAAAGAGCATTACATGTATGCCCAACATTAGAAGTGTGGGGTGAATGTGTGGTGAAAGCTTCTAATGTTGGGCATACACTTTTTCTGGCAGACATTTCTTAATCCACATCAATTGATGTGAATGAAGGTGTCTGAATGAAAGCCCAGAACATTACCTGTATACCCAATATTAGGAGTGTGGCAGAAAAGTTTTTAGAGGCCCTAAAATGCCAGGACAGTTCAAACTCCCCCCAAATCACCCCTATTTGGAAATATAAAGGTATTTGCTTAGAGGCATGTTGAGTCCATGGTAATTTTATTTCTTGCCTCAAGTTTTTGGAATAATGGCCAAAAATGTTTTTTTTATACAAAGTTCTCACTTTAATCAGATATTTCTCAACCATGCCATGGGTATACGTGGAATTACACCCTAAAACTCATTCTGCTACTTCTCCCTAGTATATGGATACCACATGTGAACAGAGGCACAAAATCCAATTAGCACCTTCAGACTTTCAAAGGGTGTAAGTTGCACATTTGATTTCCTGACCATCTATAACAGTTTGGAGGCCTTAAAATGGCAAGATAGTACAAACATCCCCAAATGACCCCTTTTTAGAAAGCAGACACTCCAAGGTATTTGCTAAGAGGCATAGCTGGTATTTTGCAGATCTCATTTGTTGCCACAAGTTTTTTGAAAATTAAAAAAAAAAATTATTATTTTCATTTTTCAAAACCTTGTGACAAAAAATTAGACCTGCCAAATTTTCACCATGCCTCTCATCAAATACCTTGGAGCATCTACTTTAAAAAAAGCTAAGTGTTTGTGGGGTGTTTATACTATCCTGGCATTTTAGGGCCTCTAAAGCTTTGATAGGTAGTCATGAAATCAAATGCCCTAGTTACGCCCTTTGAAAGCCTAAAGGTGCTCATTGAATTTTGAGTCCGGTACGCATCTAGGCTCACTAAAAATTCTCACACATGTGGTATACCAAAACTCAGGAGAAGTAGTAAATTGACAACTTTGTGTAGAAAAAAATAATTCTTAATTTTCCAAAAACTTGTGGCAAAAAAAAAAAAAACATGATCTTCCAAAGACTCAACATGCCTCTTCACAAATACTTGGGGTGTCTACTTTCCAAAAAGGGGTCATTTTAGCCCCCAAGAAATGTGATAGGTAGTCAGAAAGTCAAATCTGTTTAAAATCTGCATATATTCCAGTATATAGAGTATACCATCGTTTGTAGACACTAACATACATTTTGGCCTGAATTTATGAAGAAAATATAGAAGTAGAAAATATAATCTTTAAAAAAAAAATTCTGCTCTTTTTTTGTGTATATAATAAAAAAACACAGTGATGATCAAACACCACCAAAATAAAGCTCGATTTGTATATAAAGAAAAAAATAAATAAAATTGCCAGTTAAAATAGCACAGTGCTGAATAGTAAAAAATGGTCTGGTCATGAAGGGGATAAGAGGTCAAGGGGTTAAGTATATAGAACTTGTAAAAAAACATTTTTTATATGCATAATAAAATGACTTAGAGACTTAGGCTACATGCCCACAGACATTTAAAAAAACGGCTCTAAATCCAGTACAGACGCCAGGAAAAAAGTGTTGTTAAAAACGCAATTTTATCCGCGTTTTGCACTGAATTCAATGCATGTTACTTCACGCTGGCTTTCAGCAGCGTTTCTCTGTCTCTATTCAAAATCAATGGTTCCCTATGGGAGCCCATTGAATTGAATAGAGGTCACACCAGAAGTCGGATCAAGAGGATCCGACTTGCAGTGCGACTTGTGTGCTGAGAATCTTGAGGGGGGAAAGCGAAAATTAAAAAAAAATTGCGTGAGGTTCCACCCAAGGCGATACCAGACACTTGGGTCTGCTATGGATCTTAAGGGAAACCCCCACACCAAAAAAAAAAAATGGCGTGGGGGTCCCCCAAGATCCTTACCAGACCCTTATCTGAGCACGCAGCGAGCGCCCCCCCCTCTTGGACCATACCAAGCTACATGCCCATAACATGGGAGGTTGGTGCTTTGGGGCAGGGGGGGGCCTGCGCCCCCCCCCACTCAAAGCACCTTGTCCCCATGTTTATGAGGACAAGGGCCTCTTCCCGACAACCCTGGCCGTTGGTTGTCGGGGTCTGTGGGCGGGGGGCTTATGGGAATCTGGGAGCCCCCTTCAATAAGGGGGCCCCCACCCTATGTGAAAGAGTATGGGGTACATCGTACCCCTACCCATTCACCTGGGGAAAAAGTGTTAATAAAAAAAAACAAACTACACAGGTTTTTAAACTAATTTACATCACCCGGTGACCCCGCCCCATGCCTATACAAGTCGGCGGCATAAGCTGGGGGTGGCACAGTGGTGTAGTGGGTAGCACTCGAATCCCAACCACGACACTACCTGCCTGGAGTTTGCATGTTCTCCCTGTGCCTGCGTGGGTTTCCTCCGGGTACTCCAGTTTCCTCCCACACTCCAAAGACATGCTGGTAGGTTAATTGGCTTCTGTCCAAAATTGGCCCTAGTATATGAATGTGAGTTGGGGACCTTGGATTGTGGGCTTCTTGAGGGTAGGGACCGATGTGAGTGTGCAATGTATGTGTGGAGCGCTTTGTAAAATTGACGGCACTATATGGGTACCTTAAATAAATTGGGATAATTGTAGACACGCACCCACACTCACTCAGGTTGAACTGGATGGACTGGTGTCTTTATTCAACCTTACTATGTAAGTGGTTGCGCACCGCGCACACGGCATTACAGCGGGAGAGAGAATCGAGTCAACATCGGAAGAAGAGAAGAGGGAAGAAGACAATGGAAAAGACCGGGCAACCGCTAGCAAAAGAGCTGCCAAAAGAGCAGAAGATCGCTCGCCCCCCTTTCCTGACCTGCCGGGCTGCATGCTCGGATAAGGGTTTGGTATGGATCTTGGGGGGAGCCCCACGCCATTTATTTTTGGTGTGGGGGGTTCCCCTTAAGGGTCTGATATCCCCAAGGGTCTGGTATCATCTTGGGGAGGAACCTCACGCAAATTAAAAAAAAAAATTCCCATTCCCCCCTCAAAATTCTCAGCACACAAGTCGCACCGTAAGTTGGATCCTCTTGATCCGACTCCTGGTGCGACCTCTATTTAAATCAATGGGCTCCCATAGGGAACCATTGATTTTAAATAGAGACAGAAACGCCGGACGAGGCTTAACAAAGCGTTAAGCCTCAATAAATTGCATTCAACACCTTTTGCCGGCGTCTGACGTATTTACAGCTCTAGCGCTGGAGCCTCAGAACGCACTGGTCCTGGGGTTTTTTTTGCAGCTTAAAAACGGCTATGTCATTTACAGCTCAAAAATGCCATGGTGGGCAAGAGACCATAGGCTAACATGAAGACGCGTTTTTAAGCTGCAAAAAACGCTCAACGCTGTAAAAATGTCCATGGGCATGAGGCCTTAATGTTTCTTTTTGTTCCCATTACCTATACTGTGTTTATAAACACTGAATCACAGGAACGTTTTCCGTTGCACTAGTCTTTTATAAATATTGACACTCAAGAGTTATGCAACTTTCACCCAAGATTCGCACATTTTTCTAAATGGATTCCATCGGGAAAATGTGTGAATCTGGTCTTAAAATTGAGTGACTTGCGTGAAAAAAAATTGTAAATAGCCCCTAAGTCGCAAAATATTTATTTTCGAAAAAATTAAAATGATGAGCCATTTTTTCGTCATGCTTCAAGATGCATATACGGGTTTTAGAAATACGGTTTTCCCTTAATGATAACATATAACCATAATTAACTAGACATAAAAAAAAGATGATTTTTACTCTTAGTATTTACATTCTATGGCATAAGCTGAAAATCAGTCAGTCTGTCTTTTTAGCTATATTATGTATATTTCTCTTACACCATTTTTGATAAAATGTAAATCCAAATAGTAGATTAGAATAATTCATTCATATAAAGGTAGCCAAACAAAGCCAGAATCGAACATTACTGGCGATAGATCAAGCAAAAATCAATCTGCGTAGGTCTTCCCTAGGGGGGATAATGAGCCGTTCCAAATCAAGGAAGAGTTCATTATCACACACAGCAATCTTACAGCTTACTGGAAGAGTGCCAACTTTCAATTTGTTGCAAAGCACCTAAGCTTTACCTGCTCTATCTGCCAGTTTAAAATAAATGGAGTTGAGCCATTTGATGCTCTAAGGCTCACAAGACCCTAGGACACTGCTACCATGATAAACCCAGGTGCTCCAGAACACAGGCTGATGCAAATAGAAAGGAGAGGTTTTTAAAAGGGAAGTGTTATTTTTTTTTATTCATACTTACCTAGGTGGATGCAGCATCATTCCCCTGGCGCCTCTACACTGAGAACTGAGCGATTAAACACCCCCGATCGCTCGATTCTCACAGCTCCCCGAGCAGACAGCTGGTGACTGTCAGTCACAGCTCTCTGCTCTGCCCCCTCCTCGTTTACTGAAACACTGAGCTGGAGAGCCTGAGCCTGGTGTCGGTCCAAGGATCTAGGCAGATCCCGACACCGTGGTCCTGATGACACAGAGCCTGGACTGACTCTGTGACATCAGCAGAGAGCGGACTTCAGCCCGCTCTCTGCTGAAAACGGGTCACTGGAATGCAGAACGAACTGCACTCCTGTGATCCACAGGAGAAGTACAGCCAAATGAGCTTTGGCTGTACTTCTCCTTTAAAGGACACATGTATCCTTATCTTAGCTTTCCCTAAATCCACCCTCTCACTTCCCCTAGGCTTCAGTGCACCAACGTCCCCATCCCTAGCTTCTTACTTAGCTGTTCCAGCACCATGGCCTTCTCCGTTGTGAACATCCTTTCTAAATCTGTTCAGCGCTGGCCACGCCAACAAACTATGTTCCCATATTCTTAAATGGAGTCATATAGTGAGCTTTGATCTACGAGCCTATTCAAGCTTAGAGACACATTTCAGAGGCGGTGAAAACACCAGAGTAGGCCATGGAACAGAGGTAAGTAGCTAAGGGTAGGAGGTTAGCACAGCTTAGGGAAGGTAAGAGATAAATGTACAGTTATGCTAGCCCCGGGGTGACACTGACTGATTTCCTTTGGAAATGAGGCTTGATTCCTTTTCTCTGATTCAGATCGAGGCTTGGTTTCCCCTTTTTTCTGCCTCAGCCATGTTGGTTTGGAAAGGAGGCTTGGTCTTCCCCTCTGGTTCAATCTGAGGCTTGGCTTTTCATTTAACTTCCGCGGCCATAATAATTTGAAAGGGAGGTTTGGCTAATCCTCCTGTTTCCTGTATAGTGGCCATGTTACTTTCTCTCTCCATTTGTTTTTCAAAATGTGGCAGCCATTCTGAGCAAATTATTTTGTTTTAAACAGCTGTGCATAGTTGCCAACAGTCCCGATTTTCCCGGGACAATCCAGAATTTTAGACCCTCGTCCCGATTTAAGATTGTCCCGATAATTTTCCCGGGGTTTTGAGTTTGTCCCGACAAAATCGGGAAGGTTTTTGTTTTAAAAAACGGCAGCAGCTACACAAACATGGCCGCCGCCACCACCACGAGTGTTATTCCTCCTTGTGTTCAGTGCAGAGGAAAGGGGCAGCCAATCGGCTTCTCTCTTCAGTGTGCCTATTGGCTGCAGGGATTGGCAGCCCCTCCCCGCTCTCCACTGAACACAAGGAGAATGTAATCATCTGTTGCCGCCATCGTCGCCGCCGCCCCTCCGCCCCTCCGCCCAGTGTGTCAGCTGCACAGAGAGATCCCGGGTGTCTTTTGGATGAGGTACAGGGAGAGATGAGCTGGGTTCTGTTAGACCAGGCTAAGCTGGGGACTCCTGATGTAAGAGGGGAGTCCGATGGGGACTCCTGATGTAGGGAGGGTCCGCTGGGGACTCCTGATGTTAGGGGGGCTCCGCTGGGGACTCCTGATGTGAGGGGGGGCTCTGCTGGGGACTCCTGATGTAAGGGGGGGTCCGCTGGGGACTCCTGATGTGAGGGGGGCTCCGCTGGGGACTCCTGATGTGAGGGGGGCTCCGCTGGGGACTCCTGATGTGAGGGGGGGCTCCGCTGGGGACTCCTGATATGAGGGGGGCTCCTCTGGGGACTCCTGATGTAAGGGGGGTCCACTGGGGACTCCTGATGTGAGGGGGGCTCTGCTGGGGACTCCTGATATAAGGGGGGGCTCCGCTGGGGACTCCTGATGTAAGGGGGGTCCGCTGGGGACTCCTGATGTAAGGGGAGGGTCCGCTGGGGACTCCTGATGTAAGGGGAGGGTCCGCTGGGGACTCTTGATGTAAGGGGGGTCCGCTGGGGACTCCTGATGTGAGGGGGGCTCCGCTGGGGACTCCTGATGTGAAGGGGGCTCCGCTGGGGACTCCTGATGTGAGGGGGTCTGCTGGGGACTCCTGATGTGAGGGGGGTCCGCTGGGAACTCATGATGTGAGGGGGGTCCGCTGGGGACTCCTGGTGTGAGGGGGGCTCCGCTGGGGACTCCTGATGTGAGGGGGGCTCCGCTGGGGACTGTTGATGTGAGAGGGGGCTCCGCTGGGGACTCCTGATGTGAGGAGGGGGCTCCGCTGGGGACTCCTGATGTGAGGGGGGGCTCCGCTGGGGACTCCGGATGTAAAGGGGGGCTCCGCTGGGGACTCCTGGTGTGAGGGGGACTCCGCTGGGGTCTCCTGATGTGAGGGGGGCTCCGCTGGGGACTCCTGATGTGAGGGGGGTTCCGCTGGGGACTCCTGATGTGAGGGGGCTCTGCTGGGGACTCCTGATGTAAGGGGAGGGTCTGCTGGGGACTCCTGATGTAAGGGGAGGGTCCGCTGGGGACTCCTGATGTGAGGGGGGTTCCGCTGGGGACTCCTGATGTGAGGGGGGGTTCGCTGGGGACTCCTGATGTAAGGGGGGGTCCGCTGGGGACTCCTGATGTGAGGGGGCTCCGCTGGGGACTCCTGATGTGAGGGGGGTCCGCTGGGGACTCCTGATGTGAAGGGGGGTCCGCTGGGGACTCCTGTTGTGAGGGGGGCTCCGCTGGGGACTCCTGATGTGAGGGGGGTCTGCTGGGGACTCCTGATGTGAGGGGGGGTCCGCTGGGAACTCATGATGTGTGGGGGGTCCGCTGGGGACTCCTGGTGTGAGGGGGGGCTCCGCTGGGGACTCCTGATGTGAGGGGGGCTCCGCTGGGGACTCCTGATGTGAGGAGGGGGCTCCGCTGGGGACTCCTGATGTGAGGGGGGCTCCGCTGGGAACTCCTGATGTAAAGGGGGCTCCGCTGGGGACTCCTGATGTGAGGGGGGTCTGCTGGGGACTCCCGGTGTGAGGGTGGTCCGCTGGGGACTCCCGATGTGAGGGGGGCTCCGCTGGGGACTCCTGGTGTGAGGGGGACTCCGCTGGGGACTTCTGATGTGAGGGGGGCTCCGCTGGGGACTCCTGATGTGAGGGGGGCTCCGCTGGGGACTCCTGATGTGAGGGGGGGCTCCGCTGGGGACTCCTGATGTGAGGGGGGTCTGCTAGGGACTCCTGATGTGAGGAGGGGTCCGCTGGGAACTCATGATGTGAGGGGGGTCCGCTGGGGACTCCTAGTGTGAGGGGGGGCTCCGCTGGGGACTCCTGATGTGAGGGGGGCCCTGCTGGGGACTCCTGATGTGAGGGGGGCTCCGCTGGGGACTCCTATTGTGAGGAGGGGGCTCCGCTGGGGACTCCTGATGTGAGGGGGGCTCCGCTGGGGACTCCTGATGTAAAGAGGGGCTCCGCTGGGGACTCCTGATGTGAGGGGGGTCTGCTGGGGACTCCTGGTGTGAGGAGGGGTCCGCTGGGGACTCCTGGTGTGAGGGGGGGTCCGCTGGGGACTCCTGGTGTGAGGGGGTCCGCTGGGGACTCCTGATGTGAGGGGAGCTCTGCTAGGGACTCCTGGTGTGAGGGGGACTCCGCTGGGGACTCCTGATGTGAAGGGGGCTCCACTGGGGACTCCTGATGTGAGGGGGGCTCCGCTGGGGACTCCTGATGTAAGGGGAGGGTCCGCTGGGGACTCCTGATGTAAGGGGAGGGTCCGCTGGGGACTCCTGATGTAAGGGGGGGTCTGCTGGGGACTCCTGATGTGAGGGGGGGTCCGCTGGGAACTCCTGATGTGAAGGGGGTGCGCTGGGGACTCCTGATGTGAGGGGGCTCTGCTGGGGACTCCTGATGTGAGGGGGGTCTGCTAGGGACTCCTGATGTGAGGGGGGTCCGCTGGGAACTCCTGATGTGAGGGGGGTCCCCTGGGGACTCCTGGTGTGAGGGGGGCTCCGCTGGGGACTCCTGATGTGAGGGGGCTCCACTGGGGACTCCTGATGTGAGGGGGGCTCCGCTGGGGACACCTGGTGTGAGAGGGGGCTCTGCTGGGGACTCCTGATGTGAGGGGGGCTCTGCTGGGGACTTCTGATGTAAAGGGGGCTCCGCTGGGGACTCCTGATGTGAGGGGGGTCTGCTGGGGACTCCTAGCGTGAGGGGGGTCCGCTGGGGACTCCTGATTTGAGGGGGGGGTCTGCTGGGGACTCCTGGCATGAGGGGGGGTCCGCTGGGGACTCCTGATGTGAGGGGGGCTCCGCTGGGGACTCCTGATGTGAGGGGGGCTCCGCTGGGGACTCCTGATGTGAGGGGGGGCTCCGCTGGGGACTCCTGATGTGAGGGGGGGCTCCGCTGGGGACTCCTGATGTGAGGAGGTGTCCGCTGGGAACTCATGATGTGAGGGGGGTCCGCTGGGGGCTCCTGGTGTGAGGGGGGCTCCGCTGGGGACTCCTGATGTGAGGGGGCTCCGCTGGGGACTCCTGAGGTGAGGGGGGCTCCACTGGGGACTCCTATTGTGAGGAGGGGGCTCCGCTGGGGACTCCTGATGTGAGGGGGGCTCCGCTGGGGACTCCTGATGTAAAGGGGGGCTCCGCTGGGGACTCCTGATGTGAGGGGGGTCTGCTGGGGTCTCCTGGTGTGAGGGGGGTCCGCTGGGGACTCCTAGCGTGAGGGGGGTCCGCTGGGGACTCCTGATTTGAGGGGGGGGGTCTGCTGGGGACTCCTGGCATGAGGGGGGGTCCGCTGGGGACTCCTGATGTGAGGGGGGCTCCGCTGGGGACTCCTGATGTGAGGGGGGCTCCGCTGGGGACTCCTGATGTGAGGGGGGCTCCGCTGGGGACTCCTGATGTGAGGGGGGGCTCCGCTGGGGACTCCTGATGTGAGGGGGGGCTCCGCTGGGGACTCCTGATGTGAGGGGGGGCTCCGCTGGGGACTCCTGATGTGAGGAGGTGTCCGCTGGGAACTCATGATGTGAGGGGGGTCCGCTGGGGGCTCCTGGTGTGAGGGGGGCTCCGCTGGGGACTCCTGATGTGAGGGGGCTCCGCTGGGGACTCCTGAGGTGAGGGGGGCTCCACTGGGGACTCCTATTGTGAGGAGGGGGCTCCGCTGGGGACTCCTGATGTGAGGGGGGCTCCGCTGGGGACTCCTGATGTAAAGGGGGGCTCCGCTGGGGACTCCTGATGTGAGGGGGGTCTGCTGGGGTCTCCTGGTGTGAGGGGGGTCCGCTGGGGATTCCTGGTGTGAGGGGGGTCCGCTGGGGACTCCTGATGTGAGGGGGGCTCCGCTAGGGACTCCTGGTGTGAGGGGGACTCCGCTGGGGACTCCTGATGTGAGGGGGGCTCCGCTGGGGACTCCTGATGTGAGGGGGGCTCCGCTGGGGACTCCTGATGTAAGGGGAGGGTCTGCTGGGGACTCCTGATGTAAGGGGAGAGTCCGCTGGGGACTCCTGATGTAAGGAGGGGTCTGCTGGGGACTCCTGATGTGAGGGGGGTCTGCTGGGGACTCCTGATGTGAGGGGGGTCTGCTGGGAACTCCTGATGTGAGGGGGGTCCCCTGGGGACTCCTGGTGTGAGGGGGGGGCTCCGCTAGGGACTTCTGATGTGAGGGGGGCTCCACTGGGGACACCTGATGTGAGGGGGCTCCGCTGGGGACTCCTGATGTGAGAGGGGGCTCCGCTGGGGAATCCTGATGTGAGGAGGGGGCTCCGCTGGGGACTCCTGATGTGAGGGGGGCTCCGCTGGGGACTCCTGATGTAAAGGGGGCTCCGCTGGGGACTCCTGATGTGAGAGGGAGCTCCGCTGGGGACTCCTGGTTTGAGGGGGGGCTCCGCTGGGCACTCCTGATGTAAGGGGGGCTCCACTAGGGACTCCTGATGTAAGGGGGGGTCCTCTGGGGACTCCTGATGTGAGGGGGGCTCCGCTAGGGACTCCTGGTGTGAGGGGGGCTCCGCTGGGGACTCCTGATGTGAGAGGGGGGTCCGCTGGGGACTCCTGATGTGAGGGGGGGTCCGCTGGGGACTCCTGATGTGAGGGGGGGTCCGCTGGGGACTCCTGATGTGAGGGGGGCAAAGCTGGAGACATCTGATGTAAGGGGGACTCTGCTGGGGGCACCTGATGCAAGGACGGACTCTGCTGGGACACCTGATGCAAGGACGGACTCTGCTGGGGGCACCTGATGCAAGGAAGGACTCTGCTGGTGGCAGGCGACGTGGCAGGTGACACGCTCAGGGATCCCACTGATTCGGCATCATGGTGAGTTGAATGATTTAATTTTATATTACAATGTAATAATAGAAATAATGCACTTCAATCATCCTGACACTATAGCAACCATGGTGCCGGGATGATTGAAGTGCTAACACCACGTGTTTGGAGTATCTTTATCTGCTGATTGTTAAACTTTCTAGAATACACATATTTCCATTGTTGTGTAGGATCTTTGGCTGCTGTCCCTTCATCCCTCTCCCCCCCCCTTTCCTTCTCCATCCCTCATTCATCTCAGACTCTAACTTCACCCCCTTTGAGCCACACCCATTTAAGACACCCCCACTATTTCACGTAAACCACACCCATTTTTCGCTGCGGCGCATTTTTACTTTCCCCTCTGTGCTACGCCCACAAACGCATGCCCTGCCCCCTAATTATAACAAGACTCTGCCTACAGCCAAAAAAGTGTCCCTAAAAATGTTTTCACAATGTTGGCAACTATGGCTGTGCTCTTTCCGTTATGGACCCCATGCCCCTGATGACAGCATGTATGATGAAACTAGTAGGGCGGAGTTTATGTCCAGCGATACCATGCTCCTCTGATCTGCAGATTTTTATGTGAGAACCTTTTTATCCACTTGTTACATTGTATTGGACCTGTGGTCACTATTAATGGCATTTTTTTTCAATAAAACCACCCTGGTTTTAAGCTATGTGGCAACTTTTTGCCTTTTTTACATAAACCTCCATGAGAAAGAGTGATTGACCAGCATCAGCGGCCGTGACACCACCCTTCTCTACCTCCAGTGGATGGATCCTTCATGATGTGTGATTCCATGCGTGATAAGACTCCTATAATGTAGAGTTTGGCTATCTGGTAAGGGCACATCTTGTATCTATATGGTGGAAGGCGCACTTGGGTGTATGATCGCTCACTATCATTTGGACACGTGTAGCAACAATATATAACTTCATTTCTGTATGGACTTATATGGAAATCCTATGGACTGACTACTGTCACTTTATTTTATTTCACATGTTACACATGTCACTTTATTTCATTTCACATGTTATATTATTATTTTTGTATTTAGCACAGCAATTGTTGTTTATATCCTTAAATGAACTCTAGGGTGTTCCAATGCTCTTTCTTCAAACACAGCCCACAGGACAAATACATTTGGTGTACCGTGAGTATCCATAGATGTGAGCAATTACTGAGTAGCAAACCCTGCTAAAGTCAATATAAAAAAAAAAAGATTTTTGTACTTACATGTAAAATCCATTTCTTGGAGTACATCACGAGAAACAGAGAAACCATATTAATCCTCACTTGATGGGTTATGCGTCACCTGCTTTAACAATGGCCAAAAAAGCAGGAAGTCTTCCCCTATATAACTCCTCCCATAGAGGAAGTACCTCAGTTTTGTAGCAATATATCTTGATATACTCCAAGAAATGGATTTTACAGGTAAAGAAAAATCGTACATCATACAAAAATCTTGTTTTCTTTATTATACATGACAAGACACATAACCTTATCCTCACTTGATGGGATGTCCTAAAGCAATGCTCATGAGGGGAGGGGGACACAACCTCCTCAGTGGCTTTTACATTCACTTGGTAAAACCTTGCAGAAGGCCTTGTCTCGCAGCAACTGATGCCTGGGATAAGAAGGCAAACAATGTCCTGGTTCAGATGAAAACAGAACCCACCCCCAGCAAAAACAACAGCTGTGGTTCCTCTTGTTGAAGTAATAGCACCCAGGAACCCAATCTTCTGAGCCCAAAGTACTAATTGAAGTTCCCGAATCAGCTCAAAAGGTGGTTTCAGTGAAACTGACACCACCAAATGTAGGTCCCATGGGAACAAAAGGTGACCTGACCAGAAGCACCAGAAGCGTAACAACTTAAACAAAGCAGGCAAAAAAAAACAGGAAGCCATTGGCCTTTGAAATTGAACTGCCAAGGCCTGTCCCTTGGTCATGCTCAAAACCATGCCCCACTTCAGACTGAAGGAAGGCAAAAAAAAATACAACCCTCAATATATTTGCAAGAATAGCTTATTAGGTTCACACCACTCCATATAGAATATCCAGGTCCTGTGGTAAACCTTCCTTAGAGGGAGCCTTCTGACTTCTCAGGAGTGTGGGACTGACACTTCCTTATCCTTCAAAACTCTGGCTTCAATAGCCACGACTCCTTAACCTGCTTGGTCTCCACTGGCACCTGGTTATAGGATTACTCACACCTGTGTAGCTTAAGTGTTAATATTCTATTGCTATATGATAGTGCACAGAAAAATAGACCAGAATCAACTTAAGGGTTAATAAGGTGAATGTATTTCTGAAGGCATAAAACAAATAAACAGGACAAGAGTACGTTATGGATGGACAAATTAGTCTCACCTACAGCCATTAACTTACACTGCAATAATGCTAAGCCCCATTACACTAATCCACAAAGTATCAGTAAGAATAGCATCAACTGTGAAAGCATAAATGGCACAAATAAAAGCCTCACATTAACCCTTGGCAATTGACTATTCAAAAAGTGTCCATGAGTGCACTCTGTGCATATAATCCTTTAGTGGGTGGGTGTATGGATTACCAAAAAAGGGGTACCCCTGGAGGTGACAGCAAATTGGTAGTGTTGGCTGGCTTTTGTTGGGGCCCTTCTTTAGGTGGTGCACGTGTAGCTGTCCCTTTAAGGTTGTACACAAGGGATGCCTGATAGCCTAAGGAACAGTTTCAGTTGGTAATAACCAGGGATGCACTGTGCCGATACTTGGCATTTTCTGGGGTATCGGTACTCGTGAAAATGCACCGATACCGGAAGTGACATCAGCTTGGGCGGAGCTCGGGAACTGGATAAGGTTGTGGCCTCTCCACACGGCGGTGAGTGCTGTTTCTCTCATGACATGTGTTTTGCTGCTGTGCCTGCTACATGGCTGCCCCACATGGCGAGCGTCCTCCTTACACCATGTCCACTCATGGTGGCCTGTGAATGTTCTTCTTTATTTCTAACTGTTGCTTGCTTTCTTCTTATGTGTCCCACGGCCGGTGATTGCTGTACAGTACTACTAGCCTTCATCACTTGCCTAACATGGCGGCCGGCCTGTGTTATACTTAGTTTAGTTTGTCACACATTCGCTCTCTCTCTCTTGCCTAACATGGCGGACGGCCTGTGTTACACTTAAGTTCGTTTTGTCCCACATTGTCTCTCTCTCTCTCTCTCTCTCTCTCTCTCTCTTGCCTAACACGGTGGCTGGCCTGTGTTAAACTTACAGTACCTGACCGCGAGATTGTGTTTCCAGCGCGATACCATCGCGCTGGTTCTCGGCGACAGGGTACTGTGCATGTCGCGCTGGCTCACTCATCGGGAAAGGAAAACTTTGTTTTCCTTTCCCGATGAGTGACAGGCAGTGCTGACAGCTGTCTGGTATGAATCCTGAGGGGGAACGCCGCGCCAAATTTTAATTGAAAAAACCGGCGTGGGTTCCCCCCCAGGGGTATACCAGGCCCTTAGGTCTGGTATGGATTGTAAGGGGAACCCCCAACTCCGAAAAATCGGCGTGGGGGTCCCCCAAAATCCATACCAGACCATTATCCGAGCACACAGCCCGGCCGGCCAGGAAAGGGGGTGGGGACAAGCGAGCGCCCCCCCCCTGAGCCGTACCAGGCCGCATGCCCTCAACATGGGGGGTGGGTGCCTTGGGAGAAGGGGGGCGTCCTGCGGGGCCCCCCACCCCAAAGCACCTTGTCCCCATGTTGATGAGGACAAGGGCCTCTTCCCGAGAACCCTGGCCGTTGGTTGTCGGGGTCTGCGGGCGGGGGGCTTATCGGAATCTGGGAGCCCCCTTTAATAAGGGGGCCCCCAGATCCCGGCCCCCCACCCTGTGTGAATGAGTATGGGGTACATGGTACCCCTACCCATTCACCTAGGGAAAAGTGTCAATAAAAAAAAAACAGCACACAGGTTTTAAGAGTAATTTATTAGGCAGCTCCGGGGTCTTCTTCCGACTTCGGAGGTGGGGGGGTGTTTTCTTCCGACTTCTCCCAGTGTTCCTCCTCTTCTCCCGGGCCCCTCCGCTATCTTCTTCCAGCTCTTTTGCCAGCGAGGGGCCCGGTCTGCTGCCGCTGTCTTGTCCCTGCTGTCTTTCCGCCACTGTCTCGTCGCTTCTTCTCTTCTTCCGATGTTGACACAATGCTCTCTCCAGCTGGAATGCTGTGTGCCAGCTGCGGAGCCATTTATATAGGCGGTGACCCCGCCCCCTTGTGACGTCACTGTCCCAGCATGCACAGGGACTCTGCGTCATAAGGGGGCGTGACCCCAAAGTCCCTGCGCATGTTCCCTACATGTTGCCCAACATGTACATCATGGTCGCAAATGACTGCTGCCGTTACATAAATCATCATTGTCTCTTGCCTAACATTTTCCTGCATGTGCCTTACTGAGACCATCCTCTGCTTTTTGTATTGTAGAGACACCGACCGTTGTACCCGACAGATGGATTTCATCATCCCTGCTGGTTTACTTGGCCATACCAAGATGTTGGATGCAGCAGGAACAAACAACAAGCACTGATAAAGGCAGCTTCATTATTCTAAAAAATAGTAGGTGTCATTAGGTATGAAAAAATCAGAAAACAAAACATTTGGGCTCAAAATTTTTTCCCCGTTTTCCTCATTTTTTCCCCCTTAAGGTGGAGAGACTTACTTATTTCTGGCTTTAAGTGCAATGCAAACGGATGCCACTGCCAGCAAAATGTCAGCTGTCTGGAAGTTTTTTAAAATTGATGAAACCAACAAACGCATTGCAGACTGCAAACTCTGTTCTGCCAAATTATCCAGAGGAGGTTCAAAAGTTAGTTCTTATAATACCAGTAATCTCAGAAAACACCTCAAAATGAAACACAAGACTGAGCATGGCGAATTTACAGCTGTCACTAGCTCATGCACTCAGCAGCTGACACTACAGCAAACCCTTGCCAGACGTGAAAAATTTTCCATGGATAACCCAAGGGTTAAAAAAATTTCTGAAGTAGTTACCCAATTCATCGTTCTTGATGATCAGCCACTATCAATAGTTGACAATGTGGGTTTCCGGCGACTTATGAATCTTTTGGAGCCAAAGTACGAAATTCCCAGCCGTCATGTCACAGATGTCATGTTGCCACAATTACACAACACAGTGAAAAAACACATTACCAACATGCTACAGGAGGACATAAAGGCTATCAGTTTCACCATGGACATTTGGGGCAGCAGTGTGAGTCCCCTGTCTGTAATTAGCTTAACTGCACAGTGGATTGATGCCAATTTCTCTCTGCACCAAGTCATGCTGCACGCAAAGAAATTTCAAGGCTCTCACACAGGCCAAGCTATAAGAAGCATACTAGAAGAAATGCTTGACACTTGAGCGATTCCCAAAAGTTCTGTCCATGTGGTAGTCCGTGATAATGGCAGAAATATGATAAAAGGTGTACAAGATGCTGGTCTTTAGAGTCTTTCATGTGTGGCACAAACACTGCAGCTAGCTATCTCAGAGCGGCTTTTATCACAGCGCAGCATTACGGAGGCAGTGGGAGTTTGGCGCAAAATAGTTGGGCACTTTAAACATTCAAACCTGGCATATTCTCGGCTGCAAAATATTCAGATCCAGCTTGGTCAGCCCATTAAAAGACTTCAACAAGATGTTCAGACTCTCTGGAACAGCACTTTTTATATGCTGCAGTCTCTGCTAGAGCAAAAAGGGCCATTGGAGTATATGGTCAGAACATGAGCTGCCTGTAACGATCACTGCAAATCAGTGGAATCTCACGGAGAAGATGATCAACATCTTGGCTCTCTTTTGAAGAGTTGACTCGTCATGTGAGTTGTTCAAATTCTTTTGCCTCAGATGTAATTCCTGCTTTGACTGTGCTACAGCGATTATTATCTAAAGTAGTGGATGGATACCACGGTGTTAAAATGATGAAGAACACATTGCTTGGTGCTTTGCAGAAACGTTTCTCTGACGTGGAGCAAAATCCATTTTACTGCATCGCTACCTTACTCGATCCAAGGTAATTAGTTATTTATTGCTAGCTGCTATTTTGCATTGTTTTTATCTGAATATTGATGATATCATTTTGTTTTTTGGATGAAGGTGATATTTTACAGTGTTATCACTTGCTTGCAAAAAAAAAAATGTTGTAATGCAAGTGATAACACTGTAAATCTCACCTTCATAGAAAACACAAAACAAAATCGATAATGATAAACACACTTACCTGTTCTGCCTCTGTGTAATGGTTTTGCACAGAGCAGGCCAGACAAATGTTTTTGCTGTGTCCCCAGCCATCACCTTTCCTTCTAGCAGTGACCCCACAGTAAGCTTCCATAGTTGTTGCTTTGCTTGCATGACGTTGTCTAATGTCTTGTATTTTTCTTCTTCTAGGTATAAAGATCGGTTCTTCTCAAATGCAGATGTTGGCAGGCAGGCCAAAGAGATGTTCGTGCTGGAAATGCAACAAGTATCTTCTGTACAGGTACTACAGGCACAAGCAGCTACATCTGAGGTGCTTGAGAAACCAGCTACCAAAAGGCCTCACACTGAGCAACAGCCAGGTACCGGTGTGACTGTGGACAGTGTTTTTCCAGAAATGTCTTATTCATCTACATTTGAGAACAGTGCTCACACGGCTGCTACCATACAACTAAAAGCATATCTTGGAGAGGTCACTGTGCCTCGTTCGGACAAACCTCTTGAGTTTTGGTCAGTCAATAAACTGCGATTTCCCACTCTAGCCCAAATGGCACAAAAATATCTTTCAGCTCCTTGCAGTAGTATGGAAAGTGAGAGATTGTTCAGTGCAGCGTCACACATTCTGACTGACACCAGAAACCGACTTCTAACTGAACATGCAGAGATTCTTCTGTTTCTTAAAAAAAACTTGCCACTTGTGTTTGAATTGGAAAAGTAATCTACTGCCTGTTACTGTGCAACTGTAAGGCACCATTCACAGTTGCACAATGCAGCTCAAAGCAACTGCTCCACCTGGCATTTGAGCGTTTTTTTAGTGTTTCCTCTGCCTGTTAACTCCCCTCCATGTTGACCTTTAAAAAAAAATTTTTTTGCCTTTTTAACTCCATGCCACAAACTTTTTCCTTAAGTGAAAAAGTGAATCACCTATGGTGTGCACATTGCACACTATAGGTGATTCAATGTGCAATGCATGGGGGACACGTAGCCTAATATGGAGCAGCATAGAGTTAACACTACAGGCAAACGAAAGGCTCAAAAACAGGGAGCTCAAACGCCTGTAGGAGCAGCTACTCTGAGCTTTATTGTGCATGTGGCCTTACTGCTGCTAAGTCCTTGGCTCCTTGGCCTTGCCATCCTGGAATGAACCTAATTTTGATCAGTAAAAAATGTTTTTTCACGAGTTTCATAAGAAGTTGAACTAGAAGCTAGCACTTTTTTTTTATTTAAAAAATGTCTACAAAATAATGTTAGTTTTGAGGTACTGTTCAGTTCCTCCTCCTCAGGCCTAACATTATTTAACTGTATTGCACTTGGGTTGGTTGATGATATGACGTGAACTTGTGATGTTTGTTTTATACGTGGCGTCACCAACAATGATGATATTTCATGTTCTGTGTGTTCTGTGGAGTTTGAGCTTTTTTCCTGCCTGTTAACGCCTCCCCTCCATGTCAGCCAATTGCACACTAGTTTCAGGAGTTTAGTGGCAGGAAAGTTTACAGGCAGAAAAAAAATCCAAAGATTTCCATTTCCAAGTTCTTTGGATTTCTTTTTCTGCCTGCTGCCTGTAAGCTGCCCTGCCACTAAACTTCTGAAACCGCATAGTGTTCCTTGGGCAATGGCCATGAATGAACACATAGGCTAACATGGAGGGGGAGAGGTAACAGGTAGAGAAAAAAAAAGCTCAAAAAAGCTAAAACACCTGGAGAAGCAGCTGCTTTGAGCTGTGCATGAGGCCTTACTGCAGCCTACATGCCAACCTAACACACATCCTTGCCATCCTGGAATGTTCTGTCTGTGAAATGTGTTTCTCTTACACATGTGTAAGAAGTTGAACTGGAAACAAACACATGTTGTGTTTTTGTTTTTTTTGTTTTTTGTTTTTTTAATTTTATAATGTCTTGTGTTGTGAGTTGACTGAGGTACTGTACTGTTCTTGCTTCTCCTCATGCCTAAACATTGTGAACTTACAATGTACATGTCATTGATGACATTGACATTATTTTATTATAACATGTTCTGTGCAATTTGCGTTTTAACAGCTTGTGACCAGCAAATAAACATGTTTTCTTTCATAATGTCTTTTGACTGAGTTTCAATTTCTCATATTATGGTGAAAATGTGTAATTTTCCATTATTTTTTTTAAAAATGGTCACATGACCAAAATCAGATATCGGTAATTGGTATCGGCGAGTACATGATGTCAAGTATCGGTACTCGTACTCGTGTCAAAAAAGTGGCATCGGTGCATCCCTAGTAATAACTGTGGACAGCAAAGGGTTAAGCTCAGTAGTTCCACTCACTACTCCCAATATGCAATGGATTAGACCCAGTACTCTTGACGATCAGTTATCCAAGAAGTCTCAGTCCTCACAATCAGGTCCTCTCAAGGCTCAGTATTCTCACCGGAGTAGCAACAGGTCTCAGCCCCCAGGCTCTCTCTCTCTTAGACCCAGTTTCTCGCTGGTATCCCTCAATCCCTACATTTGTCTGGAAAAGCTTCTGGTCTCTCCTCCTCCCATGTGCAGGGATTTATGGGAACTGAAATCCAAGCCATAACAGGCTTCCTTGTACAACGCCCCTTTAAGGTCCACAGTTTCTAGTGTCCATTGCAGCAAGTCTAATGGGCCGTACACACGATCCGAAAATCGGACGAAAAATACCGCTTTCTACGCGATCTTACGATAATCGGATCATTAGTACAGAGCTTTCGAGAGCGATCACGACAATTCATCTGATATTATTCGATCAGACGTTCATGAAAATTTTCCTTGTACGATAGCAGATCGTATGATTTTCGTTTAGTCAGTACAGTTGGCGTCTGAAAATACAATACAAATACATTACAACACGACGTCACTTCCGATTTTTTTTTTTCTGTCATACGAGAATTTACATGACTTTAGTAACCTATTCAATTCCTACTTGCAACTATTAAGCGAAAAAAAGTCGTACGATCTGTCGTACAATATTCGGATCGTGTGTATGGGGTCAAGTGTGGTCAGGTGTGTCCCTGTTCTCCATTTCAGGGATGAATCGGTCCAAATTTTTGCCTGAATTTGGACCTGAAATGGAGCCAAAAAAGCACAGGACCCCTGTGCAATCCACTCCGCAGCCACCACAAAGATCTGTGAACCGGCTCCATTGAGAGCCGGGCACACTCTCCTGTCATGCGAATTGGATGTGGGGGAATCCCCATGCAATTCGCACTAGTGTGAACCCATCCTTATAGGCCAGTTCTGGCCCTGAGTCTTCACCATAAAGGATGAATCCGTGAGCCAAAAAATGACTCTCATGCATAACAGGAATAGAAGGAACAGGAGCCCTTAAAGATGTGTGTTAACCCACTCACGGGGAGCTAAAAGATACCTCTTTTCTACTAAAATCCCCTAGATATACCATCCAAATCTGCCCACAAAAAAAAAAAATTCTGCTAACAATTTCTTGCAGGGTAATTCAGCAGATCAGCATTTTAGCCAAAAAAGAAAAAGAATTCTGGGTATATGTACAGACACAAGTCCTATGTGCAACATCATCATTACAATATTTTTAAGGTTGAATATATTTTTATTGAGTTTTTCAAGGTAAAATATAACATAAGTGAAAAAAAAAAAGGGGAAGGGGGGGTACATAATAAAGAAGGAGTAGGGGAGGGAAGAGGGAGGGGGGAGGCGTTTTTCATATACCGTCATTTATACAAAATGTTATATCTTGTATCTATATGATTGCTGAAAGCAGTTCTTCAAAATACAACATGCAAACCCCAGCCATGCAGTGTCATCTATCTTTGAACACTGCCTGGAATACCTGCTCTGTAAACAAACTGTCGGAAGGGGAAGGGTATGGGGGGAAGGCATAAGGGGGGAGGGGGATGGGTGGTGAGGGACGGGTCGGGGGGGGAGGAGGGGGGACTCAGCAATAAAAGTCTAGTGGCAGTTTAGTTATTTATACATTAAGCCTTATAGGTTTGTCAAAATCATTTTGTTAAAAGTTAGTGTCTCTCTTCATCTCTTTATAGCAGATATATGGGGCCCGATCCTCATACAGCAATTCTGTTGAGGAGGGGTCCGATGAAGAATGGTGAAGCCATGGGTACCATAGTTGTGTGTACTTATCCCATGTATCTCCCAATTTTGCCTGTAGCTCCTCCATGAGCATAGTATCGTTAAGGGTATCTATCCATCTAGTTATAGGGGGTATAGTTACGATTTTCCAGAACTGCGATATGACATGTCGGGCTGCGGACAGGAAAAACCTAAGAAGGCTCTTCTTGTGAGAGCTGATTGGTCCTGGTAGGATGGACAATAGAGCCGCCTCCGGGGAGGGCACCAGGGAGACATTATGTAAGTCATTATAAATACCAAATACCTTGTCCCAGAAAGGGCAAACTCGGTTGCACCCCCACCACACATGGAGATACGAGCCCTTTCCTCCGTGACAGCACCAACACACATCCGAAGTACCCGGGTACAACTTGCTCACCGTGACTGGATCCCTGTACCACCGTAATAGTAGTTTGTAGTTTTTCTCTTGTGAGAACCCAGGTATGGAAGATTTGTGCGTGAGTGTGAATGAGGTGTTCCATTGTTCAAGAGATATCTCCATGCCCAGGTCTCTAGACCATTTTTGTGTGAAAATAGGTAGTGAATTATATGTATAGGTCTGTATGTCTCTGTAGATTAGGGATAAAGGGTGTTTGGGGGTCTGAGAGAGACTACACATATCCTCAAATGTCGTGAGTGGTCTGTGGACATGTCCTAAAAGATGGAGTGTCTTGCAATGCTGTGATAGAGGTAGAATGGAAAGCCAATCGATCGGAGCGGAGGATCGGGTGTCTGATTGGGAATGGAATTGGCCTGTGGAGGCTTGAACAAACTGTCTGGCTGTAGGCCATTGCTCTCTCGTGAATATGATCCACATTGTCCCCTAGTGTTGTATATTGGGAGTGCTGGATTGTCAAATAAGGGAGACAGAGGACTAGGATCTGTGGAGAGAGCAAAGGTGGTATGTTTGTTGTACCATGTGGTAAGTGATGCCGCTGTCAGGGGAGATATTCTGTCTATAGTGCGATATTTAGTGTTGTATCCCTACAGGAGAGCTCTGAGGTCTACTTGTGCCATGTCTTGCTTAATGATCGTGGATGGGTTGGTTAAGGGTCGTGGGAACCATTCGAGAAGTCTCGAGATTATAGCTGATGTGTGGTATAATTGAAAGTCCGGGAGTCCGATGCCTCCTCAGATTTTGGGGGCGCATAGTATTTTATATTTAAGTCTAGGGGGGTGGTGTTGCCAGATGAATTTGACCGCCAGGGAGCGAAGCGTAAGGAAGAAAGCTTTGGGGATGAGTATAGGTAGTGTTTGAAATAAATAAAGTAATTTAGGAAGAATGTCCATTTTGAGGACATTCATTCGTCCCCACCAAGATAGCTTGAGAAGATGCCAAGATTCTAAGGAACGTCGGATTTTCGTCAAAGGACTGTAAGTCAGTGTGTATGTGCCATGTAGGTCTCTAGGCATTTCTGTCCCCAAGTATTTAATCAAACGTGATTGCCAATGAAATGGGAACTGTCTCCGAAGTAGGGACTCTGTGCTCGGGTTTAGGGATATGTTCAAGGCTTCTGTTTTTGTGATATTTAGCTTAAAATTGCTGTGCGCTCCAAAGCGGTCAAGCTCTTGAAGTAAGGCAGGGATGCTACTCTGTGGCTGAGTGATATAAAGAAGTAAGTCGTCAGCGTAAAGTGATAATTTACGGTGAGCTGAGGGCGTGGGAATTCCGTGTATGGTGTCATTACTTCAGATTGCCTGAGCTATCAACAGTGAGCGCGAACAATAAGGGTGACAGTGGGCACCCTTGTCTTGTACCGTTTTTGATCTTGAAAGCCTCTGAGGATTCCCCATTGGCCGCCACCTTGGCCGAGGGATTGGAGTAGAGTGACATAATTTTGTGTAATATTTTCGGGCCCAGGCCTATCTGAAGCAGTGATGCATGTAATCATCACAATATTTTTAAATTTGTGAAAGGGTCGGTCCAAAAGAGATATTGGGTGAAGCCTGGTGGACCAAATCAATGTCTCACTTCATATTTGTCTTTTCCAACAAGATCTCTCTGCTGCAGTTTCTATGGGGTGTTTCTGCCCACCTCTGCATTACCCAGCTCCTCATATTGTATTGTCCATGGTATAAAATTAAGAGAATACAAGGAAGGTGAAAACATCTTACAATGACCTCAGAAGGGGTGCACACCTAGGAATTCAAGCACAAATATGTTGACAGCATTATCAAAATCTGAAAAATGGCATGACTAAGTTCTCTGGGGCATAATTCCTGTTACAACTATTTTACCTATTTTTCATTCATAGTACATGTGGTATGTAAAATCACTCAGGAGATTGCTGACAGTACGTCCTCACTCAGTCTTACACAAGTCTGTCAGTCCTTGGCTCTCAGCACTGAGATGTAGCATAATTATGGGGAGACTGCAGAAAGACATTACCATGCATAAATTATATAAGTATATGAGTGCTGCCACCACAGGGTGGCACTGTTGACAGCACAATTACTGGTATACTATGCCACATCCTGAAATAAGTATATATAGGAATTGGAAAGAAATGACTCTTCAGTTATTTTGTACTATTGGTTTGAAAATAACAATAGGTATTTATTACAAATCATTCATGAAAAAAAAGACTAGGACAAAAACATTTACATAAGTGAATGTGATTTTAAAAACATGTCTTGGTGAGCCATGGATGGTATTTAATCCAGCCACCAGCTAGCCACCTCTAAGTTCATGTTTAATATACAAACACCCTGGCATCTTTCAAGTGCCTATATATATATATATATATATATATATATATATATATACACACACACACACACACACACACACACACACACACACACACCCCTAGTGAAATATTCATCAGGAAAATGATCCTTGTAAGCTGAAAAGGGTCTAATTTGCCCAATATCACGTGCATTACTATCATCCGTAGTTGCCTATAGTGACCGGGAACCCCTTATCAAGTCCCTGTGCTACCTGCCTTACCTCAGTGACAAAATCATTTTTTTTCCTTCACATTATTATATCCATATAGCTCCAGAAAAAGTGTGTTCAGAGCGTGAAACTAGTTCAGGAATTTTTTGAACCTTTTGAATATTGAAGCAGAATTGCTCTATTCTGGTTTGGCTGCATCAATCCCTTTATATATAACCACTGTATAATTAGGTGATTCTGATAATCTTATATGTATGGGCATGTATTATCTTTTAGGGGCCTATTTGTCAAACCATTAAGAATATTTGTGAATCCACCAACCCAGCCCATGCCAGGTTCAGAATTGAACCTGGACTGTTTGGCTGGTCACCGAGACATGTTTTTTCAATCACATTCACTTATGTAAATGTTTTATACTTGTCCTAGTCTTTTTTCATGAATGATTTGTAATACATACTGTTAATTTTAAACAAATAGTACAATATGCCTGAAAAGTACATTTTTTCCAATTCCTATATTTACTGTGCATAAAGGAAAGTGGGTCACCCATGTGACAGTAAAGTGACTAAGTAGGAGAGAACCCTGCTAAGATTTAAAGCAGCTGACATATTCCTTATGATGATTGTATAGATTCCCTTTTCTACTGTTTTATTGGCAAATACATTTGATGCTTTGCATGTTAATTGAATGTAAAGTTATATCATCCTGTACTTCTATAAATTGATATGCAATGTTTCTGAACTGCAACAGCAATAATTGTACTTGCGTGCAAATTTTTAATTTTGAAACAGATTTTTTTTTTCTACATATGACCACAATTGACACAAATATTAGGCTTTAAGGGTAAGTAGCAGTAAAGGCATATAAAAAGTACAAGTTATGATGCTTTGTTACTAAATGACAAACTCTTAAGGCCCAGAATTTATTGGAGATTAACTACAATAATAAATTAATGGCTCATTAATACGCTTTAGAGATTACACTGTTGCACTGTGTAGTATTTACTCTTACATTTTTAATTGTAAGGACTTTATTAAAACGTCTGAAGATGCAGATACATCTTAATTTAGTGGTCCTCTCTAAAACCAACTTAAAAAGTCACTGCAAGGCATTTGCAGTACATATTATACTGTATAAATACTAAGCATTTGCATGAGTACTCACACTTGTGCAAATGCTCTGATAACTTTGTGGTGCGATTTGAGCCCATATAAAATGAATAGGCTCAGATCGCACTGCAAAGAATTGCAGGTGATTTGAACAGGAATGCGTTGCGGTTCCTGTCCAAATCGCATTTGGTTTCCTGCACTGCTCCTATGTGAAACCTATGTGACTTCAGCCTGAGTTCACGCAATTCTTTGCAGTGTGATTCGAGCCCATTCATTTTGTATGGGCTCAAATTGCCTCGCAAAGGTATCGATAATCGGTATTGGCAAGTACTTGACCGAAAGTATTGGCACTCGTATTCACCGGTATCAGTGCAACCCTAGTATAAATACACACTATATGGCTAACATTATGTGTACACCCCTCTAAATGATTGAGTTTAGGTGTTTCCAGGGAAGGATACTATTAAAAAGGCATTAAACACAAAAGCAAATATCATATTACAGTTTACAAATTCTTAGATCTTATTGGTGGCTTCATACATTTTTTATTTTATCTTTCCTTTATTTTCACCTGGTAATCTGACCAGTAAGTCTGTTGTTTTTCAACAAAACAAGCAAGTTACAGGCTTGAAATAAACCATATACTACTGACAGGGGGTGCTTACCGTGATCAGCATTTATGTAAAACCTTAATCCCAAACGAAAACAAAAAATGTTTCTTGAACTGCTTATAAAATGTTAGCTGCAGTCTGGCTTCAATTTGTTAGCGTATCTACATCTGCTAATGCATCTAACATTACCCTCCCCCAAGGTTAACAAAGCTGCTGTCCAAAGGTACCCCGTTGCTCCATCATCCACAGTAGGAACACCCTAATATAAGAGACGTGTTACTGGCCAGGTCCAGGTGAAAGCAGAGGAGAAAATAGCCTAAAATAAAATCAATGAAACCACCACCTATATGTGCAAAAAATAGTGAAGTGCTCCTAAAAGACTAAAAAGTAAAAAATATACAAAAACTTACAAATACAATAATCCAATACAGTATATAAAAAAAAAATGTGCAAACACACCACATTGATATTGAGTACATATAGCATCAATTAGGTCAAGTGTATGTGCATGTAGTATAAAACCAGTTAAGTGCATGAGCATATAATATAAATCAAATAAAGTGCATAAACATGCTTCACAGATCAGAAAAAGGTTCAGTACATAAACTGTCATAAATAAGACTGACAAGTAGGGCTGGGAGATTTTCCAAAAAAAAAAAATCTGCGATTTTCTTAAAAAAAAAAAACTCGATTCACGATTCGAATCAAGTTTTTTTTTTTTAGGCTTCGCCTAAAAACTCCTGCCCGCAGCTCTTCAGGACCGGCGCGGTGAAAATAAAAAATAAAAATAAATCGATTTGCTTAAATTTTGAATGGATTTGACCTCTCAACTCGATTCAAGATTTGAATCGATTTTTTCCCCAGCCCTACTGACAAGTCCAAAAAATCCTTTTTTATCTGCAGTAAGATAAAAACCTTTTGCCTTTACAACCACTTTAAGCATCAAATTCTCAGCGTATGACCATACACCAACAAAGAACACAGATAGATGTGCCCTCACCTTCCAGATTGGACCTCACCACTATGTAAGGGAGTCATACAGCTCTTAGATATACAGTATCTCACAAAAGTGAGTACACCCCTCACATTTTAGTAAATAATTTTTGTATTTTTTCATGTAACAACACTGAAGAAATTACACTTTACTACAATGTAAAGTAGTAAGTGTACAGCTTGTATAACAGTGTAAATTTGCTGTCCCCTCAAATTAACAACACACAGCCATTAATGTCTAAACCGCTGGCAACAAAAGTGAGTATACCCCTAAATGAAAATGTCCAAGTTGGGCCCCAATTAGCCATTTTCCCTCCCTGGTGTCATGTGACTCGTTAGTGTTACAAGATCTCAGGTGTGAATGGGGAGCAGGTGTAATAAATTTGGTGTTATCGCTCTCACTGTCTCATACTGGTCACTGGAAGTTTCATATGGCACCTCATGGCAAAGAACTCTCTTAGGATCTGAAAAAAAGAATTGTTGCTCTACATCAGGGGTCTCAAACTGGCGGCTCTCCAGCTGTTGCAAAACTACAAGTCCCATCATGCCTCTGCCTTTGGGAGTCATGCTTGTAATTGTCAGCGTTGCAATGCCTCATGGGACTTGTAGTTTTGCAACAGCTGGAGGGCCGCCAGTTTGAGACCCCTGCTCTACATAAAGATGACCTAGGCTACAGTATACAGTATATACAGAAAAGCAGAAGTATAATATAAAATATTCGAGGGCAGAAAAGAAAATGTTTTTAATGCATACTGCAAAGAAAAAAGGGAAAGAAGAAGAAAACAGAAAAAGAAAATACCATTTAGCCATATCCATCTAGGGCTGCAATTAACGATTATTTTCATAATCAATTAGTTGGCCGATTATTGTTTCTATTAATCGATTAAACAGTTAATAACCTTAAAAGAAAAGTGTGGTGTATAATTTAGTTAATATGTAAATTTAAAAAAAAGGCAATTTATTCCTAAATATCTCTATACGCAGGGGTAAATATAAATAACCAACTATATGGTTAGGGAGTAAAATCTTTAATCCACTCTGAGAATAACAGAGATAAGAGATATACTGTATATACTATTAGAGGCGAGATATACTGTATATACTATTAGAGGCGAGATATACTGTATATACTATTAGAGGCTGAATCTGGTAAATATCATCAGACTCAGATCAAATTTTTTTTATTTAAACAAAAAAAAAGGCAGATTTTCAAACAGAACTGTAAAATTATATGCTGGCTATACAAAAACAATGTCTTCCTTCAAAAAAAAAAATGTAATTTTAAAGAACTTTGTTCGATTTTCTAATCGTTAGTGGGGTCAAATCGACGTTTGTTTTCAAACACAGTGATGGGAAAATTTAGAAATAATAGAAAACTGCTTGGTCAAAGGAATTTTTATACAGTCTATGTGGTTTTCGTTCAGAAATTACATTAATTTTAAAACAGAATGTTGAAAGCAAGTGAAAATTTCAAACATTCTTTCATTCAGCGAATGTGCAAAGACTTTTCGCATGAATATTCTCGTCTGAAAATGGATCTGTGTGGCCAGCATAAGGCTCGGTGCACACCTATGCAGTTTGCTTTTGATCCATTTATGCAGTGCTTTTTGCTGTACATGTTGATTTTTACGCACGTGTTTTTGCTGAGATTTGCATTTTTGCTTTTTTTTTTGCCTTTTTTTTGGCCAATTTGTTGTTGCAAAAATGCACTACATGCTTTCCAAATACGCAGCAACTGAAAAAAAGCATAGATGTGAAAGTTAAATGAACTGCAGTGCATTCTGGAAAAAGCACCAAATAACACATGGGTGGAAACCAGGCCTAAGACATTTAGTAACATAATTGAGTTAAAAATAAATAAATAAAATTAGCCCTTCATAGTACAAAAAAGAGCAAATAATCGCTACTGTAAGGGGTTCATTTTTTTACTGTGCAACAGTGAAAGTAATATTTACAGTAGCGATTCTTTGCTCTTTTTGTACTATAAAGGGCTAATTTTTTTTAACCCCATTATGTTACTGGCCGATTAATCGATTATGAAAATAGTAATCGATTCATTTCATAATCAATTAGTTGTCGATTAATCGATTAGTTGTTTCGGCCCTATATCCATCTAAAAGTTATATCTTGCTGGCGGAACAAAATGCTACAGACAAAATAAAAAGTTCACTAAATTACGCATTACTATTACAATTATTCAGATTAAATTCAATGTTAAAGCAGAGCTCATCCAAAAGGGGAAGCTCTGCTTGCATTAACAGCCCCTCCTCCTTCCCCTCGCTGTCTTCTGGGACACACACAGGTCCCAGAAGACAGCGGGACCATTCAGAAAGCGCAGCGCGACTCATGCATGCGCAGTAGGAAACTGGCTGTGAAGCCTGACAGCTTCACTGCCAGTTTCCCTTACTTACAATCCCGACGCCTGCACTGAAAGCCGATTGATGATATAAGTGTCCTTGTATTAAAAGTCTGCAGCTACAGTATTTGTAGCTGCTGACTTTTCGTTTATTTTTTTTCCAGATTGGAGCTCCTTTTTAGGGCTATTCGGGGGTTAACACTGCCTAATAACCCTCCCCCCCATGTTTTTTTATCTTTAACAATCCCCAGAACTGTAGCTTGCTGGGATCTCGATTATGGACCAACCTAATGCGTGTTTAGAAATACTATGTTTAGTGTAGCCTTTACCATTGTAAATAGGTTCTCTCATGCTGGTAGAGAGATTTCTGGGAGGTACGTCCCACGCACTAAAGGCTACACGGGCATTCTGATGCGCATTAGATATAATGTTTATTTTTGGATCCTCTGGAAGGATGGTCTTGAGTAATCCGGTCTTTCTTAAGAATATGCCTTTAGAATTTTCTCTATTTTTTGTGGTGGACAATAAAACCTAAGATCATTTGATTTTTTCTCCTTATCCCGTAATATTGCCCCCGTCAATAATATCAAAAGGGGTGGGGTAACCAGGTGACCTCATCGGGCGCCCCCCGCCCCTTAATTTATTTAGCGGCGGGATCCTTCATTGGGTGTGGACGGTTTTTCTTTTGTTTGGGTCTGCAGCCGGCGTTCATGATTAATAATGTATTTACACTGGGGGGGGACATTGTTTTTATTTTTTAAATAAAAGACTTATCAAAAACTATGCGTGCTTCTATTTGACTTTTTGACACTTTTTTGGTGAATGAGTAGGAGTACAATGTACCCCTTACTGATTCACATGGGGAGAGGCGGGATCTGGGGGCCTACAAAAAGAACAAGGGGGCGCACCGGCCTTGTGCATTACCAAGGATAAAATTTATTCATAAAATAACAAGAAATATACTCACAATTGTGTTTAAAAATAAGACTTATCAATGCTCCAACAATAGCGAACAGCATCTCTAAACACCTACAGCCTGGACCAGATGTTTAGAGGACCCAGATGGCATTGCAAGCGTTTTACGTCTTACAAGGGCAATTCCTCTTCCTCACAGCCATAGCGATGGTGGGTTGACCTCCTCTACTGTCCCCTTTTAAGTAGCTACAGTCTCATGTATGAGTAAACGCCCACCAGAGCCTGCCACACCTACACAAGTAGGCACCGTCTACCATATCCATCACATGAAGCAGACGACGTGCTGCTATTTCCATCCCAACACCATACTATCCTCAACCACTCCCACCACACGGAGCTGTCCATCATGACACCACCTCCCCCACACAGGGCATGACATCTTACGTATCCTTACGACACAGTAGACCAGCCTTCTACTGTGTCCCCATACTCTACCAGAATTATATTGCCATATATTTATTTATTTTATTAAATACAGAGGGAGTGCACTTACCACACTCAAAAAGTTCCAGTCAGTGTGGCCTCCCTTCTGAGGTTTATACTGGCTGTATTGTAAGGAAGGCTGGGGGACACTAGGGGGAGACAAAAAATGCTGGGGGGAGGTTTCCGAGAGAAACCTATTCCACCCCAGCCACCGTGTGAATGGAATCATGCGTGACACGCACACCCAGCCGAAACCAGGAAGTGCGGGTGGATTCGCATTCCACCCATCACTTTCGGTGACAGCCAACGTCACTTCCAAACGCAAATCCACCCGCACTTCTTGGTGGCAGCTGCCTGATTCCATTCACACGGTGGCTGGGGTGGAATAGATTTCTCTCGGAAACCTCCCCCCAGCATTTTTTGTCTAGTGTGTAGGTGTGGCAGGCCCTGGTGGGTGTTTACTCATACATGTGACTGTAGGTACTTAAAAGGGGACAGTAGAGGAGGTCAAACCACCATCGCTATGGCTCTGAGGAAGAGGGCTCGCCCTTGTAACGCATTAGCCGCTTGCGATGCCATCTGGGTCATCTAAACATCTGGTCCAGGCTGTAGGCCTTTAGAGATGCTGTTCGCTATTGTTGGAGCATTGATAAGCCTTATTTTTAAACATGTTTGTGAGTATATTTCTTGTTATTTTATGAATAAATGTTATCCTTGGTAATGCACAAGGTCTGTGCGCCCCCCCTGTTCTTTTTGTATGTTTCAGTTATAAAGGATACCCATTATTCTGAGGAGGGCAGCAAGACCAGCAACATTCCACTGACTTTGCTAAAGGGATTGGCTGCACCACTTACTTAGCTGACCAGGCACCTGAGCGCAGGAGATTGCTTGGTGTTGTTGGGATCGGGGGGCCCCCCTTGTTAAGGGGGCTTCCAGATTTTGGTAAGTCACCCCCGCAACCATCGGACCAGGGCTGTGGGGAAGAGGCCATTGTCCTCATCAGCATGGGGACAAGATGCTTTTGGGGGGAGCCCTCCCTACCCCCCCCCCCATGTTGAGGGCATGTGGCTTGGTATGGTTCCTGGCCTGCTAGGCTGAATGCTTGGATAAGGGTCTGGATTTTGGGGGGGGGATCACACCATTTTATAAAATTTTGGCATGGGGTTCCCATTAAAATCCATACCAGACCTGAAGGCCTGGTATGGATTGGGGGGACCCCCACAGTTTTTTTTTCTGAATTTTTAAATTGCTGGAATTCTTTTGTTTACATTTCAGCTGTCAGCGAGAAACCCACGGACAGCTAATGAGTTATCTTTTTTAAGGACACAGTGTCCCCACTCCTTAACAACCCACCCACTCCTTAACAACCCACTATTGACAGGAGAGGAGGGGAGGAGCAGCAGCTGGATTCACATTGGTGTGAACAAAGAACTGCGATTGCAATCCGGCCCTATTGAAGTCTATGGCGCTGAATTAGTACCACATCGGATCTAACTCACACATGACCCTTTTTTAGCCACATCAGAATCACACCTTATTGATGTGAATGGCCTTAATTGAAAACAATGTTCAGATGACATGTGAACCTATGTATTCGGAGCGGATCAAAATCACATTAGAATTTGCATCAGTGTGAACCGGACCTCAGTCAAAAGGTAAGTTCCCTATTTAGTGCAACTATCTACTGCATATAGTAATAATAATCAAAATCACTATCTGTTGGAATGTTCACTAGTTAGTCAAAGCAGGAGAATCAACTCTTGGCAAATTTTTCAAAAGCATAAAATGTACTAGTATTATTATAAAAAACCATTAGATAATACAAACATCCATCCAAGATTACATAGTGGGTCTTGTGCTTCCCAGACTTATTCAGCAAGACCATGCAAAAATAAAAACAATAAACAGGCTGTAACCAATTTCAGATCACTTATAAATATTTTTTACTGGATTTGTTAGATTTACAATTCACATTTTAGAGAAGAAAGAAATCTATAAATATATATTTGGACACACAAACAGTGCCTTGAAAAAGTACTCATACCCCTTGAAATGTTCTACATTTTGTCATGCTACAACCTAAAACGTAAATATATTTTATTGGGATTTTATATGATAGACCAACACAAAGTGGCACACAAATGTGAGGTGGAAGGAAAATGATAAATGGTTTTCAATTTCTTTTACAAATAAATATGTGAAAAGTGTGGCGTGCATTTGTATTCAGCCCCACTGAGTCAATACTTTGTAGAACCACCTTTCGCTATGTCTTTTTGGGGATGTCTCTACCTGCTTTGTACATCTAGAAAGTGAAATGTTTGCCCATTCTTTGCAAAATAGCTCTTTCAGATTGGATGTTTAGGGTCATTGTTCTCCTGGAAGGTAAACCTCTGCCCCAGTCTCAAGTCTTTTGCAGGCTCTAACAGGTTTTTTTCTACGATTGCCCTGTATTTGGCTTCATCTATCTTCCCATCAACTCTGACTAGCGTCCCTGTCCTGCTGAAGAAAGGTATCCCCACAACATGATGCTGCCACCACCATGTTTCGTGGTGGGGATGGTGTGTTCAGGGTGATGTGCCATGTTAGTTTTCTGCCACACATAGCGTTTTGCTTTTAGGACAAAAAGTTAAATTTTGGTCTCATCTGACCAGGGCACCTTCTTCCACATGTTTGCTGTGTCCCCCACATGGCGTCTCGCAAACTGGACTTCTGATGGCTTTCTTTAAACAATGGCTTTCTTCTTGCCACTATTCCATAAAGGCCAGATTTGTGGAGTGCACGACTAATAGTTGTGCTATGGACAGATTCTCCCAAATTCTCCCACCTGAGTTGTGGATCTCTGCAGCAACTCCAGAGTTACCATGGGCCTCTTGGCTGCTTCTCTGATGAATGCTCTCATTGCCTGGCCTGTCAGTTTAGGTGGACGGCCCTGACTTGGTACGTTTGCAGTTGTGCCATACTCTTTTCATTTTTGGATGATGGATTAAACAGTACTCTGTGAAATGTCCAACGCTTGGGATATTATTTTATATCCTAACCCTGCTTTATATTTCTCCACAACTTTATGCCTGACCTGTCTGGTGTATTCCTTGGCATTCATGATGTCGTTTTTTTCACTAAGGTTCTCTAACAAACATCTGAGGGCTTCACAGAACAGATGTATTTATATTGAGATTAAATTACACACAAATGGACTTTATTTACAAATTAGGTGACTTCTGAAGGCAATTGGTTCCTCTAGATTTTAGTTAGGGGTATCAGTGTAAAGGGGGCTGAATACAAATGCACGCCACACTTTTCAGATATTTGTTAAAAATTTTGAAAACCATTTATTTATTTCCTTCCACTTCACAATTATGTGCCACCTTGTGTTGGTCTATCACATAAAATCCCAATAAAATACATTTAAGTTTTTTGGTTGTAACATGACAAAATATCTATAACTATATACAATATCCTTATTTCTCAAAAATAAACCGTGCACATCCACTACCTAATGGTTAGGGATGAGCTTCGCGTTCGAGACGAACCCATGTTCGACTCGAACATCATCTGTTCGATCGTTCGCCGAATTGCGAACGATATGGGCCGTTCGCGCCAAATTCGTGTGGCGCGTCACGACCCATAATTCACTGCGGCATCGCAGTGCACTGCTGGCAGATGATTGGCCAAGCATGCACTATGACCCGCATGCTTGGCCAATCACAGCGCCATCAGTAGAGAGAGCTGTAATTGGCCAAAGCCAGGGTGGCTTTGGCCAATTATGGCTCAGGGGGTTTAGAACACGCCCCACACTATATAAGGCCGCCTGCACGGCGGCCCTGTGTAGTGTGTTCCGGCGTGCTTAGAGAGAGAGAGAGACAGTTTCATTTAATTTGAGTTAGCTAGATTAGGCAGGACAGTCAGTGAGTTAGCTGCACTTACAGTGTATTGTGTATATATATATATATGCATCCCAGGTGTTATATATATATATATATATATATATATATATATATATATATATATATACACTGTATTCAGTTTAGCTAGATCCGTTCCTGTTATCTTCCTACTGACAGGCAGGCTTGTCTTGTTACAGTATTTACAGCTACCTGAAGAAAATTGCTGGTGTTCTTTTGATCCTATTAGTACCACAGTCAGGCAGCTAGACTATTTACAGTTAGTGTAGTGCGTCCTCCTCACAGTGTTCAGTTAAAGCTACAAGTTAGTTTAGTGTGACCTCTGCACAGTGTTCAGCTAAAACTACAAGTTAGTGTAGTGCGTCCTCCTCACAGTGTTCAGCTAAAGCTACAAGTTAGTTTAGTGTGACCTCTGCACAGTGTTCAGCTAAAGCTACAAGTTAGGGTAGTGCGTCCTCCTCACAGTGTTCAGCTAAAGCTACAAGTTAGTGTAGTGCGTCCTCTGAACAGTGTTCAGCTAAAACTACAAGTTAGTGTAGTGCGACCTCTGCACAGTGTTCAGCTAAAGCTACAAGTTAGTGTAGTGCGTCCTCCTCACAGTGTTCAGCTAAAGCTACAAGTTAGTTTAGTGTGATCTCTGCACAGTGTTCAGCTAAAGCTACAAGTTAGGGTAGTGCGTCCTCCTCACAGTGTTCAGCTAAAGCTACAAGTTAGTGTAGTATGTCCTCCTCACAGTGTTCAGCTAAAACTACAAGTTAGTGTAGTGCGACCTCTGCACAGTGTTCAGCTAAAGCTACAAGTTAGTAAAGTGCGTCCTCCTCAGAGTGTTCAGCTAAAACTATAAGTTATTTTTTTGCGAGCTCTGCACAGTGTTCACCTAAAGCTACCTGTAGAAGGTTGGTGGTGTTTTCCTGATCCTATCACTACCGCAGGCAGCTAAATAAGCTACAAGTTCTTTTTTTGCGAGCTCTGCACAGTGTTCACCTAAAGCTACCTGTAGAAGGTTGGTGGTGTTTTCCTGATCCTATCACTACCGCAGGCAGCTAAATAAGCTACAAGTTAGTCTTTTGCGAGCTCTGCACAGTGTTCACCTAAAGCTACCTGTAGAAGGTTGGTGGTGTTTTCCTGATCCTATCACTACCGCAGGCAGCTAAATAAGCTACAAGTTCTTTTTTTGCGAGCTCTGCACAGTGTTCACCTAAAGCTACCTGTAGAAGGTTAGTGGTGTTTTCCTGATCCTATCACTACCGCAGGCAGCTAAATAAGCTACAAGTTAGTCTTTTGCAAGCTCTGCACAGTGTTCACCTAAAGCTACCTGTAGAAGGTTGGTGGTGTTTTCCTGATCCTATCACTACTGCAGGCAGCTAAATAAGCTACAAGTTATTTTTTTGCGAGCTCTGCACAGTGTTCACTTAAAGCTACCTGTAGAAGGTTGGTGTTTTCCTGATCCTATCACTACCGCAGGCAGCTAAATAAGCTACAAGTTCGTTTTTTGCAAGCTCTGCAGTGTTCACCTAAAGCTATCTGTAGAAGGTTGGTGGTGTTTTCCTGATCCTATCACTACCGCAGGCAGCTAAATAAGCTACAAGTTATTTTTTTGCGAGCTCTGCACAGTGTTCACCTAAAGCTACCTGTAGAAGGTTGGTGTTTTCCTGATCCTATCACTACCGCAGGCAGCTAAATAAGCTACAAGTTCGTTTTTTGCGAGCTCTGCACAGTGTTCACCTAAAGCTACCTGTAGAAGGTTGGTGGTGTTTTCCTGATCCTATCACTACCGCAGGCAGCTAAATAAGCTACAAGTTAGTTTTTTGTGAGCTCTGCACAGTGTTCACCTAAAGCTACCTGTAGAAGGTTGGTGGTGTTTTCCTGATCCTATCACTACCGCAGGCAGCTAAATAAGCTACAAGTTAGTTTTTTGCGAGCTCTGCACAGTGTTCACCTAAAACTACAATTTAGTGTAGTGCGAGCTCTGCACAGTGTTCAGCTAAAGCTACCTGTAGAAGGTTGGTGGTGTTTTCCTGATCCTATCACTACCGCAGGCAGCTAAATAAGCTACAAGTTATTTTTTTGGGAGCTCTGCACAGTGTTCACCTAAAGCTACCTGTAGAAGGTTGGTGGTGTTCTCATACTACAGGCAGGCAGTTGATTTTGCTAGCTGCAGTATCAGTATATATATATATATATATATATATATATATGTATATATATTCCAGCTTGGTGCAGCTACAGGCCATTAGTACGTCTGGAAGGCCAACAAGGAGAGGCAGACAGTCAAAAGCCAATAAAAGAGGGCAAGCAGGCTCTGTGTCTAGAGGCAACAGTGCTGTTCGTGGAGACGGTGCATCCTCATCAGCATGTGGCCGTGGGACACGCTTTGCCTTTTTTTCGGCAGCTGGCCGCGTTGAACCGCAACATGCGGAAGACTTGGTCGAGTGGATGACCAAGCCGCCCACATCCTCCTCATCCTCTCTCACCCATGCTCAGGGTACTTTGTCTGGCAAAGCAGCTGCCAACACGGCCTCTTCCCTCGGCTCAATGGCATCAGTGACTCCTTCCCTAGCCCCACCATGTCCTCCTGAGGAGTCCCTCGAACTGTTTGACTACAGTGTTGGGTACATGCTCCAGGAGGATGCCCAGCGTTTAGAAGGCTCTGATGATGATACTGAGCTAGATGAATGCAGTAATGTGAGCACGGACAGAGGGGGTGCCCAATAAGGACAGCAATCTGGCAGTCATGCTCCCCCTGCTGCAGCATACTGCCAGGTTTGCTCCAGTGATGAGGAGGGAGGGGATGATGAGGTCACTGACTCAACGTGGGTGCCTGATAGGAGAGAGGAGGAGGCACATCACCAATGAGGCAGGATGCCCTCCAGGGGCCAGCCTAAGGGCAGCACACTGACTGCATCACACCCCAAAGCTCCGCATGTGCAGGGCGCTGCTGTCTCTGCGTGTTATTCCAAAAGTTGAGACGAGTGCATCAGATCGCACCGCTGCTATTTGCAACATATGTCTCAAGCGTATCTCGCGTGGCCAAAACATCTCCCGCTTGGGCACCACATGCTTGACCAGACATATGTTGACCTGCCATGCAGTTCGTTGGCAAGCGTATCTAAAAGACCCACACAAAAGAACAAAGAGGACCTCTCCTTGCTCCTCATCAGCTGAGATCTCCAACCCCACTATACCTTCAGTCCTCTCTGAGACCTGCACTGAGAGGAATGAAGGTGTAGAATTAGGTGTGTCACAGCCAAGTACTTGTGGGCAATCTGCTTTCGGTACACCGACGTCAGATTGTACCAGGCAAATTTCCCTGCCCCAGCTGCTGCACCGCCGAAAGAAGTTTGCTCCCAGCCATCCACATGCCCAGCGGTTGAATGCTAGCTTGGCAAAATTGCTAGCACTTCAACTGCTGCCTTTTCAGTTGGTAGACTCTGCCCCCTTCCGTGAGTTTGTAGAATGTGCGGTTCCTCAGTGGCAGGTACCCAAACGCCACTTTTTCTCTCGGAAGGCGATTCCGGCTCTCTACCAGCATGTGGAAAGCAATGTCTTGGCCTCGCTGGACAGGGCAGTCAGCGGTAAGGTGCATATTACCGCTGACTCATGGTCCAGCAGGCATGGACAGGGACGTTACCTAAGTTTCACCGCGCATTGGGTGACTCTGCTAGCAACTGGGAAGGATGCAGGACAAGGTGCAGTAGTGTTGGAGGTTATTCCACCACCACGCCTCCAAAATGCCACTACTAATGATTGTGACACACCTCTCTCCTCCACCCCCTCCTCTTCTTCCTCCATGGCCTCTTCCTGTGCTTTGTCCTCGGAACCAGCGGTGCTCCGTAGCCGCTCAAGGGGCTAGGCAAGTATGCAGGCCAAAAGATGCCATGCGGTGCTTGAGCTGGTGTGCTTGGGGGACAGGAGCCACACTGGGGCAGAGGTTCTGTGAGCTCTGCAGGGGCAGGTTCAGAGGTGGTTGACGCCATGCCAACTTAAGGCAGGAATGGTGGTTTGTGACAATGGCACCAACCTCCTCTCTGCCCTCCGACAGGGACAAATGACCCATGTGCCCCGTTTGGCTCACGTCCTTAACTTGGTGGTGCAGCGGTTCTTGGGCAGGTACCCGGGCTTACAGGATGTCCTGAGGCAAGCCAGGAAAGTCTGTGTGCATTTCCGTCGGTCATATAATGCCAGTGCTCGGCTGGCAGACCTCCAAAAGGAGTTTAACCTGCCCAAGAACCGCCTAATCTGTGATATGCCCACCAGGTGGAACTTAACGTTGGCCATGCTGCAGTGGCTGCACACAGCAGAGGGCCACCAATGAGTACCTGTGCGACTATGGCACCAGGACAGGGTCAGGAGAGCTTGTTTTTTTTCCCACGCCAGTGGGCCATGATCAGGGATGCATGCACTGTCCTGTCACCATTTGAGGAGGCCACGAGGATGGTGAGCAGTGACAGTGCATGCATCAGTGACACTGTCCCCCTTGTCCACCTGTTGGAGCACACGCTGCGTGGAATAATGGACAGGGCACTTGAGGCAGAACAGAGGCAGGAAGAGGAGGACTTCCTTAGTTCTCAAGGCCCCCTTTATCCAGACAGTGTTCCTGGGTGGCCGCTGATCACACAGGAAGAGGACGAGGACAGGGAGGAGGAGGAGGAGGATTGTCTTTAAGGGATCAGTCCCAAGAAACACATGGACTTGTACGTGGCTGGGAGGAGGTGGCTGCAGACCATGTCATCCTTAGTGACCCAGAGGACTCTGGATCGAATGCCTCAGTAAACCTACACTGCATGGCCTCCCTGATCCTGCAAAGCCTGTGTAAGGATCCTCGTATTCGTGGTATCAAGGAGAAGGACCAATACTGGCTGGCAACCCCCCTTGATCCATGTTGCAAGGGTAAGGTTGTGGACCTTATCTTGCCGTCGCAGAGGGAGCAGAGGATGAAACAGCTTCGGGAGACCTTGCAGAAAGGTCTGTGCAACGCGTTCCCAGAGACTGGGAGGTTTCAAACTCCTGTTTCTCGACAACGTGTTGCTGAGGCATTGGTCAGTCAAAGAAGGAGTGGTGGAGAAGGTGGCCGTTTGACCGATGCGTTCAGACAATTTTTTAATCCGCAGCCCCAAGGTATGATCGGTTCCAGCAACCATCGCCAGCGTCTGTTTTACATGGTGCAGGAATACCTAGGGGCAAGATCTGACTTGGACACCTTTCCCACCAAAAATCCTCTGGGTTACTTTGTCTTGAGGATGGATCACTGGCCAGAGCTTGCACAGTATGCAATTGAGCTACTGGCCTGTCCTGCATCCAGCGTTCTTTCGGAACGCACATTCAGTGCTGCTGGAGGCTTTGTAACTGATCAAAGGGTGCGTCTGTCCACCGACTCGGTCGATCGACTGACCTTCATAAAAATTAATCAGTCTTGGATCACCACCAGCTACCAAGCACCTGATACTGATGTAACCGAATAATTTTTTTTGAAATCTCAGATCCCTTCAAAGACTGCCTATGCTGATGCTGAGTGACTGAGCTTGTAAGAACATTTTTGGTTCTGGGCGCCGCCACCAGTGCCTAAGGCCCAATTTTTTAGCCCCTGTTTAACAGGGGCGTGTAATTACAATTTTTGAGGCAATACTTTGCAGCAAAGCTCGTTCCTGCGTTCCAACTAGAGTATCTGTGAGGGGTTGCAGTGTTGTGGCACCAGCACTAGTGCCAGCACCAGTGCCTAAGGCCCAATTTTTCAGCCCCTGTTCAACGGGGGCATGTAATTACAATTCTTCATCTAATATTTCACAGCAGGGCCCGTTTCTGTGCCCACCAAGAGCGAGTGAGGACTTACAGTGTTGTGGCACCAGCACCACCACCAAAGGCCCAATTTTTATGCCCCTGTTCAACAGGGGCATGTAATTACAATTCTTGATCTAATATTTCACAGCAGGGCCCTGTGAGGGCTTACAGTGTTGTGGTCACAACAACACCTAAGGCCCAAATTTCTGCTGAGTATATAGGGCAGGCCCCTACTTTCAAACATCCTTACAAACGACTCCTACTTGCAAACGGAAGGAGACAATAGGACGTGAAATGAAATATACCCCTAAGAAGGGAAATTCTCTCCTGTAAGAGTTAATATGGGAAAAACATTTCTCCTTTCCACTGATGCTTTATCACCAATCCTTGTTTCACAAAAAAAACCAAATTTTCAAAAAACATTTGTCATTGGGACAAAAAGTGAGGTGAAATCTTTTGAAGAGGAGCACAGACAGCAAAACAAATGTCTGAGGGGTGATAACCCTTCCCTAGGTTTTCCAAAAAGCTTAAAATAGATTTTTTGGCTGGAGCTAAACACGTTAAAAATATACCAGTTCAAAATTACAAACAGATTCTATTTAACAACAAACCTACAGTCCCTGTCTTGTTTGCACCGTCTGTATACTGCTGTTCAGAGTACAGAGCCTGTATACTGCTGTTTCCTTTTTTAATTTGGGTGCGGGGATCCCCTTAATATCCATACAAGACCCAAAGGGCCTGGTAATGGACTGGGGGGTACCCATGCCGTTTGTCTCACTGATTTTCATCCATATTGCCAGGACCCAACATTACATTAAAGCTGCAAGCAGTTTTAAATGACTTTTTTTCCTTTAAAAATGACATTTTGTGCAGGGACTGTTCTAAACACTGGAAACACGCCCCACTTTACAGGCATACTATAGACACCCCCCAGGTACAATATTTAAAAGAATATTTCACTTTTTTTTTTTTTGTTACTTTAAGCATCATTGAAATCACTGCTCCCGAAAAAACGGACGTTTTTAAAAGTTTTTTTTTGCATTGATGCATGTCCCCTGGGGCAGGACCCGGGTCCCCAAACCCTTTTTAGGACAATAACAAGCAAATTAGCCTTTAAAATGAGCACTTTTGATTTTGAACGTTCGAGTCCCATAGACGTCCATGGGGTTCTAACGTTCGTGTGAATTTTCGGTCCGTTCGCAGGTTCTGGTCCGTACCGAACCGGGGGGTGTTCGGCTCTTCCCTATTAATGGTAATCTATATCCTGTTATCTATTTTTAGTTCTGTCATGTGCACTGCACAATGCATACTACAAATCCCATAGTTTACAGTCCTTATTCCACCTCAGAAGGGAGCAGGAGAGGGTGGATATGTTCATACATATAGCGGGACCATGGAGAATGAATGTAGCCACCCACTAACAGGAAGTCAGATCACAAAAGTGGGAAAAATTGAATTTGGGAGGTAGCTGTGAACAACAGAATTTACTTTTTGAATTAAGAATACAAACCTAAATATAATTTTTTTAAAGCAGTTTAGTATAAAACTATGTTAATAGTCTAATATGGATTAAAATAAATATAAGGGCTGAAATACATTAATGAAAATACATATGTTTAGGTACTTGGTCATATAATCTATGCAGATCTATGCAGGGGGAGAATCAAAGTTCAAACTCATTGATATTTACTTTCAGAAGAGATTATATAACGAAATGTTTAGATCTTCTAACATTTGGCCCGAAGGGAACATGGAGCTGCATGAACATTTGGTATCCCAGCCCTTCTAGGTCCACTTTAAAATGCAAGCTTCAGGCCCATCATCTGTGTCCTGGCTTTAATAATTAGTAAGTTACTGACCTGAACGAGTGTATAGCTTGGGAGTCGATGCAATACTGGCTGCATACATATTCTGCTTAGTGACGTGCTGATTGTTTACTACGAGCCATTACACTTGTACATTACATTTTTTTTTTCCTTTTGCTTTTCACTGCTTCGGTGACGAAGCCTGATGTTTAACTGAACTCAGCAATACAAAAACAAATATATGTAATAAAAAAGGAACTCCAGGCAATTGTTAAAAAATAATCTCAGTCCAATTTTTTTTTAATAAAAGTGTGTTTTAAAATGCCAACACTATAACTGTCTAAAATGTTTATTATCACCCCTCAATGTTCTACATAGCAGAAACCAGTGAGAGGTTGTGCACTCTGAGCCAATCAGGCACAATGCTGTCAATCTATAATCTTTCAAGGCAATGGAGGCAGCAGAAGGAAAGAATATGGAGGACACCAGCAGTAGATTGATGCTCATTGATAGGCCTGGTTCACACTAGTGCGATTTCTGATGCAACTTGAATTGCATGACAATGGAAATTACATTGTTTTCAATGGTGCCCATTCACATCAATGCAATGCACAGAGCGATTTTGTGGAAGGTTCCTTCACTACTTTGGTGAGACTCCAGCATTATTTTGGTACCATAGACTTCAATGGAAATGAACAGAAAATGCATGTAAATGCGATTCTGATGCGATTTGGAAAGGATGTTAATGTTTTTGTCTTGTTTTTTTTTCTTCCAGGCAAAGCCTTGGTCCCTCAAAAGTTGTAGTAGTAGTAGTAACAAGCTTAGATTGTGTCAAAATCACAAAGAGATCACATTACATTATCACACCTGAAATCTGATCAATATCGCATTGCACTAGTGTGAAACCAGACCTTAGTCTTAGTCCCTGGTGACACAGGAAGCTGAAAATCTGCAGCTCTTTAGAGTGGTGTGCCACAACTTGATATACAGGAAAACAGGGGTATGTAAAGTAGCTGGGAAATAATTACAAACATTTTTCCAATTAAACAGATCAGCTATATGTATTTGAGCTCTGTATTTTGCGCTTTGCCTTGAGTTCCACTTAAACAGAATCTGGTGATTACCTTGCATTTCTTTTCACTTCTTCTTTATATCTGAAAAAAATAAATATATATATTTTTTACTACAATATACTGAAGGCTTGAATTTATAAAGAAAACAAATAGAAACACTTAGGCAGGGTTTACATTGGATTGCTGCATTTTGGCTGCAGAACAGGTGTATGCTATGTGGTTTCCATGTATTATACATGTGTTTTTACCGATGGTCCCTTTACCTTCTCTTAGGTCACACATTTTTACCATGTTTTCTGAAAGTGCACCAAAGATGCAGCATGCAGGACTTCTGAAGCACTTTCAGAAAATGCACAACCTAAGAGAAGTCAATGGGACCACAACCAAAAAAGGATGCAAAAGGAACAAACCATGCATACACCCGTGCTACGCCAAAATGCAGCGCACAGTGTGCCAAATTTGTTTCCCTGGTGTAGTTTACTAAATATCTTACAGGCACATCATCCTGCTAAAAACTGTATCAGTATAACCAAAGCAGGGAACCTGCCTAAATATACATTGGAAGTGTTTTATTATATTTGTTTGACTACTGCAAAAAAACCACCTGCTGATTCTGCCATAAATCCAGAGCGGTCCTGAGTCCTGTGCAGCATTATCTCAAGCAGTCCTGCCCAGTTCAACTTTGTCAGAAACAGAGCTCCTCCCCCTTAACTTATGGGGTGAATATTAGAGGTGCGCATGTTCACTGGTCTCATGATTTGATTATGATTATCCTGTCAACGATTCGATTCCGTGATGCATCACGATTACTGCCCATGGTTTTCATTAAAATACTTGACGAGAAATGCCCAATAAGCCAGTCATCACTGGAAACCCCACTGCAAGGGATAATTTTAACATTTCTCAGAGGTCAGCTATAAGAATATATAATGGGCGTACGAGTGGATTTTTTTCCTTCTTTTGGCTAAATGAGGCTTGTAGGTAGAACATAAAATGAGGAACATTTATTCTGCCTTCCATGCGCACACTCTTGTGAATAAATGTTAGGTCAATACTGACATTTTACCATGTGTTTGATCTAACACAAGGATATTAAAAACAACAAAAGAGAAATAATATATCCATGTGTTATGCTTTTTTGGGGAACACATGTAAAGGATGTCAAAATCAGGTACCCCATAAAAAAGGATTATAGTTCTGTTAATGGAGAAAGTAAAACTCATGGCATTGATATTATATCACCAGTGGATGGCAGCATAGAATAAAAAGCCTGAATGACAGAAAGCACATTTTAATGAATGCTAAAAGCAGGGGGAACCAAAAAGACTGACCTTTGTTTCTGGTGGGAACGGAATAGAAGTTGCTACCCGGTCTATCAGACTGAAGGTCATGTGTTTGTGTCATTGCAGGTAAGGCTATAAAACAGGGTGAAATTGATTTAATTTACATCCCTGTTATTAGTAAAGGCTGCTGTCGTTGTGTGTAATTAAAAACATATCAGCACTTGTGCAATTGTTCATTATTTTCTATGAGGACATTATTCCTGTATATGAGAATATTATTATTACAGATATAGATGTGTATTATTATGTACAGTGCCTTCCAAAAGTCCCCCCCCCCTCCTTGGCTTTTTACCTATTTTGTCACATGATCGGACATTAGATATACACAACTTTTTGAAAGGCCCCAGGGGCTGCAACACCTAAGCAAGAGGCACCACTAACCTAACACTTCCATGAAGACCAAGGAAGTCTCCAAACAAGTAAGGGACAATGTTGTTGAGAAGTACAATCAGGGTTAGGTTATAAAAAAAATATGCAAATCTTTGATGATCCCTAGGAGCACCATCAAATCTATCATAACCAAATGGAAAGAAATGGGCACAACAACAAACCTGCCAAGAGACGTCTGCACACCAAAACTCACGGATCGGGCAAGGACGCAATTAATCAGAGAGGCAGCACAGAAACCTAAGGTAACCCTGGAGGAGCTGCAGTGTTCCACAGAAGAGACTGGAGTATCTGTACATAGGACGAGAATAAGCCGTACGCTCCATAGAGTTGGGCTTTATGGCATAGTGGCCGGAAGAAAGCCATTACTTTCAGCAAAAAACAAAATGGCACGTTTTGAGTTTGCGAAAAGACATGTGGGAGACTCCCAAAATGTATGGAGGAAGGTGCTCTGGTCTGATGAGCCTAAAATTGAACTTTTTGGCCATCAAAGAAAACGCTATGTCTGGCGCAAACCCAACACATCACATCACCCAAAGAACACTATCCCCACAGTGAAACATGGTGGTGGCAGCATCATGCTGTGGGGATGTTTTCCAGCAGTCGGGACTGGGAAACTGGTCAGAGTTGAGGGAAAGATGAATGGTGCTAAATACAGGGATATTCTAGAGCAAAACCTGTACCACTCTGTGTGTGATTTGAGGCTAGGACGGAGGTTCGTCTTCCAGCAGGACAATGACCCCAAACACACTGCTAAAGCAACACTTGAGTGGTTTAAGGGGAAACATGTAAATGTGTTAAAATGGCCTAGTCAAAGCCCAGATCTCAATCCAATAGAAAATATGTGGTCAGACTTAAAGATTGCTGTTCACAAGCGCAAACCATCCAACTTGAAGGAGCTGGAGCAGTTTTACAAGGAGGAAAGGGCAAAAATCCCATCCCAGTGGTAAGATGTGGCAAACTCATAGAGACTTATGCAAAGCGACTTGGAGCTGTGATAGCCGCAAAAGGTGTCTCTACAAAGTATTGACTTTAGGGGGTGAATAGTTATGCACATTGACTTTTTCTGTTATTTTGTCCTATTTGTTGTTTGCTTCACAATAAAAAAAAATCTTCAAAAGTTGGGCTTTTAGCAGTGTTCTGTAAATTAAATGATGCAAATTCTGAAACAATCCATGTTAATTCCAGGTTGTGAGGCAACAAAACACAAAAAATGCCAAGGGGGTGAATACTTTTGCAAGGTACTGTATGAACAGAATAGCAGTTGCTACCCAGTCCGTCAGACTGAAGATCATGTGTTTGTGTCATTGCAGAAACATTTCAATAAAAACACTTCTGGTTTCACTCGACCTGTTTCCTTCGCACATTGGAAATTTTGACCATACTTTCAGCATATATGCAACAAAATTGTCGCCCAATGTGGGCTGGGTGAAAAAAACAAAAAATGGTCACGAAAGTGGAAAAGAGCAGTTACGCTGTCCGTGACGAAGCTGAGAGAAAATTAAGGTATTAACCGTTGCTGCACGGGCATTGTACACAAATGGATATAGAAAAGTTGCAAGGCGAAATCAGTCGGCACCTGATTAACCTGGCAGTTGGTGATCTCGTGGGGACTTGCCAGTTTATCAAGGCCTCCGAAGAAAGTATGACGAAAGGAAAAACCTGGCGCCACTACATGCGGATAGTCAATGAGGTGATAGATGAACTGGTCGAGACAGAAAGTGAAGAGACGGTGACACAATTTCTCCAAGCAACTAAGAGATTTATCGATGAGCTAGAGGAGAAGAGGGACAATACTGAAAAACCAAATATCAGTGAAAAAGACCCCCAACCTGAACAGCAATTAACCAATTTGAAACGACAATACTACACTATGCAGGAGAAGTTCCAGGAAACCTCCAGAATGATCGAAGGAACAGATAAAAGAGCCAAGTACTAAAAGCAAGGACTCAAGTGACCGTCATCCAAAACGAGAACCTATTCCGGTTACTCAGAGACTTCACCATGGTAGCTTGCTGGAGGTGACAATCAGGAAGGACTTTAAGATTGCTGGTCATATAGGTGAAAAGGAATAGAAAGACAAGCTGTCCTATGCAAACCTTATGCACCAGATTGACATGGGACTACAAAAAGGGTATCCAGAGTCCGAGATTGTGAAAGCTTTGGTAAAAGTCATTAGTCCGGGCCTAAGTCTCAGAGGTATGCTGGAAATGAAGAATGGACTGACCCTAGTGCAACTTAAGAGAATCCTAAAAAGCCATTACAAGGAGGAAAATGCTTCCGAACTGTACCAACTAAAAAATATCTCACAGAATGTTAAGGAAACTCCTCAGAATTTCTGTTCAGAGCTATTGAGTTGAAATACTGCCAGTGGGTACTGGACTGAGAAGTGACCACATCAAGTTCCAATTAAAGCAGTATTTAGACAATCCTTCCATTCCAGATGAGGTGCTCATATAGAAATTGAATGAAGCCACTGATTTGGAGATGGAAAGGGAACAGAAGCAAAAGAAAGCTAAGCCCAGCACTTGAAAGGGAAAGAGCGTCAGTCCAATGTCTTACAGTGTCTTCAGGAACCAGATGTCCTGACAACGACTGCCAACACAATATCTTGGTCCCCACCACAAGCAAGTAGCCCAAACATCCAACAGCTGTCAAAGAACAAATCTGAACTGGAAAAGCTGATGCTCCAGATGCAAAAAGAGATGATAGAGTTGCTGTAAAGGGTGTGGGTTGGGTGATCTCATAAGATCCGGCACCTCATCCCTTATATTGGTAAATACAAATAAGGGGGGGTTGGATAGGGATTATAACGGTGCCCAATGTAAAGAAGCTACAGTCTTTACTTAAATTTTTTTTTTATTACATACAAACATAGGGTGCATAAAACATAAGCAGAGTAATATACAAACAGTGGTACTGTCCAAAGTATCCATATGCATGGGATGGTCACTGATGCATATCAAGTCCCTACATGTTTCGCCAAACAATGGCTTCTTCAGGGGATTATGTAGTCACCAGCGTTTAACAGTGGCTCAAAGGGACCTCCACAATAGGGCAGAAAACCGGTCTGCCCAACAATCACGGCAAAGGGAGGTTTCGTTTGTGCGACCACAGGGGGCATACAGGGGCCAGGATATACTCTGCTAAGAAAAAATATTGGTACAGGGGCGCCAGGAAAGCCAAACAGCACTGTAAAGTTGTAACTTCACCATATATAACCCACTGGCATCGGTATAACTTGCATAATGGCCACCCCTGGGATCCAGCCAATCACAGAGAAACCGGTGGTACTATACTAAAGACTGGTACTAAGACCCAAAGAATTCTGGCAAACACTGACGTATCTCAGGTATAGGGCTTACGCCAAATCAGCATTGCAAGATCAGACAGTTTTGTTTACATCTGGTGAGGCCCATCATTTGCCGGATGGACTGCATATCGGTGAGACATTAGTATCACTCCAAAAGGGACAATTTTCCAAACTATCCATCCTGGTTTGAAACACAACTAAGCGGGACATTATTTTACCAGGTCAGACTAGGATGGGGTGTCTCAAGCCCATAAAGGCAACATACCAAGCTCAGGTGAAACTGAAGCAATCAGTGAGTGTGGCCACTCACTCAGTAACTCATCGGCCACAGACATCCAGACCAGGACCGGAAGGTCAAGTGGATAACCTAGACACGACTCAGTCACCGGTAAGCGATGCAAATCGAACACTTAACAGAGGAGGATCAACAGGTAGTCAAGACGATGTTAAGGGTGGAATGCAATGCTTTCACCAAAGTTGACTCTGATGTAGGATGTATTTCTTCACTACAATTGCAACTTTGCCTCATAGACAACACACCTGTTAGGAAAACTTACATGTCTTTACCAAAAACCACTGCACCAAGAAGTGAAAGAGTACCTGCAGGATCTTCTGAACCTGCGGATGGATTGCAGAGTCAAAATCTTCATACTCATCATCCATGGTGTGCGCAAGACAGAAGGACAGTAGTTTAAGACTGTGTTTTGCGACTACAGAGAATTGAACCAGAAGTCCATCCCTGACCGGCATCCAATTTCTAGGATCCAAGACATGCTGGAGAGCCTAGAAGGAAGTTCATGGTTTTCGGTGCTAGACCAAGTGAAAGCCTACCATCAAGGATTTGTGGAAGAGTCCAGTCGACCACTGACTGCCTTCATCACACCTTGGGGTCTGTATGAGTGGATCCGAATACCCTTTGGCCTTAGCTCTGCACCAGCTGAATTTCAACGCAGCATGGAAACCTGTTTAATGGGACTGAGGGATGAGATCTGTCTGCCGTACCTAGAAGACAACCTGGTTCACAGCAGATCATTCCAAGAACATGTGGAGCATGTCCGGTTGGTACTGCAATGGTATCAGCAACATAGGGTCAAGCTAACATCTAGGAAGTGTGAACTCTTCCGAAACAAAGTCAGATTCTTGGACATGATTCGTGTCCAAAGATGGCCATTCCATGGATCCAGCAGACACTGCGCCTATGCTGGCCTTGAAGAACAACCAGCCAAAGACTGTTGGAGAACTCAGGAAACTACTAGGATTAATTTCCTACTATCACCCTTAAGTTCAAAACCTTTACAGAATTGCAAAACCCCTCCATGAATTACTGTCAGCGGATACAACATCTGCCACAACATCAGCACCAACTAGCCAGTCCAGGAAGAAGAAGGAGCCATCACCAAAGCTAAGAGGTCAACTACCATCCCATCAGTCTATAGTCTAGACTGACCACCACCAGGTAGTGCTGAACCGGCTTATTTAGGTGTTAACTCATCCTCCAGTGATGGGAAACCCTGACTACAGCAAATCCTTTGTTCTGCACTGTGATGCCTCGCAAGAAGGACTAGGAGCTGTGTTGTACCAAGAGCAGGAGGAAAAGTTAAAGGTAATTGCTTATGGGTCTAGAACCCTCACACCTGCCGAGAAGAACTATCACATGCATTCGGGGAAACTAGAGTTTCTAGAGATGAAGTGGGCCATATGTGATAGCTTACGAGACTATGTATACTACTGTCCATCCATTGTAGTATATACTGACAATAACCCCCTCACTACGGCTAACTAAACGCAACAGGCCATAAATGGGTTGCAGAATTAGCAAACTTTAATATCACCATAAAGTATCATCCAGGAAAGAGAAATGCGGATGCGGATGTACTTTTGCGTGTGCCATTAAGTCCTGAACAATACATGCAATAGTGTTCGCAAGAAGTGGACCCCAAAATCATCGGGTGCATAACCCAAGCACTTCAAGTACGCCAGAAAGAAGAAATTCCTTGGCTGTGTCCAATAACCATCGCCCATACGTCAACAATAGATGGTACCCAAAAGAAGGTAGCTCAAATACCCAAAGGGACCACAAGCACAGCCCAAAAAGAAGACTCTGTGATTGGCCCAGTGTGGAAGTACAAGAGCCAAAACAGGTTCCCATCAAAACAGGAACAACAAGGTGGACCGCTTGATCTCTTCATACTAATGAAACAATGTACCAAACTATACCTCGATGAAGATGGAATCTTGAGACAGAAAACATCATCAGGTTCTCAACTAGTGTTGCCCAAATTGTATCATCAATTACTAAAAAATGGGACACTTATGAGTTGAAAGGACTGTAAACCTGATCAGAGAAAGGTTCTTTGGGCCACATATGCAAAGAGACACTGAGAAATACATCAACCACCAGTGCACTTGTCTGCAAGACAAATGTCCACATAAGCCTACTAGAGCTCCATTGAACAATATTGCCACCACTTATCCTTTTGAGCTGGCCTCCATTGACTTTCTCCATCTTGAGACTTGTAAAGGAAGTTACGAGTACATATTAGTGGTAATCGACCATTTCACCAGCTTTGCTCAGGCCTACACAACCAAAAAAAAGTCAGCAAAGACTGTTGCCGACAAGATATTCAGTGACTTTGTCTTGAAATTTGGATTCCCTACCAGAATTCATTATAAAATGGGTAAAGAATTTGAAAATCAATTGTTCTTGGCATTAAGGAAACACTGCCACATCCAGAACTCTAGCACAACTCCATATCATCCAGAAGGCAATGTGAAAGATTTAATCATACCCTGTTGTCTATGCTTCGGACCCTGTCGCCAGATTCCAAGAAAGACTGGAAAAGTTCACTTGCACAGGTAGTACATGCATACAATTGCACCAAAAGTGAAGCTACGAGATATTCTCCATTCTTTCTACTGTTCGGAAGGTCTCCAAGATTACCCACAGATAGCATGTTTGGCACTCCAGTAATGGAAAAATACAAGACTCACTCCAAGTATGTGAAAATGTGGACAGACAGGGTGACTGAGGCCTATCAGGTTGTTTCAAAGGTAGCTACTCAAGCTGCACAAAGAGGAAAAGAACACTATGACAAGAAGACTCATGGAGTTGAACTTTGACCTGGCAGCAGAGTTCTTGTGAGAAATCTTACTGAAAGAGGAGGACTAGGAAAATTGAGATCATTCTGGGAAGATGCCGTACATGTTGTCATTAGGAAAAAGTGTGAAGATAGTCCAGTGTACGAGATCAAGCCAGCAATGGAAGAAGGCCGAACAAGGACGCTACACCACAATTTGTTATTGCCATGCGATTACCTACCTGTCAACCAAGGTCAGAAGATACCCGACAGACCCAGTGCCAGAAAACAAGGCAATGTTCCAAAGACTACTCAACCATCTACACAGATATCTGAGGGAGTATCAGAAGATGAATCTGACCATGAACAAGGGCAATGTAGATCTTTCATTCCTGTAACTCAGAGAGACCACACAAGGGAAGACACAGAGTTGAATCCAGTTCTACCCTTGTCAGCTTGAAACGAGTGAGGAAGTTACAGAGGAAATTACAGAGGGAGTTGGAGGAAAGTACAGAAGAAGCTACAGCTGAAGCTACGGGGAAGTTACAGAGAAAACTACAGAGGAAGATACAGTGGAAACTACAGAGGACGAGCCTGTGAGTCAACCTGAACAAACTGCATGTTCACCAAGGGATATAGAAAAAGAAAACCATTCACCAGGAAAGCCAACAGAGACAGTTGACAGTGACGAAGGCGAGCATGAGGACGCTTCAGATGCCCTTCCTCTATGCAGGATCCAGCCCAGTAGGAACAGGACAACCAAAGGTTCTGACTTATGACACTTTGGGTCAACCCAGTAATGTTGCCAGAAATGCAGCTGTACAGGTCATAGACTGTATTCATACACCACCTGTTTGCCCTAGCTGGTAATTAACGCCAGAATGTTTTGCTGAGGACTCTAAAAGCTACTAAAAGTAGTCATGTCTATTATGCTATGGTCAAATAATGGTTACTATGTTAGAGTTGATTACTTATGTCAAAGACATTGGGTGTTATTTTCTGTATTTAACAAAAGGAAATGTCTTGCCCTCTCACAGCAGATATTCTAGGTCAGGCAAAAATAGCTTCATGTGATGGGACTAGGTAGTTAAGGTAAAGTCGGCCAACAACAACTGTACTGTAATTGTGTTGTCCCCCTTATACATTGTAAAGCGCTGCGTAAACTGTTGGCGCTATATAAATCTCGTATAATAATAATAATAATAATAATAATAATAACAAAAAGGTAGAGAGTATTAGTTGGTTATGCTGTAGTGTACTGCTAACGTACCATGGGTATTCCACCTTATTGGAAAAAGGACAGAAGTAATAAGGTGTCCCCTAGTTTCTCCATCAAACCTCATCTTCTCAATAACCTACACAAACCTGTGCTGTAGAGGTTTACTAATTAGTTGACTATATGCAACAATATCTCACCAGGTACAAGAGCGCTCTGGACCTAGTGGGAAGCTGTGACATAACTGGGAGTAGATGTCACAGGGAGGATGGTTCCTCCAGTAATTGGATTACTACTTAACCTTGGCTCCCTATGGTTATTGTGAGACGGGGAAAGGAATGGTTCTTATACTAAAATGTCGGAGACAGAGTGCGCAGCGCGGAGTTTGCAGCCTCGTTACTAGGACACAGCGCGACCCCGATCTCTGTAAAGAGCCGCGTCCGGGGCTCTTTAACCATGTGATCGGCTGTGTCCAATCACAGTCGGTCACATGTAAACACGGAGATACCGGTAATCGGCGCTCCTCACCTCACACTGACAGTGTGTGGAGAGGAGAGCCAATCAGTGGCATCTCCTCACAGGAGACATCCACACATGTAATCAGGGCACTGATCATTAGTGCAATGATTACAATATAGCAACACCAGTGCCACAAATCAGTGCCAGCGATGAGTGCCCACCAGTGCCAGCGATCAGTGCCCACTACTGTCAGCAATCAGTGTCCACGAGTGCCCACAAGTGCCACCCATCAGAGTCTATTAGTGATGCCAGTCTATGGCTATCAGTCCCGTCTATCAATGTTGCCCATCAATGCCCATCACTGCTGTCCATCAATGCCCAGTGTTACTCATCAGTGCCACCCATCAATGCCCATCGGTACCGCCTATCCGTGCTGCCTATCAGTGCCCATCAGTGCTGCCTATCAGTGCCACCTATTAGTGCCCATCAGTGCCACCTAACAGTGTCCATCAGTTCCGCCTATCAGTGCTCATCAGTGCCACCTATCAGTGCGGCATATTAGTGCCTCATCAGTGCCACCTAATCAGTGCTCATAAGTGCCGCCTCATCAGTGCCCATAAGTGCCACCTCATCAATGCCCACCAGTTCAGCCCATCAGTGCCACTTCATCAGCGCACATTAGTGAAGGAGAAAAATTACTTAATTACAAAATTTACTGACAGAAACGAAGTAAAAAAAATTTTACAAATTTTTTTTTTTTTAGTAAAAAATAAAAAACCCAGCAGTGATTAAATACCACCAAAAGAAAGTTCTATTTGTGTGAAGAAAATTATAAAAAATTGTATCTGGGTACAATGTAGCATGACCGTGCAATTGTCATTCAAAGTGCGACAGCGTTGAAAGCTGAAAAATGGCCTGGACAGGAAGGGGGTGTAAGTCCCCTGTAGGCAAGTGGTTAATGAATACTGCTAATAGCAGGGGGAACCATAAAGACTGACCTTTGTTTCTGGTGGGAACAGAATAGCAGTTGCTACCTGGCCTGAAGGTCATGTGTTTGTGTCATAGCAGGTAAGAGGGAGCATATTTAAGGCTATAAACAGGGCAAAATTTGAATTAATGGACAACCCTGTGATCAGTAAAGGCTGCTGTCGCAGTTTGTGCTTAAAAACATATCCCTACTTGTGCAATTCTTTATTATTTTCTACGAGGACGTTATTCCTGTATATGAGAATGTTATTATTACAGATATAGATGTGTATTATGTAGGAACGGAATAGCAGCTGCTACCCCGTCTATCAGACTGAAGGACATGTGTTTGTGTCATTGCAGAAACTTTTCAATAAAAACACTTCTGGTTTCACCCGGCCCAATCCCTTCGCAAATTGGAATTATTGACCATACTTTCAGGATATGTGCAACACACAGCAGCTAGATCTTCTCCCCACAATTCCCAGCTCTGTCCCTCCTGACACACTCTTTTCCACAAATCTGTCCATCCCAGGGGCGGATTTCCCGAGGGCCCGGTGCTAGTAGGGTGCCCCATGAGAGGCTCTGTCGCTGCATCTCCACTTGTTGCAGAGCAGTCTCTGTCATAGGTGTGCGCAGCCTATTGCATTAGGGTGCGCACCCCAAAGCTCCAACACATATGCGCTTGACATATTTACCGGCCTCTTCCCCGGTTTCCAGCCTGAAACAACAGGAGGAAGGGGGAGCCAGGGAGCACATGGGGGACCTGGGCAACAGAAGGAAGAGGAACAGAAAAAGGAGGGGTGGCATATATTAGTACCAATCCCATATATATTCCTTCTGTGGCAGATGAATGTTGACAAAAGGGAGAGGAGGAGAAGCCTAGCTTCAGATGCTGGAGGAGGAAAATACAGATCGGTTTCACTAAATTCCACCCACGCCACCTCTCTAGTCCAGGTTCAGAAAGTTGGCAAGGAAGGGTTGCGGTTTACCTGTCACCTGCTCACCACTGACAGGTTGCCAACCCAAGGATTATGGTGTGCCCAGGCACACCTGGCACACCCCTTGCGCACGCCTATGGTCTCTGTACATGCTGCACGCCTCTGCAGTCCTAGTAGATCAGTATCGTGATCGGTGCCCCCACCCTCTCTGCACACACGGACCCCCTTTTCTGAAGACAAGACAAAGACTGTGGAGAGTTTTCAGAGTGAAGAGCCTGGCGCCCGGACACAGAACAGGGAACACCCCTCTGGGAGAGTCGTGCATGGCAAGCCCCGCCCCTCCTCTGCAGCCCTGATCCCCCATTCAGCTGTGGCCCCGGTTGGGCCAGTCTGGAGATGATCCTGTGTGTGTGAATGGATCTTGTCTTCTGACTGCAATTCAGGTGGGTAAAGTATGGACTGGATGTGGACTTCGATACAGTGCACAAACTGCTGTGCAAGGGGCTATGGAGGCAGCAGGTTTACATATTGTATAGAGTAGCTCTAGATCCTGGCTGCCTGAGCTTAGGGGAAAGCAGTCTGAGGCCATAATTGTGAGTAGCACACATACTGACCCCTGTCCTCTCTCACCCCCCCCATTACCCCCCTTTCTCACCTCCATCTCTCTCACCCCCCCTCTCTTGCCCCTCTCTCCCTACCCCATCTCTCTTTTTCATCCCCTAACCCCTCTCTATTTCACCCCCTACCCCCTCTCTCTCTCCCTACTAACTCTCTCTTTTGCACCCTCTTTTCTCTTTATCGCCCCACCACCCCCACCCCTCTCTCTCACCCTCTTTTCTCTCTCTCTCTTTTTCTCTAACCCCCTTTCTCTTTCATCCACTCTCTCACCCCCTCTGTCTGTCACCCCCCCTAGCTCACCTCTCTCTCACCCCCTTTCCTTTCTCTCTTACCCCCTCTCTCTTTTATCCCCTCCTTTCTCTCTTACCCCCTCTGTCTTTTACCCCCTCCTCTCTCTCACCCCCCTACCCCCTCGTTCACCCCTCACTCTCCCCCCTCTCTCTCTCTCCTTCACCCCCCTACCCCTGCCTCTCTCACCCCTACCCCCCTCCCTTTCACCCCCCTCTCTCACCCCTTTACCCCCTCACCCCCCGCTCTTGCCCCACTCACCTTTCTCTTTCACCCACTCTCTCCCCCTCTCATAGCGCCGCTCACTCCTCCTGGCTAACGTCAGCAGGGGATACTCTGCCCTGCTCACTGTAGTGATCAGAAAGGGAGAGAAGGGGAGGACAGGAGAACGGCCGCCAGACACGTGATGGCCGCTATGAAATAAGGGAATGCGGCGTATTTTTAAAACAAACTTGTACATTGGGACACATAAGCTACTGTAAGATAGTGGATTTAATAAGGCACAGTTATTTAACTGCTTTAAGTAGCGTACTCTCCCAGGAGAGGCAGGACTGGGCTCTCCCAGGAGTGGCGAGGCGTGTCAGGATGACATAATTCATGCAATCGCGATGCAGCCGCTATCTGCATCGATGCAGAATCGTTTACGGTGATGCATCCATTAGACGATTATTTTCAACACCCCTAACGAATATAGAGGAAGGTATTCTTAAAGTGCATTTCTACTTTTGTAGGAAAAGTGGGAAAGCTAATATTTACTTGTTACATGTTCTCATTCATATAGCAAGCCCAAAATAATACTAACGGCTCAGGTGTTTTTTTATGCTACAATAAAAAAACGAGGTTATACTTACCTGCTCTGTATTACACAAATAGCTCTGCCTCTGTGCCTATGAGAGCAGGAAGAGAGACAAGTGTCGCTGCAAACAGGCACAGTGCTGTATTGATACAGGACTCAGGTAGGTATTTAGGGAGACAGGTGTGGGGGGGGGGGGGTAGCTGTGTTTGCCATAATTACCCCTGTATGCACTGTGCAGGTGGATCCTCATTATTAGTTGTAAACTAGATTTGAATACGGTAATTCCTAACAAATGGTTAAAAGTTAAGAAGCTGGGCTACATGCATTGTAGGTTAATGAGAGGCAACTCAGCCTGTCCTTTGAACAGACATTTAAAATGTAAGAAATATATATTTTTAACAAGAAAAGAAATGTTTATTCGATTTTTACAATACAAGTGATGCAAATACACAGTTGTTCACAGAATTACTGTTACATAGATTGTCACAGAACGAATGGGCAAAGTCTTAAAACAGGAGAATAATGTACAGAGTCATTGAATTATAGCACATTAGGAGATGAGATCTGAGGTAGCAATTTCCGGCAGTATTATTTGAGGAGATTTTGAAGACAAGGGGGGGGGGGGAGAAAGGGGGAGGGGGGGAGAAAGGGGGAGGGGGGGCTGGGAGGGAAAGGAGGGGGAGGAGGGAAAAGGGGGGGAGGAAAGGGAAGGGGGAGGGGAAGGGAAGGTGGGGGAGTTGGGGAGAGGAGGGAGGGCCCGAGGGAGGATCTCATCTATCCTATTAGGTTCACAGAACTCAAACAATGATTAAACATAAAAAATAGTGGTAAACTATTGCGGGGCGGGTCCAATATCAATATCTCGGTGATCATCGTCCACCTCTGTGCCCCACGCATCTATCCATCCTGACCATATCTTGTCAAATTTGGCAGGACAGTTTCGATTGACATATGTAAGTTTATATAATGGTAGCACCGAGTTCAGTTTAAGGTGCCATGAGGTTACCCTGGGTGGGGCATTGTCCTTCCAGTGGAGGGATATTTCTCTGCGAGCATGAAATGTGGCATAGTTCAAAAATAGTCTAGTATATTTGCCTCTTACCCTAGAGTCAATAACATTGAGCAGCATCATTTTGGGATCTATTCCCAGCTCTACAGAGGTAACCCGACTAAGGGTGTCAGCTATCTCCAACCAATAGTTTCCAAAGCGGGGACAGGACCATATCATATGAAAGAAGTTGGCGGAACTCTGACCACATCTAGGACAGGCCACCGGGACATTAGGATTCATAATAGTTAACCGCTTTGGAGTGTAGTAGGCTCTGTGAAGGAACTTGACCTGCATAAAACGATCTCTGGCCGAAATCATATTAATGACAAAGGATGACACACATGACTCCCACTCCTCCTCTGACAAATCTGGGATGTCCAGTCTCCATCTATCAAGGTTTTTTTCAAGTTTTTTTAATGGAGCTATGGACAGATGGAAATATAAGGAGGAGAGGGGTTTATCTATGACCTTGGCTGTTAGTAGTCCCTCCACAGAGTCTGATTTTAATATGATTTGTGCTGGGAATTGTCTCCTATACGTTTGTCGAAGCTGGTAGTAGCGAAATAACATCCATCCCGGTAGTGAGTAGGCATGTTTGAGATCAGAAAAGGATCTCAATTTACCCCCCTGAACTATATGCTTTAGTTTAACTATACCTTTCTTTGCCCAAACCTGGGGGTCAGGTACAGTATTCATGTGCGGTAGATTAGGATTACCCCAAAGAGGAATGTGGGGAGAAAACGTCTCGGGGGAAGCAAAGCGGGCCCTGGCTTTATTCCAAATATTAATGGTGGTACGCATCAGATCCATGATGTCAGGTCTCGTCCCCCTGAACAGCACGTTACTGAGAGAAGAGTATGAACCCATTATGGCTGCCTCCAATGTTACCGCTGGGTTGTCCTGCAGTTGGGAAAAACCACCATCTGACCGCCCAGAAGTAGATCTAAAATTCTGGTAGGCACAGACCACCCTGGGTGACGGGCAGCTGAAGGGTAGTAATGGCCAGTCGCGGGGACCTACCGTTCCAAACAAAGGAAGAAATTATACTTTTTAATTTTGCGAAAAATGAGGCCGGAGGAATTAAGGGGGCATTACGAAAAATTTGGGGAGATAAACCATTTTAATTAAATTTACCCTACCAACTGGTGATAAGGGAAGGGTCCTCCAGGCTATACACTTTTGTGAAAAATCTTTTAGAAGTGGTTGAAGGTTCAGCTCATAATATGAGGATAATGAAATCCCAATCCTTACTCCTAGATATTTGAATTCAGATGTCCAGTTTAGAGGGGTGCCTGTTGGTGAATGGTGACCCGACGCATTCAGTGAGAAAAGGAGAGATCTCCCCCAGTTAACTGTAATTCCCGAGAATGATCCGAATTCATCTATTATTTGTAGCGCCGGTGGGAGGGAGGAAATGTCTTTAAGAAAAAGGAGGGTATCATTGGCGTATAATGACATTTTGTCAGTGATCACACCGACTTGAATTCCCTTCACTGAGGAGGCGGACCTAATACGAGCTGCCATGGGTTCCATGGCTAGCGCGAATAATCCTGGGGATAGTGGACAGCCCTGTCTAGGGGAAACGGCATGGACAGTGAGTTATTCGTAGGTATACGGGCCGTAGGATTGTGATAAAGCATCTGGACCCAGCTAATGAAATGAGAGCCAAACCCGAATTTACGGAGAACCGCCCAGAGGTAGCTCCACTCAACCGAATCAAAAGCCTTTTCAACATCTAGAGAGGCGACTACCTCTGGGCCGTCCCCGCTCGCCCTAGACAAATGGAGGAGACGTCGGATATTAATGTCGGTCCCTCTGCCCGTCACAAATCCAGACTGGTCCGCGTGCACCAGTGCCGTAATCACAGTGTTCAATCACCCAGTTAACACCTTGGCCAACAGTTTGCCATCCACATTAAGGACAGAGATAGGGCGATATGAAGAGCACTGTTCAGGAGGCTTGCCCGGTTTAAGGATGACTACTATAACTGCCTCAGCCATTGTTGGGGGCAACAAATTCCCCTCCATGGCGTGTCGCAGCACTGTTCTAAATGATGGTAATATTTCCTCTACATAAGTTTTAAAGAATTCAGCAGGTATCCCATCCGGGCCTGGCATTTTGCCATTTTGCAAGGAGGCCACAGCCCTCTGCAATTCGTCTAGTAGGATAGGACCGTCTAAAGCTTCTTTAAATGTGGATGTCAAGCAAGGAAGCTCCACCCCGTCGACATATGTGGTCAGTTCGGCATCTGTGCAAGTCATTCGAGAAGCATAGAGCTCCCGGTAGAATGACGCAAATCTGTCATTAATGGAAGAGGGGTCTGTTAGGATCGTCCCGTCCAGTTCATGAATAGTCGAAATAGTCACCAGGGAGAAGTTTTCCCTCGCCAGCCATGCCAGCATACTACCAGTTTTTTTCCCGTGTTCGAAAACTCTTTGGGATTGATGCAGAAATTTAGTCTTAGTAGCTGACGTTCGCAGTAGGAGAACATCCCGCAAATGCTGCCTGGAAGTCAGAGTACGCTCTCGGAGTCCGGGACTCCGAGTACTCCTCCTCAAGCACCGCCACCCTCTCCTCAGCCCTTCAGGTCTCCTCTCTCAGATTCTTATGGATCCTACGGATATGTGACTGTAGGTTGTCCCTAGTGAAGGTTTTAAATGCGTCCCAAGATGTGGTCAGAGATACCGATTGGTCCAAATCCCGCCAATACTGCATCGCCTCAAACCTATATGGTTCCTATATTCTGGAATCATCCAACCAAAATTTAAACAATCTCCAGAGATTCTCGCCCGGTGAATAGGACACGCACAGCTTCAAAGCAAGCGGAGCGTGATCGGATATGCCACGGGGGAGAATGGTGATATCCCTAACCCTGGGTAAAACAGAACCCCCCGCGTAGGCAAGATCTATGCGTGACAGGGTCTTGTAAGAAGCAGAGTGACATGTGTAGGCCCTTCGAGAGGGATTGCGCTATCTCCACACATCAGTCAGGTTAGAGGCTTCTGCCCAGGAGAGCAGCTCTGAAGATGAGCCTGCTCTGGGCGAGAGTCTGTCCACCCCAGGGTCCGGGGCCAGGTTAAAATCTCCCAGCATACCCACATTGTCTGTAGCATAAGTGGCAATTTTAGAGACAAGCTGATTAAGTAATCTCGTGGAGGCGGGGGGGGGGGGGCAGGTACAACCCCACTACCACCAGCTATAATCTATCTACCATAGCATGAAGGTTACCAAAACGACCCTCCGGATCTAGTTCCAGCGCTAGTAGCTTGAATGGTAGAGACTTATGAACTAAAATGCTGAGCCCTCTAGAGTAATTGGTGTAAGTGGAGTGATATTGATGCCCCACCCAGGGCCGTCTAAGGCTCAGGAGCTTACTGCCTGTCAAATGAGTTTCTTGTAATATACATATTTGGGGATGATAGGTTTTAAGAAATTGAAATACTAAGGACAGTTTTACAGAAGAGTTCAAGCCCCTAGTGTTCCATGAGACAATAGTGCAGTCAGCCATAATAATATATTAGTATATTTTCAAGCCATGGGTCTCCACCCAAAATAAGATGCAAGGCTCGGATCACCACACAGATCAGAACGTGGCATCTCAAACGTCTAGTGACATATATGTTTACATCGCTTGTGAAAAACCAACATAGGAACCAAATATAACAAAATAAACCCAACCAACCCCCCCACTCCCCACCCCGCCAACCCCAGCCCCAACTTTGGGGAGGCTCAGGATCCCAATTTCGAACCAAGGCGATAACACGTGTAAAGGGGGAACGTGTGCAAAACGGCATCCGCAGTACAACAGTTAGATCTTACATCTAGTCTCTTGCTGGAGACCGGAATAATACAAAAGCAGGTGCAGGCTCCCTGCAGCTGCCAGGGGTACAAACTTAACACGAACGTTGCAAAGTTAAACCAAATGCTTCGGCCATTCCAAAGGATATAAAACAGAGTGGCAGTGGACAGTGTAGGTCAGGGGGCCCTGTTTGGCCCAATGTATAAGAGAGACACGTCTGTAAGGCCACTTATGGTTACGGCAGTTAAAGGCTGGATTCCCAGCCATATGGATAAGGCCGGATTCCCAACCGTATGGATAATGGTAACTGATTATCTGTTTTCAAGAAATATATTTTTAATTTTTTTTTTTTTTTTTTTTTAGGCAAGCTGTGTGAATAGGAACTCAGATATAAAGTATAATTGGGTTTTCAAAAATTTTGACTGCAGGAGCTGAAAATATACTTCAAGTCCTAACACACTTCATGTTCCAGTGTGGGGCTTTTTTTTACCTTAAAAATGATACTAAACACACACTGTTTAGTTTACATTGTCCCTTCCATTTCTGTATGTGGATGATGACACTATAATTATTTAGAAGAAAAAAAAAAGTACCTTTTTCCTAATCAATATATACAGCTGTCATATGAACCAGATCTTTCCCAGCCAGGAGGAGCTTCTAGTCCTCTGTGGCTGGTGACATGTTGAAAATAAAATAAATACAAATAAAAACCCTTTGAAATACAGACTAAAAATAAATAAATATTATCAACAAACTGTTTTAAATTGGCATCCAAATATACAGTGGATATAAAAAGTCTACACACCCCTGATAAAAAAGGCAAGTGTCTGTGATGTAAAAAAAACTAGACCAAGATTAATCATTTCAGAACTTTTTAAACCTTTAGTGTGTCCTATAAACTGTACAACTCAGTTGAACAACAAAGTGAAGTCTTTTAGGTGTAAGGAAGTAAAAATAAAATAATATGGTTGCATATGTGTGTACACCCCTAAACTAATACGTTGTTGATGCACCTTTTGATTTTATTACAGCACTCAGTCTTTTTGGGTATGAGTCTATCAGCATGGCACATCTTGACTTGACAATATTTGCCCACTCTTCTTTGCAAAAACACTCCAAATCTGTCAGATTGCAAGGGCACAGCCCTCTTCAGATCACCCCACAGATTTTCAAATCGGATTCAGGTCTGGGCTCTGGTTGGGCTATTCCAAAACTTGAATCATCTTCTGGTGCAGCCATTCCTTTGTTGATTTGGATTTATGCTTTGGGTCGTTGTCATTCTGAAAGATGAAGTTCCCTCTTCATGTTCATCTTTCTAGCAGAAGCCTGAAAGTTTTGTGCCAATATTGACTGGTATTTGAAACTGTATTCCCTCTACCTTGACTAAGGCTCCTGTTCCAGCTGAAGAAAAACAGCCCTAAAGCATGATGCTGTCACCACCGTGCTTAACAGTGGATATGGTGTTCCTTTGGGGATGTGCATTGTTGGTTTTTGCGCCAAACATATCTTTTGGAATTATGGCCAAAAAGTTCAACCTTGGTTTCATCAGACCATAACACATTTTCCCACATGCTTTTGGGAGACTTCAGATGTGTTTTTTCAAAATTTAGCCGGGCTTGGATGTTTTTCTTTCGTAAGAAATGGCTCCTATCTTGCCACTCTACCCCATAGCCCAGACATATGAAAAATATGGGAGATTGTTGTCACATGTACCACACACCCAATACTTGCCAGATATTCTTGCAGCTCCCTTAATGTTGCTGTAGGCCTCTTGGCAGCCTCTCTGACCAGTTTTCCTCTTGTCTTTTCATCAATTTTGGAGGGACGTCCAGTTCTTGGTAATGTCACTGTTGTGCCACATTTTCTCCACTTGATGAGGACTGTCTTCACTGTGTTGCATGGTATATCTAATGATTTGGAAATTCTTTTGTACCCTTCTCCTGACTGATACCTTTTAACAAGGAGATCCGTCTGATGCTTAGGAAAGATCTCTGCGGACCATGGCTTTTGCTGTGGGATACCACTAAGAAAATATCAGGAAAGACCTACTAGAACAGCTGAACTTTACTTGGGGTTAATCAGAGGCACTATGCATGATGGCAGGTTTGTACTGATTCCTATTTTACATGAGTTTGAATGTCATTGCTTAATTCTGAACACAGCTACATCCCCAGTTGTAAGAGGGTGTGCACACTTATGCAACCACATTCTTTTCATTTTTAATATTTACTTCCCACCCCCCTCCCCCCTAAAAGTTTTCAGTTTGTTTTTCAATTGAGTTGTACAGTTTATAGGTCACATTAAAAGCGTAAAAAGTTCTGAAATTATTTATCTTTGTCTAATTTTTTTACATCAAAGAAACCTGACATTTTAACAGGGGTGTGTAGACTTCTTATATCCATTGTGTATTTGAAATCCAAACAACATGGTGTGGGCATATGTCATGCCCCTCCAGCCTGTTTTAGAATAAGAGGGAGGTGAAGCCTTCATTAATCTACATGTAATATGCCACCTCCATTGTGTTTAGCTGGTTAGTGGGCATGCAGCAGGAGGAAGGGAGCTTACTCCTGTCATTTACCCCTGTGTATATGCCCACATGTGTGACTCTATAGTCACATGGGTTGCTCAGATGTGATTGCTGAGCATTTCCTCCCTTAGAATGGCACTGAAAACTAAGCATGTGCAGTCTCAGAGTTGCCACCACAACTGCAAAATCCCTAGCTGAATTAGGGACATGAACAGAAGATGGAGATAGAGAGCAGCAGGATCAAACAGGTTTTTTGCAGAATACACAAAACTAATTTCACAGTGACAGAGTGAGTATGAACAGCATGTAATACAGCATTTATTGATAGTTTTTTATGATGTGGGTTTAGTGACACTTTAAGTAGAGAATCCATTCAGTTAATAAAATAAAATAAAATGGGATATTCAAACTATTTTTAAGTTCTTAGAGAATCGGAAAAAGCAACAGTGGAATTGTAGAAAATCCTCAAATAGTTATTTCTGTACAGTAATATGGGTCCAAGTAATACTTTGACAATCCAATACTAATCAGTCTACAATCTCAAGTGCTTACAAATAGTTACTGCAACAGTTTCAGAAGCCTATGAATACACTATGTTGCCCCTCCCCAACCAGCCATCTCCCGCTTGCCTTTGGTTGCCAGCTACAGATTTGTTTTCTATAGCTGATGCTAGATATCAAGTTCATAACAGATATAAAGTTACAGGTGAGAATTGATAGGGGAATGGCAATTTTTCCTACATGGTAAAGAATATGGTGTCTGTTGGTTTTCTTGGCACTACATAAGGCTCAGTTTCATATGCTTGGCTCTGATTGTTCTGTGTTTTCTTTGTTTGCCCTAAACAGATAAACAAGCATGAACAAATTATGAATTTTTATTTCCCTAAAATTTTATTTTAAAATCAAGAGATTCGTGCAAAGTTTAGCCATTTAGTGGAAATGCATTGGAGTCAATAGGGAAGGAGAAATTAAAGCAGTTCTCTGTGATTTTTAACCACTTACCGACCGGGCCATAGCTGAATGATGGCTACAGTGCAGTTATATAACTCTGAGAGGGCATACAATGACGTCCTCCCAGAATCACGCTCCCGCACACCACCTGGGGCATGCTCACTGGACTGTCTGTGATAGCCAGGTTCTCGGGACCCAGTGCGTCACAGATCGTGGTAAAAGGCCAATGAGAGCGGCCCTTTACCACGTGATGATGGAGCGATCAGAATGTAAACAGGCCGGGGTCATCCAGAGGTTCAACTCTCTCCTCTCACCAATACAGAGTGTGTGGAGAGGAGAGAAATTGAGTGCCCAACTGTGAGTTAAATTCATTTTTATTGTACCCAGTAGTGCTCTACAGTGCTACATCAGTGCTCTTCTGTGCCCTACTGTGCCCATCAGTACCACTACAGTGCTCGTCTGTGCCATTAGTGTCACACCTGTGCCACTAAAGAGCTCACCTGTGCCCTACAGTGCAACTACAGTGCCCTACAGTGCACATTAGCACCACTACAGTGCTATACAGTGCCATATCAGTGCCACTACAGAGCTCATCTGTGCCCTACAGTGCCCATTAGTGCCACTACAGTGCTACATTAGTGCCACCAGTGCTCATCTGTGCCCTACAGTGCTCATTAGCACCACTACAGTGTTCATCTGCGCCCCTACAGTGCCCATCAGTGCTCATGAGTGCTTATCAGTGGATCCTCATCAGCGCCCATCAGTGGATACTCATGAGCACCCATCACTGCAGCCTCATCAGCACCCATCAGTGCAGCCTCATTAGACCAGCCTCATTAGCACCCATCAGTGCAGCCACATCTGTCCTAGTATCCCTATTACAGCCCACAGTCACCAGTACGGCGATAAAATATTTTTCCAGTGAGGAGGCATACCAGCTTCTTAGCCTGAGTGACAAGAGCAGCAGGGAACTCGCTGAGTCTCAGTACGATTTTGATTTGGCATATTAACCTGTTAATATAACAATTTTGTGAAAGAAAAAAAAATCTTAATTTTGCAAAGAATTGTGAAAAAAAGGACAACTTCAAAAAACGAACCATGCCTCTTACTAAATACCTTGAAATGTCTGCTTTCTAAAAAGGGGTCAGATAGGCCTTCAGTACATCAGGTGTGATCAATTTTCAATGAGTGCCACCATAGCTTGTAGACTCTAGAACTTTCACAAAGACCAAATAATATATACTGATTTGGGTTATTTTTTACCAAAGATATGTAGCAGTATAACTTTTGGCCAAAATTTCTGAGGAAAAATTACTCATTTGCAAATTTTTATAACAGAAATAAAGGACAAAAAATTCACATGGGTACAGTGTTGCATGACTGAGTAACTGTCATTCAAAATGTGAAAGCACTGAAAGCTGAAAATTGGTCCAGTTAGGAAAGGGGGTTTAAGTGCCCAGTGGGCTAGTGCTTAAGGCCCGTTGCACACAATTTTTCCATTTTTCAGCCGGCCCTATCAGACCCACCATTCTCCTCTATCGAACATTGGATGTAATGGACTTATGTCTGTTTACACCTGGCTACCTCTGGGTCTGATCCAATAAAATGAAAGATGGAAGGGGATCTGATCTGTTCCCCTCCAGCTGGCCGGATCAGACCAGAGGGCAGTCAGGTGTAAACGGACAGCCGGCTCTGTCCATGTCCACCCTGCATAAGCAGAGCGGGCACGGACCTGTCATCTGGCTACTCTACTCAGCACAGCAGGGGATCAGCGGATGGATCCCCTGCTGAGCAAAACTGGATCTGGCCCATGTGAAAGGGGTCTTAGAGTGCAATAGGTTTTAAATGGCTTTCAAACCTTCATCAGCAGTAAGATTGTCTTTTGAAAGGGGCAAATGCTGATGATAGGCATCTAAAAACATCAGCTGGTGGACATTACAACACAGATAGAAAGGCTTTATTCAAGAAAGAGGAAACCCTGATCAAACAAAAAAATATTAGAATATCAACAGAGATAATAAGACACAAACACAACCCTGACTACCTACTTTAATCAAACACCTCCTAGGCTTAAGCTGGCCATAGATGGATCTAAATGTGTCCGTTTCTGTAGGAACTGGCCCGAATTTCAATCCATGTATGGGCAGGCTGATAGTACTGAAGTCAATCGATCGATCAACTTCAGTACAGCCAGCCTGTCAGATTTTATTAATGCGATCACTGCTGGTAGTTATAGCCAAAAGCAGTAATCATTGCATTCTGATGGCTCTATGGGAGGGAGCAATTCTGTGGGGAATCAAGCAATTTTCTTTCCCTCAACTCGTGGTTGAGGGGAAGAAAATTGTATAAAGTATGGCCTTGCTTTAGTATTGTCTTTTTTAAACTAGAGACAGGGAATTTCCGTTAATCACACAGTGAAACCAAGGTCATGACATGACCTGTGGCTGTTTCAGGAAACAGATTAAAGTGTTACTAGAACCACAACAGTAAAATCAGTCTGTATATGCAGTAAAGCATGCTTATTATACTCACTGTGGAACCTAGGGGACTAATCCTCTGCATTTTGTAAAAAAGACTGTTTGATCCGGTCTTCTCTGATCCTCCCCTTCTTCCACTGTCCCCAATCCATCTCCTGATAAGACAGAGCATTTGGAGTCACTCTGCACATGTTCAGTTTGGTGTGCATTGCTCAGTATTGTGTGTATTGCTAGAGAGTTTTTTTTTTCTTTGGAGGGTGCATGTGATCAGCACAGGGCAAATTAGCACTGTACAGACAGAGGGTCAGGATCCTGAAGCCTCATAGGACAGTCAGAGTAGACAGATAACTCCTCCTACAAGCTTTAACAAGCCACTGATATAAGTCACAGGACTGCTATACACTGCTGATATTTAGCAGTTCAAATATTTGCATTTCCATGTTCTGTATACAGAGACCATATATAGTGAATGCAGGGTCCTGGCTTTAGTAGCACCAACTAGAAGAAAAAAAAATATCTACTTCTGTGAAGAAAGTAGGCAGAATCTGGTAGACTGGAGGAAAATTGTCACTGAAGAATTATTTAGAATCTTATAACTAAACCCCCTGATTTGAACATTATAGTTGCCAGTTGTCTCTGGTTTCAAAAGGTTCCAAATCACTGAGGAAAAAAAGAGAGAGAGTCGCCCTGGGACTTTAAATGAGGTGGTCACAGTTAGCCACTGAGTAACAAGAGTAATAGCAGTATAAATGTTTATTAAAATTAATGTACATACATGGATAATATAGCATATTAGCTCAGCCAATGGATTTGCACATAATGAAGAGAATAAATAAAGTTGATACAAACATTATACAATGCAGTATATACAAATGCACGCATCAGAAAACCTGATGCGCGTTTCGCGAGATCATTGCTCGATCATCAGGGGTGGATGCAGATGAGATGTATCAATGAACGAAACCAGTGTTTCCATCGCTGAACCCCCAAATGGATGGCAGCAGCCAGAGTATGGCATGGGAGCTGAGGGGGTGAAGACGGACACAGGTACCCCCAGGGGGGATGCCAGGCGGCAGACATGGCATAAGTAAAGGTGAATGGTCCTATTTCCTCAGTATGTAGCTTGATAGATATCAGCTGATCCAATAATGGAGCAGACATAGAGACCATGGGTAAGAAAGTAAATCCTGAAAAAATGTGTTTGTCTTGATATGCAAACAGCTGAACAGCAATGGAATTCTCTGTGGTGTGCATAGTATTGGTGAGTGAAGGAAGTGATGAAAATCACTGAGGATAAACAAACAAGCAGCCAGGAAAATTATAACTCCTGATCTGCACTATTGTTCTCCAAAGGATAAGTTTACTTTTCAAAAAATAATAATAGTAATAGTAGTAAATGCACATTTTTTGCAGGTAAAAAAATGTGCATTTATTTTTTTGTTCACTGCAGCCTGTAAGTGATCAGCAGATAGCGGATGCATAGCAAGGCTCCTACAGACTTTCAGTCAGCTATCTGCCCGCACGGGCAGGCACTTACTGAACTGTAGGAAGAATCTATGATCCGCCAGCGTAACATGTTACAAAAGGTGAACTTATCCTTTAACAGTCACAAAAAAACCAAAGAATCTGCATAAAATCTAGGCAACTAGCATTTTGAGTAGTAGCAGTCGGTAATGGCTTTCATACTTGCCTTGTTACAGGTTTCATAACTTTTTTTTAATTTCATTCTGATCTTCTATTTACCATCAACTCAATGTCAACACAATCAATTAGGAATAAAGATTTTGCATGTAGTGGATGTTTCCACTGCTAAACAGACAATAAAACCTGATTTACAGATGAATTGGTATAAACATGCCCAAGAGAATCTGTCACAGAGGATCGACGTTTTCTTTAATCCGCCAGAAAGGCTTATGTACCTGTACTTCAAAACACAAAATATAGTTCAGCGGTTGCATAACAGTGTAAACATTGCCAGCTGTCACATCTTCACCTGCTGTAAGTGATCTCTCTGAATGTCCAAAGTAATTCATATTATCATCAAGATCATGTAAACATTCTGACTTTGCCATAGTATACCAATCCCTGGAAACAAACCATTTCTAATACTAAACAGAAAATAACAAAAGCATCCTTTCTATTGTGAGTCAAAACATAAATAGCATATAAAACAATATTAATTCCTACCACACAAAGAAAATATGCAGGACAGACAATAGCATGATACTTGTCTAGAATCATGCTGAACCTGAAAATGTTAGTTGCCTGGCTGTCCTTGGGTTCAATAGTTTGAGTCACCGATAAAAAGCATAAAAGCAAAAAAGTGTAGTGATTTACTAGAACATAAAAAAAATTAAATAGCCATCTATGAACCATATATTTAAAGATGAGAACATACAAAGATAATTTCAATATTCATTAATAGTGCAAAATAAATCAACAAATCCATACAAGATTCAGTCCAAAATAGGAAGTCATGAATAAACTTTGCACAAACCCAAACACACAAGTCCAAGTACAAATTGTCCATACAACTGGCGATATGTGAGCAATCTTAATTACAGCAATGTGGTGATCAAATAGTGGCCAAATGGTGTTCAAAACAATCCACACATGTGAACACACTCTGGAGTAAACTTCAAAATTTCACACTGTGCCTCCCTGTGGGCAAATTTCAGGAGCCTCCAACACTGTGCTTAACTGCTTACCAGATCTGAATGGCCATCACATAAATAAATGGTCATAAGCACTTATAAGTACAATATTAACTGTATTCCAGTTAGAATGCAACTGGCTGAAAGCAGCAGGGTCAGAGTGATATCAGAACACAATGTATCTTTCCGAGGGTCTCTGCAAAGCCATGGATCATGTTGGCCCTGGCAATTTTTTGCTAAGGTATTGTCACTACTGTTTAAGGACCATCTAGTTCTAAATGAATCCCCTGTAGGTCTGTCACTATCAGGCCACATCACTATTATCACCATCTTCCTCTGTTAATAAACCCCTGATTTTTTTTTCCTGCTACGATTGTATATGCAACATTCAGATAAAAATGTTTTTGCGACTATTACTGGGAAAAAAAAAGGTAATGTATAAAATAGCGTAGAGGGTGTTAAAAAGCAACACACCCCAATCCTGTTATCTGCCAATGCCAAAAAGGCATTTAATAGAGTAGATTGGTCATTCCTAAAGCAAACCAGGCAATATATAAAATATTAGGTAGGAATTTTGTTCTTGATAGCTTGATGCCATTTACTCCTTTCCCTTTGACGCAGTTAGGGTCAACAAGATTTTGTTGGCTTATTTTGATTGGCGCAGTGGCATGAGACAGGGATGCCCACTTTTCCCCCTAAGATTTATCCTCAGTTGGAATACTTATTGTGCACAATATGAGCAAACCCAAACAAACATTCAAGACTTATCCTCAGGATCCAAAGACCAGAAAGTTGGATATTCTTTATTTAGGAAGGTACAGAACATTGATCACATAAATATCAGCACTGTGGCACATAAATTGAGAGAAGATATCAATACACAGTGAGACAGGAGTGAAGTCCAGTATCATAACGAAAACCGCATATAAGCAAATACAGTATAATGTAAGGGCGTGGGGAAAAAGTGAATAAACACCTTCCGCTTCAGATGAATATATGAACCTCCCATAAGCCTTTCATATTTTAAAACAAGGTATCAGGGCAGTTAAGGTTCTTATAGATCTAGAGAAGATAGAGGTGACTTCCCTCGAAGAAAGATCTTGAAGCTGGAAATTAGAGGAGAGGGGAGGAGGGGGGATGGGAAAAGGGAGGAGGGGGGATGGGAAAAGGGAGGAGGCAAAATGCCTCCCCTCCACTCAGGACCCTGCTACCCCCCCGACTGATGAGGATGCCAACAATCCCATCATGATGGACTGGTATTCCTCTGAGAAGGTGAACTTGTGCCAATAGAACCACTTAGTAAGGAATTAGCCTCGAGAGTCATGCTTCTCAGAAATAAGGTCACTCATTTTGTTTATTTCTTCAACCTTTGCAAACCTATTTGTTTTTATGATGATTTATGGTATACCTGTTCACCAAGCTGCCTCAATCCTGTCTTGGTGCTAAAAGAAATAATTTTCATGGTGTCAAATGCACAATGTAAGACACGGATTGTTCATGTTATGGTCAGAATGCCTAGTGCCAGATTTTCCCAAAGTAGTATACTACTACCCACACTTTGCAGTATCCAAGCATCATCTGTAAAGATGTTGATGTAAAGGGGTCTCTACAGCCTACATATAACAACGACTAACAAAAACAAACAAAGCTAATGACATATCTGCTAACACTGCCAATTTGAGTTGTGCAATTGCTCCTAATAGCCTTATAATCAGTGTCCATGTACAGTGGATATAAAAAGTCTACCTACCCCTGTTAAAATGTCAGGTTTCTGTGATGTAAAAAAATGAGACAAAGATAAATCATTTCAGAACTTTTTCCACCTATAAACTGTACAACTCAATTGAAAAACAAACTGAGGGGGGAGATGGGCGGAGTCTAGCAGAGCAGACATGCATTGTTAGAGCTCTGCACCGCTGAGGAGAGAAGAGAAGGACAAAGCGGAGCCTGCAGGCTCAAAAGGTATCCATTTGAACCTTTTTGCCCCAGGGAACAAACTGTGAAAGTTTGGGCAGGAAATATGGTACTGGGAGGAAACCGTGGCAGAAATAAAAATCACCTCACAAAGAGCTCACAGGCACTCACTGCAACTAAAGCAGCTCCAGTCACCTCACAAGATACAGCATCAGGGCGCTCTCACAGACAGAAAATGTCACAGCAAGACTCTCCATTTGAGTCAGATACAGAACAAATCCTCTCACAAACTTCTCCACAAGCCTCCTCAGCATCCCCAGTAATATTATTACAATTTGAAAAGATGCTTCATAAGGCTTTAAAACAAACCTCAGACCAAATAACAAAAAGCCTAACCAAAGAAATAAGAGAGCTGGGAAACCGCACCGCAGCCTTAGAAATAAAAATGGATGAAATTGAAATTACAACCAAAGTAAATATAACAGAATTGGAACAATTAAAGAAGAGAATTTAATGCTTCAAACTAAGCTCGAAGATTACGAAAATAGAGCCAGACGTTCAAACTTGCGCATAAGGGGAATACCTGAAACTGTGACAGACCTGCAATCTACTATTACTGCTCTATTACAAGAACTAAAGCCAGATATCCCTATTGAACGTTTAGAACTGGACAGAGTACACAGAGCCCTCACAGCCAAAAAGAATGGATGGACCCCCACGTGATATAATCACAAAATTTCATTATTACAGAACGAAAGAACAAATACTAATTGCTGCAAGAGAAAAAAATGAACTTAATTTTCAAGGACACAATTATCAAATTTTTGCTGACCTATCCCAACTTACTATTACTAAAATACGATCCATGAAACCCCAACTAATGGAACTGCAACGCCACAACATTATGTATCAATGGGGTTTCCCCTTTTCAGTCAGATTTAACTACCAAGGTACAATTTACAGAAGCAGATCAGCAGATGAACTACAACAAACCCTTTTAAAATTAAATCTGACAGAACCCACAAGCAGCAACTCTCCCACACGCAGAAGAATGGCATCATCATCACCTTCAGGCAGCACCCAGAAAATATCAGAACAAAATGGGAATCATCATTCTCACAAAAGAGGCCATTATGCCACATTATCCATGGACCAAGAAGATTCAATGGACTGACATCCTATTTCCTGATATCTCTTCATTTTTTATACTAAGAGATGGTTCTCTATAAAAAACCTGTATTTATAACTGAATGTAACTGCATTCTGATAGTCACATACTGTGTGGGATCATGTTACATTCCAGTTATATTTCTTATTACTTCTGATTCATATAGCCTTAGAATATATAAGTGAAATAAGGAAATTCTTGTTCAGTTATATATTATCAGGTAATAACAATAGATTTATTACTTTTTAGGACAAATATGTTCAATAATCCAGAAGTAATGGAAGCTTTTTCTTTCTTTTCTTAAAACAAATATATTATTACCTAACTAGCTCCTAGAATTATGTTTTTGTTTATTCTAATCTGAAGCAATACAACCTCAATTTTATGAGTTAACATATCTAAACAGTTACATATGAATAAAATATGTAATCGTTTACTCTAAAAGGGTTAAAATCCCAAAATAATTCAAACCATCTTCATCAATACCAAAGTTATTAACAGTACCTTTCTAACTGAATTATTTAGCCTAGGGCAAGACTAACCATATACAACCACCCTGGAATAAATAATTTCAACAAAAACTATATTCTGCACTCCAATTAATGAATCATCATTTTGATGTCTTTTGACATAGCATTTCTCGCCTGTAAGCGGAAGATCCGTGTACCCCCATTAGCCCTCCTCATTCTCCCAACCATATTATGTGGGAGTGTGACGAAGGCACTTATTCCCCTGAAAGAGATATTTACTCTCTTTCACGGGTAAATTGTGAATACTTGCAAAAAATAATTTATACAATGTATCAAGTAATCTCATATGTTTTTTGTTTACTCTTTACTCCAGAATTCACTGGTTTCTTTTCTATCTATTCATCTCTTCAGTCCACACAGGTTGATCTGCGCAGTCAGCTCTGCATAACAAAAAGTAAGTCAAAACTATTTGATCTGTTGCCATGGCACCACTGAATATACTTTCCCTGAATGTTCAGGGAATAAATGTCCCTCAAAAAAGGACCAAAGCCTTCCGTACTTTTCATAACAAGAAGGCTCACATAGTATGCCTCCAAGAAACACACTTCACCAAAGATTCTACTCCAAAATATATTTCTCCTTTTTATCAACAAATTTACACGGCTTCTGCCTGTACCAAGCAAAGGGGAACTCTAATTGCATTTCACCGATCCACACCATTCACCTTATCATCAGAAATTAAAGACCCAGAAGGTAGATACCTGATACTCATGGGTTATATAATGGATACAGCAATCACGGTGATTTCCTACTACGCTCCTAACAAACAACCTACACCATTCCTCTCACATATATTACAAGTGATTAATACACACAAAATAGGAACAGTGATAATGTGTGGGGATTCGAACCAGGTCCTCCTCCCATTTCTAGATAAATCACCTTTTACACCATCCAAAATAACCTCTAGATTACCTTTTTCTCAACTTCTTTCCAAATACAATCTGGTAGATTCATGGAGAGAAAGTAACCCAATGAAAAAGAAATTCACTTATTTCTCGCACCCTCATCAAACCTTCACCAGAATAGATCATATTTTTCTAACAATAGGAATGATACCAGAAATTATTGCATCAGATATAATTCCGATTCCGTGGTCTGACCATAATGCAGTATACACTACTATAGCCTCAGCCATACCAAAAGTGCATGACCCAACGTGGTACTTACCGGACATAATGCTCAAACACCCACTACATCAGATGGCCATTGAACAAGCTTTAAAGGAATACATATCAATTAATAATACAACAGACATCTCCCCAATAACACTGTGGGAAGCTCATAAGCCTGTCTTGCGTGGTACAATACAAAGACAAATGGCACTATTTAAACGGGAACGCAAAAATTTAGCAAAAAAACTAGAAATCAATTTTAATGCAGCCTACATATCATTTCAAGATAATCCATCTCAGAGTACAAAATCTCATCTGGAAAAATCTAGATTGGAATACGATCTATTTTTCACTGAGTCAGTTGATAAATCCCTCAAACGCTCCAAACACAATTTCTACATGAATACAAACAAACCAGGTACATATTTGGCTCGGGCATTAAATTCAACTAACAAATCTTTCAAACCAATACGTTTGAAATTATCAAAAAATGTTTACACTTGTAATCCAGTTAAAATAGTCCATAAATTTCACTCACATCTCGCAACTTTATACAAGACAAACAATGAATTTAATCCTACAGAGGCTGAATCCTTCTTCTCAAAAATAACTTTACCTGAGTTATCTCAGAATCAAAAAAGCAGTTTGGATGAGCCTATAACTACAGATGAAGTTGCTAACGCCATAAAAGACCTAAAACTTAACAAAAGACCAGGCCCAGACGGCTACTCGGCTTTATACTATAAAACATTCTCAGAAATACTCTCTCCCATTCAAACTGAAACTTTTAACAAACTTCTAGATGGACATTCTTTTCGGCAAGAAATACTAATGACAATTGTTTGTATGATCCCAAAACCCCTTTTTGATGATACTTCCTGTGTGAATTATCGGCCTATCTCTCTGTTAAACCTCGATATTAAATTATTAGCAAAAATAATAGCAAAACGCCTCAATAGCATTATAGGAAAATTAATACATAGAGATCAAGTAGGCTTCATGCCAAATAGACAGGCAGGCGATAATATACGCAGGGCAGTGTTATTGGCACATATTGCTAAAAAATGGAAAATCCCTATGTTTTCTATCTCTCGATATTAAGAGGGCATTTGACACAGTATCCTGGCAATATATGCAATATTCATTACAAAAATGGGGTTTTGGACCCCACTTTTTAACATGGATCAAAGCATTATTGTCAGGGGCCTTACCTCGGCAGGCGGGGCGCCCGCGGTGGTGTGCGTCAGGGTGCGTCGGCGCGCGCGTTCCTGCGGACCTCGCCGTGCGGGCTCCTCGCGGCGCCGGTGTGTGTGTCCAGGATCGTTCCACTGTGCACGCCGGTGTGCGGGGGCGCACGCGCGGGCGTTGGCGGGCGCGCGTGCCTGTGTGTGCCGGGGCGCGCGCGTGCACGTCGTTTGGCGCCAAAAGCCCCATTTAAGCCAGTGAGTTCTTGTGACCAGTGCTGCCTAATCAACAGCTAGTCGTTCCTGAGCCTGACCGTGTACCTTGTCTGTTCCTGCTATACCTGTTGACCCGGCCTTGTCCACCGACCTCTCTCTGAACTCTGCCTGCACCGACCTCTGCTTGTCTGACCATCCGCTTGCCTGTTCCACTGTACCTCTGCCGTCTGCCTGTTGCCAAACCCGGCCTGCCTCCTGACCATCCATTTGCCTGCTCCCTGGGATCCCATCAGCCTGTCTGCAGACTTCCTGCCTGTTGTCCACACTAGCCTGCTCAGCTCAGTGACGGTGCTCCAGCCTACTCCAGTCTTTCCAGCTATTAACCCTGCGACACCCGGACTGCAATACCAGGACAGCCATACAGGCCTTCATACCACTCCGTACTTTCGTACCCTCTGTTTACTCTACCAGGGGGCTGATAGTCGGAGGGTAAGGGAGCCTACCCTCTGCCCGACAGGACTCGCCGGTCTGGTAAGTAGGAGCCTGATAATTATATAATAAACCCAAAGCCTATATAAAATATGCTGGATACAAATCTGATGCCTTTAATATCGAAAGAGGTACCCGACAGGGTTGCCCATTATCTCCCTTATTATTTGCCCTTATACTCGAACCCATGGCCCAATACATCAGAACAAACCAAACTATAACTGGCATTGAAGTAGGAGGTATTACACACAAATTATGTATATCTGCAGACGATATATTACTTTTTCTATTATCACCACAGGTCTCTGGTCCTAACTTAATACCAGCTCTTGATGGATTTGCAGCCCTATCTGGCCTTATGATTAATCCTAAGAAATGCCTAGTGCTTAATATTTCACTCACAAACATGGAATTGATCCCGGCTAGGGCTGCACTCCCATTCACATGGGCAGAAAAATCAATCCCATATCTTGGAATTCATTTAACAGCATCTCATTCTGACTTATTCTCAACCAATTATCCTCCTGTATTAAGACAGATCACAAATCTAATAAAACAATGGTCGCAACTTCCTTTATCCTGGATATGGAAGATTAATGCAATCAAAATGACTATTCTACCCAAATTGCTTTATCTATTCAGAGTCCTCCCTATTCCAATTTCTTCCTATTTTTTGAGAATAGTACAAAAAAGAGCAACTTCGTTTATATGGGGCTCTTCTAAACCACGTATACCTATACACACACACTACATCTTCCCAAAAATAAAGGAGGCCTGGGATACCCTAATTTTACTAACTAATACAGAGCAGCACATTTGGCCAGTCTGTCCAAATACCATGCAAAACAGGAAATCCCATTATGGGTATTTATAGAGGCTTCAGAAAATGACCCTCTATTAATACCAAATGTCAGGGGCCTGTCAGCAGCCGTCGGGCGAATCTGCATGCACGCAGGTCCACAAGGAATCTTTCTAGACTGATTCAGCTTAATTCCCCACCAGGGGGCGCCGGTGCGCTCCCGCGTGTGCCCGTACGCGCGTTCGCGTGTGTGCGCGCGCGCCCGTTCGCGCTAGCGCCGTTTGGCGCCAATGGCCCTTTAAAAGAGTGACAGGTGCTCATGTCAGGTGCTGTTTCGTCTGCAGCTCTGCACCTGAAAGTTCCTGTATCTGCCTGTCTGTTGTTTACTATTGACCCGGCTACGTCTGACCACTCTCCAGTCTCCAATCCGACCCGGCTTGCCTGACCTTGCTTATTCAGTTACCTGTTGCCGAATTCCTGCCTGTCTGACTATCCTTGGATCATCCCTCCTGCTAATACCTGCCTGATCTCCTGCCAAATCGGACTGTCTGACCTTGTTTACCTGTGTCCTGTGACACAGCTTCCAGTCTGCCTGTTTGCATCCTGCCTCCTGGCCTGCACCAGTAACCTGCATCAGGCCCTCCTACCCACTGTGCTCAGGAGACCACTGTTCCCACTTCCAGCGGCTCCTGAACCAGCGTTTAAGAGAGGTCTCCTTCTACCAGTCAGGCTCAACTACCAGGTACCTTACAGTACGAAACAGCCATGTCTGAGCCTGCAGGAGAGACCTCTCCCATTCAGGAGATCTGTACGCACTTGGCAGCCCTCACTCAAGCAGTTAAGACCTTACAGGACAGTTATAACAGACTGGAGGGTCAAGTGTTAAACCTCAGTGGTCCCGGTGGTGTAGCTCCTGCTTCCGCAGCCGCTCCAGTACAGGCTGCTGCACCACCCTCTGTGGTCATGCTTCCACCGGAACCAAGAGTCCCGGTTCCTGAAAAGTTTTCTGGTGACCGAACCAAGTTTTTGGCTTTCCGCAGCGCTTGTCAACTTTATTTCGGCCTACAGCCACGGACTTTTTCCTTGGAAGAAACCAAAGTGGGATTTGTCATATTCCTCCTCCAGGGGGAACCCCAGACCTGGGCTCACCGCTTGCTTGAAACCAACGCCATACAGGTCCAGTCTTTAACCGCCTTTTTTGAAGCCATGGCCCAGCTTTATGAGGACCCTCAGCGGGCTGCCACCACTGAGGCAGCTTTGTTCGCGCTCCAGCAAGGCCGTAGGTCGGCCGAGGACTATGTCATGGACTTTTGACGCTGGAGCGCGGACACTCAATGGAACAACGCCGCTCTTCGCCATCAGTTCCGCATGGGGCTGAGGGTCTTAAGGATGAGCTTGCCCGGGTGGGAATGCCTGACACCTTGGAGGAGCTTATTGCCATTACTATCCAAATTGACTGACGCCTTCGTGAACGCCGGTCTAAACGGTCTTCTCAACAAACGCAGCCTATGTGGATGACCGCAAGAGCCCCGCTGCCTGCTTCCCGGTATCTACCTTCTGCCGGGCAAAGTTCAATCAACCAAACAGCTGATGCTCCTGAACCTATGCAGCTGGGACTTATGCGTACTACTCTGACCCCTGAAGAACGGGCACGCAGGCGCCAACTGAACCTTTGCCTCTATTGTGGCGGGACGGGCCACTATGTGAACAACTGCCCAGTAAAGATCCGTAAGTGTTCTTCTTCAACTCCAACCAGTTTATCTGCTTTAACAGCCAATGCCACTCAACTTGTTCTCCCTCTCTCATTACAGCTCCAGGGAAGAACAATTCAAGTCAACGCCATTGTTGATTCCGGGGCATGTAGCTGCTTTGTCGACTCTACTTTTGCCACTCAACAAGATCTTCCGTTAAAGAATAAGACACATAGACTTTCAATTCTTCTGGCCGATGGGTCCCATATAAGATCTGGACAGGTCTCTCAAGAAACCCTTCCTCTGTCTGCTATCTGCTCATCTCAGCACCAAGAAATCCTTGTCCTGGACGTTATTTCATCACCACTTTTCCCAATCATTTTGGGTATGCCCTGGCTTCAAGCCCACAATCCTCTTGTCAACTGGGCCACGGGCGAGATCAAGTTTCAGTCACCCTATTGTCAAAGACATTGTCTACCTGAACCTGTTAATTCTGCCACTACCTTAATGTGTATGGATATTGATCCAGATCTGCTTCAAGATGTACCAGAGGTCTATCAGGACTTTGCAGATGTGTTCAGTAAGAAGGGAGCAGACTCTTTGCCACCCCATCGTCCCTATGACTGTCCAATTGAGCTGCTTCCTGGAGCTGAGATTCCTTTTGGGCGCATCTTTCCGCTATCCGAAAAGGAACAAGAGGCACTTAAGGTTTACATCAACGAAAATCTCGAAAAAGGCTTCATTCGACAATCTACTTCCCCAGCCGGGGCGGGAATTTTTTTTGTCTCCAAAAAAGATCTTACGCTTCGTCCTTGTGTGGACTATCAGGAGCTAAACAAAGTTACGGTCAAAAACCGTTATCCGTTGCCTCTAATACCTGAACTGTTTCAAAAATTAAGGTCCGCCATCATCTTTGCCAAACTAGATCTGAGAGGGGCCTACAATCTGGTCCGCATTCGGGCCAGGGATGAATGGAAGACGGCTTTCCGGACCCGTTTCGGACACTATGAATATCTAGTCATGCCCTTCGGCCTCTGCAATGCTCCTGCCACATTTCAGCATCTGGTCAATGATGTGTTTAAGGATTTCCTGGACATCTTCCTAATTGTCTATTTGGACGATATCCTGATCTTCTCCAGTTCACTCGAGCAACATAGGGAACATGTCCGTAAAGTCCTGGCCCGACTCCGCCTACACAGACTGTACGCCAAGGCGGAGAAGTGCGAATTTGAACGAGAGGAGATTCAGTTTCTGGGGTTAGTTATCTCCCCAACCGGCATCAAAATGGATCCCCAGAAAGTGTCTGCTGTGTTAGAATGGCCAGCACCCATGGACAAGAAGGGCGTACAACGCTTCATTGGATTTGCAAACTTTTACAGGAAGTTTATCAGGGGGTTCTCTGCCATCATTTCCCCCATTACACAACTAACCAAGCAGAATCTTTGTTTCCACTGGAACCAGGAAGCTCAGGGGGCCTTTGAGGAGTTAAAGAGGCGTTTCACATCGGCTCCGATTCTGAGCCATCCGGATCCATCTTTGCCCTTTATCCTAGAGGTTGATGCCTCCGAAGTAGCTGTGGGTGCTATTATTTCCCAACGACAAGGCAACAAGGACCTGATGCATCCTGTAGGGTTCTTCTCTAGGAAACTTTCACCGGGCTGAGCGGAACTACGATGTGGGGGACCGGGAGCTTCTTGCTATCAAGACAGCCTTGGAGGAATGGAGGTATTTGCTTGAAGGTGCAGTCCATCCAGTACTGATTTACACAGATCACAAAAATCTGGAGTACTTAAGATCTGCTAAAAGACTAAAACCCAGACAGGCCCATTGGGCTCTATTCTTTACACGGTTCTGCTTTCATATAACCTACCGGCCGGGATCCAAGAATGTAAAGCCAGACGCGCTGTCGCGCATGTTTGATAATCCTAAGGACTTTTCTGTACCTGACACTATTCTGCCGGCAAATAGTTTCCTCCTTCTTCAAACAGATCTTCTATCCATGATCAGAGAAGCATCCCCAGAACCTTCAAGTCTCCAGGGGTCCTCTTTAACACCTCGAGATGGACTATTATGGAGGGGAAGTCAAATTTTTGTACCAGAGAACGTCCGAGTCAAGGTACTGACACTTTTGCATGACCATCCACTTGCAGGACATTTTGGGGTCCGTAAGACCCTTGAGCTGGTGCAACGCACCTTTTGGTGGCCGAACTTAAAGGAATTTTGCAGAAAATATGTCAGCTCCTGTCCTGTCTGCATCCAGAATAAGACTCCCAGGAACAGAGCTTGGGGACTGTTCAGACCATTGCCTATACCAGATAGGCCCTGGAGGATGATAGCAATGGACTTTATAGTGGAATTGCCATGTTCTGAGGGATGTTCGGCGATCCTTGTGGTCGTTGACCGGCTATCCAAGATGGCTGACTTTGTGCCCCTAAAGGGAACACCTTCTGCTGTGGAGACGGCCTGTGTGTTCATTAGGGAAATTGTCAGGTTACACGGGATCCCCGCAAATATAGTGTCCGATAGGGGGGTACAGTTCACGTCACGCTTTTGGAGAGCCCTTTGTGAAAATCTAAAAATTGAACTAGCTTTGTCCTCAGCATACCATCCCCAAACAAATGGGCAAACTGAAAGGACAAATCAGACTCTGGAGCAATACATTAGGTGTTTTACATCTTTTGTGCAAGATGATTGGGTGTCCCTACTGCCACTAGCGGAATTCGCATACAATAATGCCAGTCACTCTGCCACCGGTCAATCCCCTTTCTTTGCCAATTATGGGTTTCATGCATCTTTTTTACCAGATTTTCTTTCAGAATCCTCAGTCCCAGCGGTCCAGGACACTGTGCAGTTCCTCAGCCATAATAACCGGATCTTGCAGGAAGCGGTATCCAAGGCGCAAGCGGACAATAAGAGGCTCTTTGATCAGAAGAGAAGAGGAGATCTAAACCTTCAGCTTGGCGATAAGGTATGGCTGTCTACCAATAATATCAGATTGACATGTCCTTCCAAGAAGCTTGCCCCTACATTTATTGGGCCTTTCCCTGTGAAAAGAAAAATTAACGAGGTATCTTATGAATTATGCTTACCTGACTCACTTAAGATACATCCTGTGTTTCACGTGTCACTCTTAAAACCTGCTGTAGATGATCCTTTTCCTGATAGGGGCACCAGGGTCCCTGAACCAGTTCTGGTGGACGGCAATGAAGAGTATGAAGTGGAATCCATCCTTGACTGCAGAAAGAGGTCTGGGCAAGTACAGTTTTTAATTAAATGGAAGGGGTATGGTCCGGAAAACAATTCATGGGAACCTGACTGTAATATTCATGCTAAACGTCTGATTCATGCCTATTTCTCTGCCCATCCTGAGAAGAAAAGTTATCTGGGCATCCGGAGGCTGCCCGTTGGGAGGGGGCAATGTCAGGGGCCTGTCAGCAGCCGTCGGGCGAATCTGCATGCACGCAGGTCCACAAGGAATCTTTCTAGACTGATTCAGCTTAATTCCCCACCAGGGGGCGCCGGTGCGCTCCTGTGTGTGCCCGTACGCGCATTCAAGGGTGCGCGCCCGTGACCGTTCGCGCTAGCGACGTTTGGCGCCAATGGCCCTTTAAAAGAGTGACAGGTGCTCATGTCAGGTGCTGTTTCGTCTGCAGCTCTGCACCTGAAAGTTCCTGTATCTGCCTGTCTGTTGTTTACTATTGACCCGGCTACGTCTGACCACTCTCCAGTCTCCAATCCGACCCGGCTTGCCTGACCTTGCTTATTCAGTTACCTGTTGCCGAATTCCTGCCTGTCTGACTATCCTTGGATCATCCCTCCTGCTAATACCTGCCTGATCTCCTGCCAAATCGGACTGTCTGACCTTGTTTACCTGTGTCCTGTTACACAGCTTCCAGTCTGCCTGTTTGCATCCTGCCCTGCACCAGTAACCTGCATCAGGCCCTCCTACCCACTGTGCTCAGGAGACCACTGTTCCCACTTCCAGCGGCTCCTGAACCAGCGTTTAAGAGAGGTCTCCTTCTACCAGTCAGGCTCAACTACCAGGTACCTTACACCAAATTTATTATGGCTTGATCCTAAAGACCGCTTTAAAATTCATAATCCCATAACTAAACACTTCTTATCTCTCTGGGATAAACTAAAAACCAAATATCAGTTACAATCTCCACACAATCCTCTCCTTTCTTTTATCAGAAATCCGGCCTTTTATCCGGCATGGATCTACCCAAATTCTTTTAAAGCTTGGACAACATCAGGCATTCAGACACTAAATGACTTCATAGCATCTAAATCATTCCTTTCATTCCCATCGCTTAGAGAAAATATGATCTACCAAACTCTGAGATATTTAGATATCTCCAAATCAAAAATTTCTATACACCATTCCTAAAGGGGGATACACCATTATCCCAATTATCCATTTTTTAATCAATCTGTACAAAAGATCCATTTGCTAAAGGTACAATTTCATCACTTTATAATTAATTATATGAAGTAGCAAATCTTAATAGACCCTCTTACGTTCAGAGGTGGGAGGAGGACCTGGGACGAACTTTAGAAGACACGGACTGGTCTAACATATGGCTCACATCTAAGTCATCTTCACCCAACATCTTAGCACTGGAGACAAATTATAAAGTCCTAACTCGCTGGTACCTTGTACCCGCTAGAGTGGCAAAATATTCACCTAATACCTCAGCTCTTTGTTTTCGAGGATGCCCAGAAATAGGCACATATTTACACATATGGTGGACGTGCCCAGTTATCCAAACCTTCTGGAAGGAAGTCTTCGTGATTGCATCTAAAATATTTAAAAAAATAATACAACCAGATCCATATTTAACTTTACTTAATCTAAAACCGGAAAGGTTAACACTCTCTCAATTCAAACTTATGATCCAACTAATAACGGCTGCAAAACAAACAGTGGCCAAGGCATGGAAATCTCCTACATTGGTACTAGCAGAAACAATTCACAGAATGAATAATACAATGTCCCATGCTAAGATGGTAGCCATCGATCAAAATCAAATTCCAAAATTTGAAAAACTTTGGCACCCTTGGATAAAACAGTTCCTGTCAAACTTTAATGACTCTGTCCTGTTGCCATGGTAACAGATTAAATGACTTACAGAGACACCCATCCTAAGGCTTCAAAGAGAACTAAAAAGAATAATAAACTGACGAGCGGGACAACCTTGTGGACCATACCTCTACCTTTCAACCCTTTTTCCTCTTTCTCTTTCCTTTTCTCTACCTTACGATTAAAGCTCATTATCAGAATTTATTTGACCTATATGCACTCTACTTGTAAACAATATGTGTAGTAGGTATAAATCATTTAAATACCTACAAAAGTAACTAAGGAAATGATATATATCTTTAATTTAGGTTTACGTGAACCCAATGTTTAATATTTGAAATTTCATGATATTTACCTATATAAACCCTACTGTAAAACAATGAGCTTACTTTATAGATCCTTGTAAACTTACTTTATGTATCTTTATAATATTGTATACTCAATAAACTTCTTTTGACAAGGAAAAACAAACTGAAATCTTTTAGGGAAGGGAAGTAAAAATAAAAAAATAAATTAATGTGGTTGCATAAGTGTGCACACCCGCTTATAACTGAGGATGTAGCTGTGTTCAGAATTATGCAATGACATTCAAACTGATGTTAAATAGGAGTCAGTACACACCTGCCATCATTTAGAGTGCCTCCGATTAACCCCAAATAAAGTTTAGATGTTCTAATAGGTCTTTTCTGACATTTTCTTAGTTGCATCCTACAGCAAAAGCCATGGTCAGCAGAGAGCTTCCAAAGCATCAGAGGAATCTCATTGTTAAAATGTATTAGTCTGGAGAAGAGTACAAAAGAATTTCCAAGGCATTAGATATACCATGGAACACAGTGAATACAGTCATCAAGTGGAGAAAATATGGCACAACAGTGACATTACGAAGAATTGGACGTCCCTCCAAAATTGATGAAAAGACAAGAAGAAAACTGGTCAGGGAGGCTGCCAAGAGGCCTACAGCAACATTAAAGGAGCTGCAGGGATATCTGGCATTAGCTGTGTGGTACATGTGATAACAATCTCCATATTCTTCATATATCTGGGCTATGGGGTAAAGTGGCAAGACAGAAGCCTTTTCTTACGAAGAAAAACATCCAAGCCCGGCTAAATTTAGCAAAAACACATCTAAAGTCTCCCAAAAGCATTTGGGAAAATATGTTATGGTCTGATAAAACCAAGGTTGAACTTTTTTGGCTATAATTCCAAAAGATAGGTTTGGCACAAAACAAAACTGCACATCACCAAAAGAACACTATACCCACAGTGAGCATGGCGGTGGCAGCATCATGCTTTGGGGCTGTTTTTCTTCAGCTGGAACAGGGGCCTTAGTCAAGGTAGAGGGAATTATGAACAGTCCCAAATACCAGTCAATATTGGCACAAAACTTCCAGGCTTCTGCTAGAAAGCTGAACATGAAGGGGAACTTCACCTTTCAGCATTAGAACGACCCAAAACATACATCCAAATCAACAAAGGAATGGCTTCCCCAGAAGAGGATTAAAGATTTGGAAAGGCCTAACCAAAGCCCAGAGCTGAATCTGATTGAAAATCTGTGGGGTGATCTGAAGAGGGCTGTGCACAGGAGATGCCCTCGCAATCTGCAAGATTTGGAGTGTTTTTGCAAAGAAGAGTGGGAAATATTGCCAAGTCAAGATGTGCAATGCTGATAGACTCATACCCAAAAAGACTGAGTGCTGTATTAAAATCAAAAGGTGCTTCAACAAAGTATTAGTTTAAGGGTGTGCACCCTTATGCAACCCTATTATTTTAGTTTATTTTTAACTTCCATCCACCTAAAAGATTTCAGTTTGTTGTTGAACGGAGTTGTACAATTTATAGGTCATGTTAAAGGTGGAAACAATTCTGAAATGATTTATCATCGTCTCAATTTTTTACATCACAGAAACCTGACATTTTAACAGGAGTGTGTAGACTTTTTATATCCACTGTACATGGTGTTGTTTGCTCTGTCCTTGCTGTAAGACAGACCCCAGTAAAGAAGCCGTACGCTCCAAATATTTACAAAAACCTAAAGATGCAAGGTATTGGTGTATTAGTTGGTCATAAATGAGCCTATGCTTCTCAGCAGACACGGTTATTTTCGATGTATATTACAATTTGAAAGGAATACGAATAGAAAATATTAACTTTTCCAGTTTTGATAAGTGATAGAAAATACACATTTTATTTTAAAATAACTAATTGACAAAGTTCTACTGAGTGACCTTTGCTTAAACCTACTACGGTGATCATTCAACCAAGAGCTTCTTTGATTGGCTCCTGCCAACAGACCAAGACTGAAAGCCCATTCACACCAGTGTGCTGTGGTAATGGCGTAACCTGAGTTAATGTATGTAATGTGTGTGCTTTTGCGCATTTATTGTTACGCACCATCTCAAGGCACCTGCATTGCCGTAAAATGTAACCAACAGTAATTGCAATGGCAGCCTATTTAGAAGAGCGTACTGCAGCAGACCACCTTGGTGTGAATCTGCCAATAGGGGGTTGCTGTGCTGAGCTCTGCTATAGACCAGCTAACCTGCAGTTTTCATGCGGGTTAGCTGCTTTTGCCTATAGACTCCTACAAAGCCCTGCAGTTTTACTGCAGTTTCAGAAAGTATTGAGACTATCTGACCTCTGTACGCTGCCCTACCTACTACTGACCTCTGTACGCTGCCCTACCTACTACTGACCTCTGTACACTGCCCTACCTACTACTTGCACTAGTCAAAACTTGAAACTTGAAACTTGAGCAGAAAGCCAGGCCTGAAACTAATCAAGTCAGCCTGCAGTACCAGATGTTCTGCCTTCATGATGAATGACATCAGACTTGAGGGGGTGACCAATTACTCCCCAGTCATTGTGAATGAAAGTGAATGTCTGAAGCCAACTTTTACGGTAGGCTACGTTTATATTTTTACAGTGACATTCGTTTTATTATATCTTCTAAGTTTTCTCCATGCCGTTCTTGTCCTTACTTTTCATTAGGGGCTTGCTAGTTAACTTCTTAAAAAAAAAGGGGGGGGGGGACACCGCACCCCAGGGACCTTTGATCTCTTCCTTGTTGTCTAGGTAGATCTCCACCTCTGAAAGGTTGCCTAACCCTGGCATTGAGTATCATCTTGTAACAATCTTTCAAGAGAGGAGGGCAGAGTTACCAGATCTACTGTCCTAAATTGGGAGACAAAGGCATGCTGCAGCTGAATGTATCTAAAAAAGAACCAATTTGGGAGGGCAAATTTAGTGGGACAATGTCTCCCATGGTCTTGAATCCCTTTACTCGCCCATAAGGCTGGGCCAGGAATACTCATTAAGTGAGGATAACAGGGGTTCATCCAAAGTGGAGTAAACCAGTGAAGCTCAGCTGTCATCTTCTGATGATAACTTATGTGCCAATTTCTAGGTCCTTAGTGTCTTTTTCATTGGTCCTGTGATTGCCCAAGGCGCTTCTGGACAGTAGGAATTTCAAACTTTCAAACCAACCATCTATGTGGAAAGACTATTTGGGCTGCTAAAAAGTATTTGTAGAAATCAGGGAGCGTGAACGTTTACTGCCCTGTAGGTTCCTGGAGTGCCTTGATACATATCTGAGGGTGGGAGATCATAAAAAGGAACCGAGAATGTGGGACTCAGACCACTGTGTGCCTCAGAAGATATAAGAAAACTGATAGGACCTTCATTTTTATAAAGTTTATTTTACCAATCAGAGACAGGGGCAGATTCCTCCAGGTGTCCGTTTTTTGACGCAACAAGGAAAGGATTTGGTGCCATAGACAAGATTTAGTGCCATGTAATCCAAGACCAGGGTCATATCATTTTCATTCCCAAATAGGTCATGCTGGAAACCACTTTAGCTAATATTTGAGACTGGCAAACTCTTAGCCAAGGATTAAAGTATAGAATTTTTAAATAAAAGGTTTCACTATGATATATATTTTTGGGGAAGGACCACTGTACTCTTATGGAACTCTGTAATGCTTCAGTATTGTTTAATGTGTGTCAATCATAGGGGTTAGTAACTATAGGGATGTGCAAGCCTATTTTTCCAATGTGTAACAAAGATACAGCCAAATCACAGTTTCTCTGTTCACATGGCTTTCATGTAGCATAAACAGGTGATAGATAAAAAACTGACTAAAATAATATTTTTTTGGAATTGTGCACTGTGCGAACAATTTGCCTGCAGGAATTCCCAGGGGTCACCTACCAGTTACCAGAGATTCTTTTTTTTATTAGAGGATTTTTTTTTACTGATTCAATTATATTTATTCAATTTTCAAGTAAGACACAGAGAACAATAAACAGTTACAAAAATGTGTCAAATTTCTATAGGCTTATCGCAAACTTTTGGTATTCCTGAGTGTGGCTCGGGGTGAGATTTCAGTACCATTAGCGGTAACCCCGAGCCACACTTGGGATTGCATCGCTAGATCCTGGAAGAGGTTACTTACCTTGTGTAGGGAGTGGAAATGCTGTGCTAAACCCCAAAAAATGTGAAAAACAAAGACAGAAGCAGCTGACACACAAATAAACCAAGTCCACAGAGAGTTAAAATATAAAGTGCAGCGCTAGCGATATCTAATAAGTACAAAATACATAAACGCACATTAAATGCTAAAATAACAAATTGTGATCAAAATGTCTTTAAGTGAAATATGGAACAGCAAAATCCTGAAAGTCCATATAGGAAGAAGTAGTGAAGAAATATCTCCTCCAATTAGAACAGTAAACACTGGAAGGCGTGTAGATATTCAATGCAAATAAATGGGTACCCTTACCGGATCCGTAGGACGCACATACCTTATAGCAGTGCGTCAAAAAGGCATAGGGAAAACCTCCCGTGATGACCAACCAGACGGTATCTGCTGGGCTCCAGGCATCGGTAGATGGTGGTGGTCACAGGCGAAAGTAGAACGACTGTCACTCACTTTCTCCGTTTCCAAGGCAAAATAGTCCAAGGGTGGTGATTTAGTATGGGGACGTGGAAAAGGAAAAAAGGGATACTCCACATGGTGTATGTCAAACAAATGGAATTTATTGTACTAAACACCATACAAAATAAAAAGTCATTGCCATTTTTATCTTATGTGATCACTTTTTATTTTGTATGGTGTTTAGTATATCCCATTTGTTTGACCTACACCATGTGGAGTATCCCTTTTTCCTTTTTGGAAAAAATTGGTATGGTGGGAAGTCCAAGTCGCCCACAAAGGAACATGGGGGTGTGAGCGGGATGCCAATTTAAATTTGGTGTTATATAGAGACCAAAGATAGATAGCCTGACAGAATATGCTATTTAGAGGAGCAAAATGACTGGGTCTAATGGATCTGGACCATAGTAAGCCTGGAAGGTGGTACGGAAACACTGAGTGTGATTCAAAAGCTAGCCAAGGAATATCTGTCCCCAGAATATGCCATTGAGCAGTCTGGTGAAAATCTCAAGTAATAGCCCCAGAGATCAGGGGGGCCTAGTCCTCCAAGTGGTTGTGGTCTAAATAACAAGGGCTTGTGGAATCTCATTTTTTTAGAGTGCCAGATGAATTTGTTGATGTCCCTCTGAATGGCCTCTATATATGATTTGGAGACATAAATGGGTAGAGTTCTGAAAAAAGAAAGGAATTTTGGGCAAGATTGCCATTTTTTTTGGCAGTGACTCTGCCCAGAAAAGAGATGTGGTAGGTGGTCCAAATTTTCAGCAGTGATCTTATGAGTGACAATTGGGGAGGAATTATGGTGGAAGAGAGCCTGTAATGTGGGAGTAAGATATATTCCTAAATAGCGAAATAAGTGGGTGCACCACGTAAATGAAAAGTGTGGTTGCCACGTAGTTATCAAACTTGCGGGTATATTGATGGGCATAGCTGTGCGTTTTTCAAAATGAACACCCGAGCATGATACTGTACTGAAAGATTCTAGCAAGGATGTCAAATTTGGTAGGACAATTAATGGGTTGGTTAAAAACAAGAGGACATCATCTGCATAAAGACTAACTTTGAATTCCCCAGGACATTTACAATAACCTTTAATGTTGATATTATCTGAGATGGCTCTGGCTAAGGGTTCTATCACTAAGGCCAATAGAACTGGAGATAGTGTCTCGTACCTTTTTGTAATGGGAAAAATTGGGAGTTATTGACAGGTAGTTTAATGCGAGTTTGAGGGGCTTGATATAGGGCATGAAATCCTTTCAGGAAAGCTCCCGCGATACCAAATTTAGGCAGAAAATAATCCAATGACCAGCTGATGCTGTCTGTCGGGGATAAAAACCCATCTGATTCGGAGAGATAAGTGTGGTGATCACTGTTGCCAATCTATCCGCCAGCAGCCTACCAAAAATTGGAAACATTTTCAGACCATTATTAATGACCTATATGGGGCAGAAGTTTTGAGGGAGGGAGTGGTCTTTGTGGGGTTTTGGAATGAGAGACATATTAGCCAGAAGCATTTCTGACGAGAAATTATTTCCTAGTAAGATATGATTACCATTATATCTTTAAACATACAAATAAAACTACAAAAATTATCCTTGAGCTTACATTTAAAGCCGAACTCTAGCTTTAACTTTCATCTTGAAGAGTTGTTGGGAATTCTCTGTTACAATGAAATTGCTTATTCAGATGTAATGCTAAGAGTCCTTAACACCGACAGCGTGGGCTCGTCAGCTGTAAAGCGCCGCTAGTTTTAGCAGCGCTTTATGGTTGTTTTAGAGGCGCTTTTCAGCCACTAGCGGGGCACTTTTAACCCACGCTAGCGGCCAAATAAAGGGTTAAAAGCACCGCTACCGCGACGCTTTGCAGGTGCTTCGGTGGCACTGCCCATTGATTTCAATGGGCAGGGGTGCTTTAGGAGTAGTGTATACATTTATAGATGCTCTTCTGGATTACATTTTTAAATACCGCTTGAGCGCCAAACACTTACACAAATGTGTGTATTGTCCATAGGGCAGTTAATGACAGATGTTGCCAAGAGATCACATTTTCTAAGCACAGCCTTGGTTTTGTCTTTTAGCTGCTACAGAATTTCAGTTGATAGTGGAGGTTCAAGTGACATCATAGAACTAGAATATAAACAATCTGTCTTGGAATGGAACGTCAGCCAAAACCTTTTAGCTTTGGATAGATATCACAAAAAAAGGACATATGGGAAAATCTCCCCAATACAGTCACAGATAGAAATAAAAAACCTGAAGGAAATTTTGACCCAATCCCCACTCTATGCAAAACCTAAAGTAGTATTAAACCCCAAACCAAATGTAATATATTGTAACTTACCAATCATGTGGTGGCTGTATTAGTTTTTATTAGGCTTTTTTCCCCTCGATTTTCACCTGGTGATCTGGCCAACACGCCTCATGCATTATACAGATATCACTCTGGAGGAACCAGCACAGGGGGCAGAATTATTAGTCTGAGGGGGGTGGTGTTTATTAGCTAGCAGATTTAAATACAATAACGAACTGAAGCTAAACTAAAGCTAAAACGCTATCATCTGTTACAACAGATTTTTTTCCCTTTTGGGATGAAAAATAAATAAAAAATAACCATTTTAAGCACCCCTGTCAGTGGTTAATGGTTTGTCTCCTCCCTGTAACTGCAAGAAAGCTTTTCTGTAGAGAAACAGCCATCACATCTAAGAATTGGTGAGCTGCAATATAATAAATGTTTGCTTTTGGGTTTAATACTTATTTTAACAAAAATGTGTAAAAAAAAAAAAAAAAAAAAGTGTCTAAACACCCTGAATATAGATATACATAATTCAGTACTTTCAGTGCAGTTTCTTACCTATAAAATATGTATATATGGTATGTTTTTACTAACATTGATCTGTTATGGCTTCTTAGCGCTGTTTGCTTACCTTTAAATAAACAAGTGATAGCCCTGCAAAAAGCAGTGAAGAGCAGCGGCTAGAAGTAACTTTCTTCCAGCAGCGTTGGATAATGACCAGGAGAAATGGCACGAAATACGCGGCTACCATGGAAACTCAGCAAGACAGCACCTTTATTAACCTGTGTTTTCAGCTGAAACTATAACAGTACAGCAGTGCTTAACAAAAAATAAACCAAAACAAGAAAAAAAAAAAACAGATACTAGTCTCCATTTCAGGCCCCCCCACCTCCTATGAAGAATTATACCACACCATCTACCCAAACTTTGTAGGTCTTCTTCAACCTCTCAAAATAATAAATTTTCTAATGCCAAATATTGTTTTTTCAAAAACAATTTTACAATGCAATAAAAAAAAGACCATTGTGGCAGCAAATAGATATTTAAGTGCTGATTTTTTTATATCCCTACCTCCACTTTTCAGAATTTTGCCTCACTTTGGAAATATGCCCAACCTTTGCAAAAACTTTCTTTAGATATATTGTACATGTAAAAGACGTCAGGTTGATGCAAATAATTTTTATGTACAATATTATTTTAAAGCTGAACTCTTAGTATCTTGAAAAACTCACTTGCAGTATACCCCCACCTTCCCTGCAAGGCTAAATGCTCATACAGACCAGGGATATTGGAATATTTACCTTATTCCCAGGGCCGTCTTTTCGCATGGGCACGCTGGGCAGTTGCTTGGGGGCCCCACTTGCCTGGGGGGGACCCTCCTGCCCAGCGACCCCAGCCAAGCATCATTCAGATGTCACAAAGTTCGGTGCCGCATTGTGCCAGTACTGTGCGGTGCAGCTCCCTCAGAGACAGAGTGCCGCGCGATCAGTCCTGATATCAGTCAGCGACTCAGCGGCGGACAGTGTGCAGTGTGAGTCAGCTGTCACTGTGAAGAACGGAGCCGATGCTTTCTTTCTGTGTAGTTCCGGCTCTTTACAGGCGGAGTGATATGAAATGCACTCCGCCTGTGACAGATAAAGGAAGCATCGGCTCTGCTCTCTACTGCAGCTGCATGCTTCCTGTCACACTTCCGTGTCTCACAGGAGCCAGGCAGCAGTACACACGCCAGCATTAATACCCACTAGCAGTACCCACGCCAGCATTAATACCCACCAGGCAGCACCAGAGTGTGTACATTTATATATATTTATTTCGTTTTTCGTTAGTTGTATGATTTAGTGGTGAAAGTTTTTAGTGTCTGGGCCCCCCCAAGTTTTGACTGTAATATCTTATGTGTCCCCCTTATATATCAATCTTAGAGCTGCCACTAGTTCAAGGAAGTGTAAGAAAGGCGAGGAAAAATAAACTTTATTACGTGTTGGTGAAAATAACCTTTAGAGCAGAAATGAAATGTTCTGAGTGGAGCACAGAAGAGGAAAAAGGCTGCAGAAAGAGAAAATGTGCAAACTTTCAAAACTAACATCTTGGCTCAATCTAGGTGTTGGAAGTACCAATAAATATAGCCTTATTGATAACTTGCATTTTTATTCTCTGCGTTTTTGTGTAGACAGGACCCCAGTGCACTGTATTGCCCAGGGGCCTATTATAATGCTCTTAAGATGGCACTGCTTATTCCTCTATCCCACAAGCTTCCTCCTCTCCATATGCCCAGTCCCTTCAAGTCACTACTTTGCTTCTTAACCAGTCGCAGCTCTATCTGATGTAATTACTTTGCTTCTCAACCACTCACAGCACTGTCATACCATACAATGAATGCCCAGCAGCCACATGCAAGGAGCATCAGAGTATAGAGAGGTATTGGAGAAGCAAAGAATTAGGTAAGTATTGTGCTTATTCCAGCACCTGGTAAAAAAAGGACTATTTTACACAGGCTTCAGCTTGTATAAGAGCAGTGTGAACAGCAAGCTTTGACAAAGCATTTGCAGAGCTTTCAGCAAGCTTTGTTGAAGCTTTTAAAGTACTATTTAGCGCCAGTTTGTAAATGTTGAACACAGATCCTAATGGGAGTGTTGATTGCCACTTTAAACACGCTGCTATCAGGCTTCAGCAGACTTTCAACAAGCTTCAAGAAGTGATAAAGCCTGCTAGTACCTTGTTTAACCATTAAATGCTGGGCACTTTTACCCACTTCCTGCCCCGGTCAATTTTCAGCTTTCAGTGCTCTCACACTCAGAGATCGACAAGGTGTCCGCACATGGACGCTGGTGTTCTTGCAGGGTCCGTGCTTTCAGGTAGGACTTTTTGAAGAGAAGACTGTCAGTCAGATGTCAGACCCTCCCTCCCTCCCTCACCCCACCCAATGGCTGGGCTGGCTCATGGCTCCTCCTCTGAAGATCCAGACGATGTGGCGCTGCCCACTCCTCTGGAGTCTGAGTCACGGTCTGTGAGTGGAGTGATATGTATGTGGACTCGTGAGTGCAGCGCCGCCCCGCATTGTAAAATAATGCAGCAGAGGGGGTTTCTGGGCTGGGCTCAGCCCTTCCTTCTCTGAGCTGGTCGCTCAGCTGTCAGTTAATTGTCAGCTCCTATCTCTCCACAGGGACTCAACTGTTTATTATATCCTGCTTGTCAGTCCTGCCTACTTAAGCTGTCCAGCCAAGATGATTTCTGCCTTCTCCTTGGTCAGAGACTATCTTCTGCGTTCCTGTTAAAGACTTGCTTGGCTGACATTTCTTCTGGCTCCAGATCCTGCTTGCTGTTCCACTACACTGATCTCTGGCCTCCTGACTTTCTGGCTTGTCTGACTATCCTTTCCGGTTACCAAACTTTTGCTATTTTTTTATTACGTTTGTTCTATTTACTTTTATTATTAAACAAGTGTGATTTAACTCTCTGTCTCGGTCTGATTGATGGTTTCTGACAGTAGGCGAAGGCCATGAATTCAGAAGATGCAGTCAATCCACTTGTTGGTAATATTTTTTCCAGATGAGCCATTGAATGAGCAGGATCACCACATGGATCAGGCTCACCTGGAATCTCCCACTGTGGCTGCTCCGGTACAACCTGTGTTGCAGGCCGTCCCTGCTGCTGCTCCAGTCTCTGTGCAGGCACCTGCCTCGAGTATTACCTCTATAAGAGGCATGTCTGGTTCCCCAGCGATTTGGGGGCAATCCAGTCCAATGCAGAGGGTTTCTCAACGAGGTTGAGCTATACTTTGAGATGCTGTCCCAGGCGTTTCCCACGGACAAAAGCAAAGTAGGTTTCGTGACATCTTTGTATTCTGAGAGAGCCTTGGCAAACACTCTATGGGAGATGCAAAACCCTGTTGTTATCTTAACCACTTCAATACCAGGCACTTAGACACCTTCCTGCCCAAGCCAATTTTCAGCTTTCAGCGCTGTCGCAATTTGAATGACAATTGCGCAGTCATACAACACTGTACCCAAACAAATTTTTTATCATTTTGTTCCCACAAATAGAGCTTTCTTTTGGTTGTATTTGATCACCTCTGCGGTTTTTATTTTTTGTGCAACAAATAAAAAAAGACCGAAAATTTTGAAAAACAAGTTTTTCTTTGTTTCTGTTAAAATTTTTTGTAAATAAGTATGTTTCCTTTTTCAATGACGGGCACTGATATGGCTGCACTGATGGGCACTGATGAGGTGGCACCAATGAGGTGGCACTGATGATGGGCAATGATAGGTGCCACTGATGGGCACTGATAGGTGGCACTGGTATGTGGCACTAACGGGCACTCGTAGGTGGCACTGATGGGAACTTATGAGTGGCACCGATAGGTGGGCACTGATGGGCATGGATGGGCACTGACGGACACTGATGTGTGGCACTGATAGGTGGCATTGCTGGGCTTCACTGATGTTACATGTTATATAATGGTGCCAGTCAGTGCCCATTTGTGGGCACTTCCCTGGTGGCTTTCCTGGTGGTCTAGTGTGGGCATCCGAGGGGGGCTGCGCTGATAAACAATCAGCGCAGACCCCCCTGTCAGGAGAGACTCAGATCGGCTCTCCTCTACTCGCGTCTGTCAGACGCGAGTGAGGAAAAGCCGATCAATGGCTTTTCCTGTTGACATTGTGATCAGCTGTGATTGGACACAGCTGATCACGTGGTAAAGAGCCTCTGTCGGAGGCTCTTTACCAAGATCAGTGTAGCAATGTGTCAAACTGACACACCGCACCACCGATCGCCACGATGCGCCCCCACGGGCACGTGGCAGCAGTTATCCTAAAGGACGTCATATAACGCCCAGTCAGGATAACTGAACCACCGGCCTATAGCAAAATGACGGCCGGGCGGGAAGTGGTCAAGTTACCCTGGGTTTGTGGCTTCTTTTAAAAGGGTATTTGATGCTCCCGCATGCTCCACTTCTGCTGCCAAGCACTGCTTCTGCTGCCAAGATGCGTGAAGCACTTGGCAACAGTTTTCACGAAGCTTGATTTCAGAGGGGCGTACAATCTCAAGGGGATTAAGGAGGCGACAAGTGGAAAACTGTGTTTAATACCAGAACAGGCCATTATGAGAACCTTGTAATGCCTTTTGGCTTTTTTAACACCCCGGCAGTTTTTCAGGAATTTATTAACAATGTCTTCCGAGATTTGTTGCAGTTATGTGTGGTGGTTTATCTTGACTATATCCTCATATTTTCCAATACCTGAATAGCCACCACACAGATGTCTGTCATGTGCTTCAGAAACTAGAGAGAACAATCTCTATTGTAAATTGCAGAAGTGCAAATTCCATCGTGAACAGGTTAAATTCCTGGGTTATGTCATTTTCACTGCTGGTTTTTCGATGGACCCAGAGAAACTTTCAGCAGTCCTACAGTGGGTGCGACCCGTGGGTTTACGTCCTCTGAAGCGTTTCCTGGGCTTTGCCAACTATTATCGGAAGCTTATTCGTAACTTCACGTCTCTGGTCAAGCCCCTGACTGATATGGCCAGAAAGGACGGTAACCCACAGAGTTGGTCTCCGGAGTCCAGCCTTTGAGAGTCTCAAGGCTGCCTTTGTTTCTGCTCCTGTGTTGGCACATCCTGATCCTACATTACCTTTTATCCTTGAGTTTGATGCTTCTGAGACTGGAGTTGGTGCCCTTCTGTCTCAACATCCTACTTCTGAGAACGCTATGCATCCTTGTGGCTACTTTTCCAAGAAATTGTCACCTGCAGAGTGCAATTACAAGATTGGTGACAGAGAGCTGTTAGCGATCATTTTAGCCCTGAAAGAATAGAGACATCTCCTTGAAGGTACCACTGTGCCAGTTTTCATTCTTACTGACCATAAGAATCTCACATTCTTTTCTGAGGATAAACGCCTCTCTCCCAGAAGGATGCGATGGGCTCTTTTCTTGTCAAGTTTCAATTACATTGCCCTATTCTTACCCGGTACTAAGAATGGAAGGGCTGACGCTTTATCACAACAATTTTCCTCCACTTCCAAGATGGAGTCGGTTCCGGTTCCTGTGATTCCTCCTAATCGTATTCTGGCTACAGTTCGCACCAGTCTCACTTCTCCTTTGGGTGACAAAATTCTTGCTGTTCAGGTCCATGCCCCACCTCAAAAACCTTGTGACCGCTGCTTTGTCCCAGAGAGTCTCTGTACTGCCGTGTTCCAGACTTACTATTCTCGCAAGGCTGCTGGCCACCCTGGGAAGAATCAACTCTTTTGGGCCATTTCCCAACAATTCTGCTGGCCTAGTCTACGTGCTGATGTAACCGCCTTCGTAGCTGCCTGTTCCATGTGTGCTCAGAGTAAGTCTCCACGACACCTTCCAGTGGGCCTCCTAAAACCCATACCCAATGGAGAGAGGCCCTGGATCCACCTGTCTATGGATTTCATTGTGGAGTTACCAAACTCCCAGGGCAACACAGTTATCCTTATGGTGGTTGACCGGTTCTAGAAAATGGCTCATTGTATTCCACTTAAGAAGTTGTCCACTTCTAAGGAACTGGCTTACATTTTTGCTTGGGAGATCTTTCGCTTACATGGGCTACCCAAGGTGATTGTCTCGGACAGGAGTAGTCAGTTTGTGTCCCGGTTCTGGCGAGCCTTTTGTGCACAGTTGGGAATTCAGTTTGCTTTCTCCTCTGTGTATGTAGTCTAATGGGGAGAACGAGCCAATCAGTCCTTGGAGCAATTCCTACGTTGCTATATTTCTGACCATCATAAGAACTGGTCAGATCTCTTACCGTGGGCGGAGTTTGCTTATAATAGTGCCTTGAATTCTGCTTCCCGATTTTCCCCATTTATGGCGAATTATGGTTTCCAACCTTCCATTTTGCCTGACTCATGTGTTCCGCAGAGTATTCCTGCGTTAGATGAGCATCTCTGTGGTCTTCGTTCCTCTTGGGCACAAGTCCAGGAGGATTTGCGACATGCTAATGATAGGTACAGACTCCATGTTGACCGCAGCCTGCGCCTTCCTACCAGGTTGGGGACTGGGTCTGGCTGTCATTTCGCAACCTCCGACTTCGTGTTCCCTCTCTGAAGCTCGCACCTCGGTTTATTGGGCCTTTCTGTATTCTTCGCAGGATTAACCCAGTAGCTTACACGTTAGACCTTCCTTCTGATATGCGTATCTCAAATGTATTTCATTTCTCCAAATTAAAACCTTTGGTCTGCAACCGCTTTACCACCTCGGTGCCACGTCCTCACCCTGTACAGGTTGAGAACCATGAGGAGTATGAAGTACAGTCCATTGTTGACTCCTGTAGGATCCGCGGACACATACAGTACCTGATGCATTGGAAAGGGTACGGTCTGGAGGAACGCTCTTGGGTCTCATCCTCAGACGTACATGCCCCTGTACTCCCCCGTGATTTCCATAGACTGTTTCCCCTCAAGCTTGGTGGTCCTCCAAGGGGGAGGGGTCATTGAGGGGGGTTAATGTCTGGGCTCAGCCCTTCCTTCTCTGAGCTGGCCGCTCAGCTGTCGGCTAACTGCCAGCTCCTCTCTCTCCACAGTGACTCACCTGTTGATGATATCCTGCTCGTCAGTCCTGTTTACTTAAGCTGTCCAGCCCAGATGAGCTCTGTCTTCGCCTTGGTCAACATCACAGAGACCATCTCCTGCGTTCCTGTTAAAGACTTGCTTGGCTCACATTCCTACTGGCTCCAGATACTGCTTGCTGTTCCACTACGCTGATCTCTGGCTTCCTGACTTTCTGGCTTGTCTGACTATCCGTTCCGGTTACCGAACTTTGGCTATGTTTTGACTATGTTTGTTCTATTTACTTTTATTATTAAACAAGTGTGATTTAACTGTACTTCTGTGTAGTCTGATTCATAGTTTCTGACAGGGGGGTGCTTTCCAAATGCAGAGGGGGCGGCGCTTTCAGGCAGCGTGGGCAGGAGAATCGAAGCAGGTCAAGGTCATCATCAAGGACAGGTGTTGTCCTAGTGGCCTGGAGCTGGATGGATTCTTCTGTGCCGGCCCAGCTCCAGCATAATGCATCATGTTGGCTAAATATATTATATTCTGTGCAGGGAGAGCCTTGAGTACTACCTGGTGGTGCAGGAAAACCTGGTAGCCCGGCCGGGGGTGAAAAGGTAAGACTAAGATCTATAGGACCTGGCTGGCCTGCTCTATAGGGGGGGTCTTTATGGGGGACCCTGGTCTGCTCTAAAGGGGGGATATATATGGGGACCCTAGCCTGCTCTAAAAGGGGATCTATATGGGGACCCTGGCCTGCTCTAAAGAGGGATCTATAGGGACTCTAAAGTGGGTCATGTTGGCTAAATATATATATTCTTTGCAGGGAGAACCTGGAGTACTTGGTGGTGCAGGAAAACCTTATTGAATCAAGAACCAGAAAAAAGCAGGCAAAACAAAGGAAAAAAAAACATATAAAAAAATATATAACATATGAAAAAATATAACACCAAAATTTTCTCATAAGGAGTAAATTCCTTTGTGATTTTTTATGGAAATAAATTTCCTGTGCAGCAATCCTGACTCATCGTTTCTATATATATATATTATATATGAAAATTGATAAATCCTGATGTACTGATCTAATTTCTTGAGGCCCTAACATGCCAGGACAGTACAAATACCCCCCCAAATGACCCCATTTTAGAAAGCAGATGGTCTAAAGTATTTAGTAAGAGCCATGATGGGTTTTTGAAGTGAAAATAGTGAAATGTTTTACATATGGTCACCAGTGCAGTACAGCAATACAGTTTTACCACATTAACATTGTACTACTCTAAGGGCCCTTTCACATGTGTGGACCATTCGTCTGTATTTTCATACATCCGTTTACGGATTAAAACAGACATCAATGCTACTCTATGATCATCCGCTAACGTCTGTTAACATCCATCTCCGTTAATCTTGGATGGAAGAAATCCCAATTTTTAGTCCGTAAAAAAAAAAACGGAACTGACGAAAAACAGATGTTGGCGGACGATCCGTTAACATCCGATCCACTGACATCCGTTTTTCATCAAAATATGTAATTTAATATGCATACATTACAATTAACCTATGACCCAGGTAGTGGTCATTAGTAAAGTCACATGCACAAGCACATGCTGCCTAGTGCCTGGAGAGAGGAGAAAGATAAGAAATGGCGAGAGATGTATCCCATGAGTAGCTCATCCAGCTACTGCATGCCAGGCCAGCATTATGGGACAAGGGAAGTGCAGAATACAGTGACCGAAACAGCACAAGCATGAAGTAGGAAGAAATATTTGAGGAGGTCACACCGAACTGGTTGTCGCTCAGTAATAGACACCACCGGATACGTGGTAAGCAGTATGTGGGATGGGGGTGGGTTGGCATGGGTAAACTTGTAGTACACCCATATGTCAGCATCCTGATAATTGTAATCCAACTCACCATGCAAATTCCAGCACTTTTCTCCTACATTAGGCCCCATGTAGTCGTTTCGCTGGTGCAAACTTCTGAACGAAGCTTGAAACGGACGTTTAGAAACGCCCGTTTTGTCGCATTTGCATGCCGCGTTGAGCCTCGTTTAGCTTATTTCTGTATTTAGCGTGTCACTTGCCACATCACCTGCCACAAGTTGTGGATTGTCCACCTGCCACGTCACCTGCCATGTGACCTGGCCACATCACCTGGCCACGTCACCTGCAAACGCCACCTGCCATGTGACCTGGCCACGTCACCTACAAACGCCACCTGCCATGAGACCTGGCCACGTCACCTGCAAATGCCACCTGCCATGTGACCTGGCCACGTCACCTGGCCACGTCACCTGGCATGTCACCTACAAATGCCACCTGCCACATGACCTGGCCACGTCACCTGCAAACGCCACGTGCCATGTGACCTGGCCACGTCACCTGCAAACGCCACCTGCCACGTCACCTGGCCACGTTGTCATCCTGCAGTGTACAGCAAATATATCCTAAACGGCGCAAAGATAATTACAATACTTCTAGTGAAGCCTTTTTATAGGCTTACCTATATGTAAAACTGACAAAAATAATTGTTAAAAACCACTGTATTCCACATATGGGTTTTAAATAGTATACGTAATTGTCATGTTGGAGTTCTATCAGTTCATTGTGGATCTGGAGGTGGATATCCCTAAGAGACCACTATAGGTGGGAGCTGAAAGAGGAAGCTAAAGACACTCAGAGCGGAGCAGGATCGTCCACAAAAAAAAAGCCCCTTCTTTGAGATGCTGGACTTTTTGAGATGTGTGATGGACTTAAGAAGGTAAGTAAATACATTATTTCTCCTCTATATTAAATTATTTGGCCTAGTCGAAATAATCATATACTCCAAAGAGGAAGTAAACCATAAAAAAAAAAACCTACAAGACAAAGGCATAATGAGCTAGTATGCATAGCATACTAACTCATTATGAATTACTTATCTTAGATAGAAGCCCCCGCAGCGGCCCTCGTTCCCCTCCCCCCTCGCCTCCATCACTGCTGGAGTGACTTCCGGGTATCGCGGCTCCGGTGCTGTGACTGCCCGTAGCCACGATTACGTCATGCATGCGGGAGCCACCAGTCAGGCCACTATCGCCTTCAGAAACGGCACGCCTAGTCAGGCGCCGTTGTCTACAGGTTTTCAGCAAATATCTCCTAAACCGTGTAGGTTTAGGCGATATTTCTTGCACCTACCTGTAGGTAAAAGTGGTCTGTAAGGTTTACAACTAATTTAACAGTAATGACACACATGGATCTATGTATTGTAATAACTATACTGTACTGAGCTGTAATCCATCTATGTACAAATATTTTACAGTACCACCAGCAACATTTCTGAAACAGAAGAGGAGGGGGATGCAGTGGATACCCAGCCTGCGCAAGAGGAAGACATGGGAATTAACGAGCAAGGTCCCGAAGAAAACCCGTCCTCCCAATCGACAGCAACAGCCACGCTTGAAAGACAACGTGTGCCTGTATGTATCCTATTTAAAATGCCCCATTTTGAAATGTTGACAAAATAAAATGTTCCACCCTTCAGATTTGTTCTGTTGGAGCTACCGCACCAAGAGCCAGGAAACGTCACGGACATCCCAAACGTGACATGGATGCAGCCATGTTAATTTTTATGGAGGAGATGAGGGCAACAAGAAGGGCTGATACCACCGACCCATTTTCAGACCCCAATAACGAAGATGCTAGTTTTGTTAGGAAACTATACCACCATCTAGTTAAAGTTCCAACTGAGCATAAAATGGATGTTCAAATGTCGATCTTTAATTTTACTGGTGTGTGCATAAGGGCTGCAATGTCCGGAGAACCCATGCCACCAGTCATTACCCACCACCAACGTCCATACCATGGTGAGCAAGCTCCACAACATTAATTTCACCATCCATATCATCCAGGCATTAACCCCCATCACCAACGTGCACCAGCCCCCACTGCTCAAAATGTTGTAGCCCCACTGCAAGTGGCACCCACCTATGAGTCCTCCAGTTCACAGACCACTTCGTATAGTAATTCCTCCCAGTCATCCACTCCCTATTCCACTTCCCACAGTCCTTATTATCAGGAGCTTTAAAGAATACCCATTTTAAGTTGCCCCGTTGTGGTTGGCCACCAAGTTTGCACTGAAACACTAGATGTTATATATGTGTATATGTTTGTACAAAAATATGTTTGTACAGTTTGAATAATTTCTGAGATATTTGTTGCGGTCATTGTCTATTATTAATAAAAATAATTGACTGCATGGAAAATGTAATTTTATTATTGTACTCTATATAAACCAAAAACAACTGATACAAATGAATGTGATGGTCCTAGGGTGAGTGATCGATGTTGACACTAGGAGACTGAAAACAACAAGCTTTAATCATACACTGATAAAGGTCACAAGACTGCTATACTGCTAACATGAAAATGTATTATTTCGTCAAACTATTGAATTTCCATTTTCTATGGGAAAACAAATACAATGCAGGGTACCAAAAGGGGGTCAAACATGGTACTAGCAAATTGTACCTAATAAAGTGCCTGGTGAGTGTTTTTACACATGTTAATACTGCCACGGAACCTCTCCCTCTGGGGACATGAAATAGTTTGCAAATGTATCACACATGGTAACGACTGAATTGTTGGGTCGCAGTCCGGTAAACCGTACAGAAGGTAAATCGATCTCATCCTCTTCCTTAACAGAAATTCCTTCTTTCTCATGTATAATGTTATGGAGGACACAATATGCTTGTATAGCTAGTTCGGCATTCTCCAGGCTCAGTTGAATTGTTGTATGGAATATGCACCACTTGCTTGTCAAAATGCCAAAGGTGCATTCAATAAGGTGCCTTGCACGACTCAACCGATAGTTAAAAATTTTTTTGGGGGGAGTTAGATTGTGCCTGGCATAAGGCCTTAGGAGATGCCCAGAAAGTGCAAATGCCTCATCAGCTACAAGCATGTGTGGCAGTATTTCTTATAGTTGAAATATTGTGAGCCAGATCCAGGTGGCATCTGAATTCGGATGTGTTTCCCATCCTGGGCTCCAACACAATTAGGGAATTGGGTCTTCTTCCAAAACCCATTTGCAATTTCCTGCCACATGGATGTATCTGGAACAGGCATTGCAGTACACCGAAGCTCCTCCCATATTGCTTGACAAGTGTTGTGCACAATTCCAGAAATTGTAGAGGAAGAGTAGAACAAATGATGAAAGGAATCCTACATTATGCTGGACATAATCAAGAAGAAAGGCTGGCTGGCTTATCTCAGGGTAAGTAGAAGTCGCTGCTCTGGTGGCACACAACGTCTCATATCCGCGTTCATCCTTTCCAAACGGGGATGCAACTTTTCTAATAAAAATTCCAAGGTTGGTACAGACATTTGCGTAAAAATTAAAAATTTTTTGTTGGAAACGTCGCAGATCTGCATAATGCAGAGCAAAAAACCCTTCAGTGGGCCTCTTGAGCAGCATGGGATGTGTCCAGTACCTGCATCTTATTGCAGTAATCTTCCTGGTCATGCTTTTCTGTCTCCTCCAATAAGATAGCATGACAAATAATGTCACATGCTCAAAAAATCTGACCAAATCCATTGCTCTAAATAAGCACGTACACTACAGCAAGGAATCAGGAAACACAAAGCAAGCTGAAACCACAAAGCAGCATGGGAAGCACAATGCACACTGGGGAATACAAAGAATCATGGGAAAATTCCCATAATTCATAAAAAAATGATTAAATACAGTTCTGAAAAAACAGACATAAACGGATGAAAAACGGACATAAACGGATGAAAAATGGACGCAAAACAGATGATGACGGATGGAAAGCGGATGATAACGGATGGAAAGCGGATGATAACGGATACTGACAACAAAATACGTGACTGAACTGATCTAATGAACGGTCCGTACGTATGAAAGGGCCCTAAGTGATCAGGATTTTTGTTTTCCTTACACATTGTGTTTGCTTATAGCAGTGAATTACAATGCTATAAGCAAGCATTTTACTGAATGAAACTGATTCAATTTGTTTTGTTAAGGTCATGTGGCTAGGTATGGTTTGGGGGGGGGGCTCGCTCATCCCCACCCACCCCCCCCCCTTTCCTGACCTGCTGGGCTGTATGCTTAGATAGCTTAGATAAGGATCTCGTATGGATTTTGGAGGGGACTAACACTTTTTTTTTCATTTCTTTTTCATTGCCGGCATTCTTGTCGCTCACAAGTCACATGTAAATCATGCAGGTGCAACTTTCATGCGACTTTTGAGGGTTTACATTGAAGTCTATGGCCCGCGAGTTGCATGAAAGTTGGACCAAAGTAATACAGGAACAACTAAGTCGCACAGATATGAAGTGGTACTCATTGGGAAACATAGGGTGCAATTTCAAGTCACACAAGTGTGAAAGGGGCCTAAATATAAGCCCTTACTGTATTCCACTTTGCCTGTTTGGGTTGTTCTGAGTTACACAGATTCATAGATTATAAAGTGATTTACTAGCCTTGTAAAAAAATTTTTTACGATGGCTAAGAAAATCTGTCCTTCTTTCAACCATATAATGAGGTTAAGCAGAAAATTCTACTTTAATAAATTTTCCTTAAACGGACAAGTGCATTCGTAACACTAAATTTGCTTTTTTAATAAATTCAGGCAAATGAAGCAACAAAAATATAACCTTTTACTGTTCTCTCCCTGGGAGTGGTCATCGGTGGCCCTGCCAGCTCACAGCACCTGAATGTGTGTAGAGAGCTACATAACACAAGACTGACCAGCATATCTGGGATGTGCATGTTTCTAAAGCCCCATACACACTATCAAATTTTCTGCTGATTTTTGTCTTCATATACATCGAAACCATGTAGTGCAAGAGCCTGCCTGATTGCATACAAATTGAAACTCCTAAGGTTTTACCTCATATTATATGGTTTTGGTAAATCTGAAGGAAAAAATCAGCAGATCAAAAGCTGGTAGTGTGTATGGGGCTTTAATGTTTTCTCAGCCGCACAGACACATGAAAAAAGTTCAGCAGAGAATGCCTTGTTTCTGCAGCTTCTTTCTACTCTTTTTTTGTGAACTCAATTCATTGAAAGTGCTTGCTTAAATACAATGTGCCATTTTATGGCTAATGGTAATGAGCTCACAAGGATGGGAAGCAGTTCATAAATATAAATATATTGTCAGGTTATGAACAGTAGCTCTTTCTCAAGCAGTACCTGTGCACTGAAGTACTTTCTGTACTTCAGTACTCTCTGCTCCTGAAAGGAAGTCTCTACTAATATGGAGAGTTAAATTGATGGATAGGATTGTGTTGCATATTGGGTTTGCAACACACAAAACACAAAAAAGTATTTTTCCTGACAGGAGCATGGGAATAATGTGAAAAATGTCAACTTATTGATTTTGGTTGTTTCATGTAGTAAACACCAATAAGAGATTCACAGTGCATTGTGTGTTTTGGCTGTTATCTTTTTTAACCTAATTGGTGTTTAAAACAAACATTGCACTTTTTAGGGTCCACTCAGCATTTGCTTTGGAATGCGCTGGGCAGCGTTGCCCTGCAAAGTCTGCTGGGCAACGCTGCAGTACTTTTTTTTAGCACAGCATATTGAGGAAGAACACCTACACATCACCATCACATCATCTCTTGTGACATTTCAATAAAGTTCTAAACAAAAAATAAATAAATTATATATATATATATATATATATATATATACATACATACACACACACACAGTGTATTGTGCTGGGATTGGTGCTTCAGCACTGTGTCACCCCAGCACACACAAGGGGCTGTGCGTTCAGTACGGCTTCTGGTGTGAATGGACTCTCAAAGGGAAAATACAAATGCAAATAATCGTATCTTTTTGTTTGATCCCCCACACAATACTGTAGCACAACATCAGAAAAAGAAGCCCCAGTAGCTTTTAGAGCTTGGGGCATTTTTAATCATTCCTTTTTTTTCCAAAAACAAAACCATGCATCTTGCTTGCATCTTTGGTGCCAAAAACAAAGTAAGACGCTGCAAGTCCAACACGCATATTTTGTGTGTTTCGTGAATGCATGCAAAATTATGTGATTTTGGTATTATTATTATTATTATACAGGATTTATATAGCGCCGACAGTTTACGCAGCGCTTTACAACAACATTAGGGCAGACAGTACAAGTACAATACAATTCAATACAGGAGGAATCAGAGGGCCCTGCTCGTTAGAGCTTGGTATGCATTCATGTGCTAGACAGTTGTGAATGCAGGCTAAAATGTTATTAAAACCTTGCCCTAACTGTGCCAGTTATCTCAGTAAAACTCTAACAGACTGGGTTTGCCTTACTATTCAGCAGTCTCTAATTAGATGAAACACCCATAAATGCTCGTAGTCCCCAAAGACCATGTCATCTTTTGTCTAAGCTTCATTTCACATGAGGAACATCAACTAAAGTATTGTAATGGCAAGAAAGACGTAGGTTTTACTCAAAATGCTAATGCGATTTTGTAATGCAGACATGTGCTCTACTAATTAATGTGAAGTATACATTTTAATGATGGAACCACTTTAATAAATCATACCTTATAAAAGAGGATGAAAGTTTGTTCCAACAGATCTTTCTTCCAAATTTAATAAGGTAGATAACTATGGTTATGAAATAAGAGATACAAAATACTCAGAATTTCACCCTCAGATCTTCATACAGAATGTGTGACTACAAGGATTGCAATTATCAGGGGATTTCCCATTGATATTAGCAATGTAATTGTTTATATGAATAATTCATATACATGGTAATGACTGTGATTAGGGTGCTTATTATAACTGTGTTGTTCAATTAATGTACAGCAACAATTCTACTTCTGAGTTTCCTCTGTTAATTATTCTTTGCTTCCAAGCCCCCTCCTTCCCATGGTTCTTCAGATATGCATTTCATATAGATTGAAACCAGCAAACTTAAAGTGATTGTAAGGTTTTGCTTTTTTTTACAATAATAAACCTGTCATACTTTCCTGCTCTGTGCAAGGGTTTTAGTCATCAGAGATGACTAGAACCTGCTGAAGGTCTGTTTTTAGATCCATTCCACACAGGCTTCAACTTGTATAAGCGTGAACAGCAATCTTTTATGAAACTTTCAGCAAGCTTCTGCAACATTTTTGGCAAGCTTTCAGCAGCTCTCGCTGTTCCTTTGAAGTGCCTTTCAGCTTCTGTATGTAAATGTTATGCACAGAGCTCATTGGGATTGCTGGTTGTAACTTTAAACAAGCTGCTAGCAGGCTTCAGCAGGCTTTTAACAAGCTTTTAAGTAGCGCTAAAGCCTGCTATAACTCGTTTTACCAGTTTCTGCCCACGATATAGTCAAATGACGGCTAAAGTGCGGTCACCCAGCTTTGGGAGGGTGTCTACTGTCTTCCCGTGAGCGTGCTTCCCCTGTGTGCCTTGGACACAGCGCATCACAGATCAAGGTAAAGGGCCAATCACAGCGGTCGTTAACCACATGATCACTGTGTCCACTCACAAATGAGCACAAATGTAAACACAGCGGGTCATTGGGGGTTGACAACTCCCTTTCCCTCACACAGAGACCGAGTGTGAGGGAAGGAGACATATGTGTGCCAGACGGTGATTTATGCCGCGTACACACGACCGGACTTTCCGGCAGACTAGGTCCTAAGGGATTAGTCCGTCGGACAATCCGATCGCATGTGGGCTAATCCGTTCGTTTTTTCGGGGGAAAAATCCGACGGACCTAGAAATAGAACATGTTTCAAATCTATCCGACGGACTCAATTCCGACGGACTTAAATCAGGAAATACATTCGTCTGTGTGATGGTCCGACGGACCAAATACGACGCAAGGGAAGCTATTGGCTACTAGCTATTGAACTTCCTTGTTTAGTCATCACAATCAAAACGAATGGACTTACGGATGGACTTAGTCCGTTCGTTTGTGGGCAAGTCCGTTCGTTTTGAAAGTCCGTCGGAATTCCGCCGAAAGTCTGTCGGACCTAGTTTGCCGGAAAGTCCGGTCGTGTGTACGCGGCATTACTGTTTTTTTTTTCAAGTGCTTTACAGTGCCACCCAGTGACCGGTAGTGGTGCACCAAAATAAATATTGTGGACCAAAACCGGAAATTCATAATAGATGGGAAAACCGAAATGTGCAGGTTTAAAAAAAAAAAAAGTCATTGTCTGGCGTTTTTGCACTGACGTCAATAGGATGTGATTTTGCAATGAAGTCAATAGGACACAACATGCCATTATCAGCACTTTTATTTTTTTATTGACAAAATGCTGATAACCCTATTTTTGGCGGCCGATATATCGGTGCATCCCTAGTGCCCATCAGTGTCACACAGTGCTCATCAGTGCTGCCTCAGTGCATAGCATTGCTGCTTAATAGTGCCTGTCAGTCCTGCCTTCTCAGTGGAGCCTCATCAGCACCGCCTCATTAGTGTTCTTTAATGTCCAGCTTATCAGTGCTGCTTCTGTGCAGTGCATTAGTGCACATCAGCGCAACCTCCTTAGTGGACACCAATGCAACCTCATCAGTGCACATTGGTGCCTATCAGTGAAGCCTCATCAGTAAAAATCAGTGCGCACCACAGCAGCCTCATCAGCACCCATCAGTGCAGCCTCATCACTGCAACTCATCACTGTCCAGTGTGGTGCATTAGTGCACATCAGTGCAGCATCATCAGCACCCAGCAGTGCAGTCTCAGCGCGCAGCAGTGCAGCCTCAATAGTGCACCTTAGTGTATCCTCATCAGTGCAGCCACATTTGTCCCAGTGTCCTCATCCCAGCAGTTTGTCACCACAGCCCACAGTCACCCAAATGTCTAAAAAAAGTAAGGAGGTATACCAAATCCAAAGTATGACTGAGGAGAAGAGCGGGGAGCTCTCGGTATCTGAGTCTGCTTCTGATTACAAACCCGTTTTAAGTAGTGGGTATGCTACAGAATCAGAGGAGGAGGAAAGTGTGACTACCAAAAAAAAGGTGAGGAGCAGGCTACCACCAGTAATGCAGTGGCATCCATCAGTAGCATCCACAAGTAACGGAGTACCTCTGCAAGAAAGCCCAGGAACTAGTGGGCTGTCACGTCAGCCCCAAAGGGTTAGGGCCAGTCTACCAGATGCACTTTAAAACCCTCTATGGCTTTCCCCTAACTCAGGAGCAACTAATATCCCCTTTTTACTGCACAGCCAGTTGTCCAAGTCAACACAAAACATTTTGCACCCACAAATTAATTTTTCACGGATGACTTATTACAATTGTGGACCAGTGCAACCTCTATGCCCATCAATTATTAGCCAACACCCATCTTCAGGTTATGCTTGTCCCTATGAATGGAAACTTAACAGTGGAAGAAAGTAAAATCTTTTTGGTCCTCACATTTAATATGGGACTCACAAAAAAAATGAATTACATTGGTCCACCCACACCATCCATCACAGGAAAACGCCCCGTTATGGGGGAAACACTACAAGTTATGCAACAGAGCCACACAGTACACATATACCTTCCATGTGTACAAAGGAAAGGACACCCAGCTGCAAATCCCCAGAAGGAATGGCCTAGTCCAGAAACCAGAATGTGAGCATAAATACAATATGTTTATGGGGGGGAGTCGGCTTCAAAGATCATATGATCCAGCCCTATCTTGCTACAAAAAGAATGCAACATTGGTACAAGAATCATAGAAGTCGGAAAGTGTGCCTAACAAAGGCGAGGAGCAGGCTACCACCAGTAATGTAGTGGCATCCACCAGTAGCATCCAGAAGATGCCATTTATAATTCATATGTGATCTACCGCAAACCCACTGAGAGACCCATATCCTTTCTTAACTTTCAGGAGGAAATTGTCACTACCTTTTTGTACCCGGAAAACTCACCAGAAAGCATTCGCTCAGATGCAGTGAACAAACTCCACAAATGCCATTTTCTCGATAAAGTCCCTCCCAGAAAAACAGGCCGAAGACGTAACTAAAAAAAAAAAATGTTGGGTGTGCTCCAGAAGGGGCGTTAGACGAGACACCAGTTATTATTGCCCCCAGTGTCCTTCCCAACATCTGCCTAGGTGACTGTTTCCACCATTACCATACTTATCTACAATATTAGTAAAGTATGGTGAACGCAATTCTGAATTCCTGCCATTTGCCTTCACATTCCTCATGCCTCTGCCTTCTCCTGAACTGACCCTGGCCTGTTATTCAACCATGCCTCTGCCTGCTGCCGAAACTGACCCTGGCCTGTATATATTCACAATGCCTCTGCTTGCTGCCTCAACCACGTTTCTGCCTTCCACCTGAATTGACCTTGGCCTGTTAATTGACCACGTTTTTTGCCTGCTCTTTTGCCCTGCTACTGTAGTAGTGGGATTTAAGATAACACAGGGATCTCACATATGTTAGGGGCTTAAGAATAGTTTTTCTGAGTGGAGAAAAAGTTTTTGGTTTTCTCCAGGCTTAGGGTCTGGAGAGCAGAGGCTTTGAAGAGATTTGGGTGGGAAGAAGCCTCTACCCCTCTGCTCAGGTCTTACCTGACTGAGGTCCTAAGCGTGATATTTCTGCCTGCTGCCGACTTACCCTGTGTCAGGACTTTATCTGCAGCAGATGCTCACGAAGACCTGACATTCCTGACAGTATATTACATGGCCGCACAAATGCACGCGGCGTTCAAAATGCGAGCTAAAACGATTGCACACTTTTACAAAGGTGTGCGCAGGCATGAATCCACATTGATAAGGTGCCAACCCAGACTGGCACCAAATGGTCTTTATAAGGGAGCCAGTATCTCTCTGTGATTGCTGGTTGATCTTCAGCTCTCCGGTGCATTTGTTCCTGTGAAACCCTTGCATCTGTTAATACCTGTTACCGACTCAGCTTGCCCCTGGACCTGTCTTCTGCCTGCCTCCTGATCTGATCTCGACTTGTTAAACTCACCGTCTTATCCTGCTCTTCTGTGAATAAACTTTGCTACCCTCTTGACCACATCCGGTAACTGTCCCTGGCTTTGAACTGGCTTCCCTCCTGACTCCTGCTCTGCCTAAATCCTGCTATTTCCCACGGGCTCCACCTGTCTGCAGACTATATCCTGGTGTTTCATCTGAGTACCTGGACATCTCGTCTAAAAACACTCCAGTCATAACACCCCTGCAAGCTATTCCAGCAGGCAACCCGTGCTTCTTTGAGCCTGACTCCTCCTGTTCCACGTTCAGGGGAGTTCGGAACTTAGCCTCAAGGGAAGCCCTCTCTCCATTGGCCTCCAGCATCAGGTACGTGATACTCTGGCCTGTTAATTAATCATGCCTCTGCCTGTCACCTGAGCTGGCTACACCTCTGCCTGTTACCTGTACTGACTATGGACAGTGTTCCTGCCTACTGCCAGGACCAATTTTTTTTTTTTTTTGAAAAGCCAGTGGAGTGCAAAACACACCCAAAAACTTCCAACTGGTACCAAAGAAAGTGCACACACATAAAGAGTAACACAGAAAAACGTGCAACGGGTGTTACACTGGTCCTCCACTAGGGAAGGACCTTACCCTGATCCCCCGGGGCGTTAGGCTTCAGAAGGGGACTGAGGTACTTCACATGGGTCCATCTGGCCGAAACAAGACGGACCCCCGTTCTCTGGAAGGTCTGCCGAAACAGACCCACCCAAGTACTAGGTGGGACTCCCCGGAAGGGAGACCCCATGAGAGATGGCGAACCAAGCCAGAAGGCCTATGTCCACCCCCTCCCAAGACTTTCAGAGTAGGCCCGAGGACCCACACCCTACTCATCACACTGTGACAAACGTGTATGCACATCAAACAAAAAAATACAATAAAGTGACAAACACGGGGATAAATAAAAATTAAGTGGGGAGAAGGAAGTGGGAGAGTGAAAAGTGACCACTGTGTAATACAATGGCCGGCCCTCCGGCCAGGAATAAAAATTTCCCCTGGTCCTAGCCAAAAGGCTCGGCCCTAGAGGCAGGTGCGAAAAACGTGTGTTGTGGTAAAGTGACCATGGTGCCATAAATCAAGTGCCAAAACACTGTGACTGTACAGCACCCCTGAACTGCCACTTCAGGGGCACATTCACCACTGGCTTTTCGTGCAACCCTGATCACCAACCCAGACCACAGCAGCCCCCACCCCAGCCAGGAAGGCCTGAAGTCCTGGAAGCTTGGTGAGAGCCCTTTACCATCAGGCCTCACCGTCGCTCCCATCCCTCCTACCTAATTACATTCGGGAAATACTAACCGCTCCCCCGGTGGGAAAGAGGAGCCAGTGTTCTCTCCTGAAAAACTGACCGGAGCTAGAGCTACCCCAATCTAGGCCTACAAACCGCTCCAGGTTACCTTCACACCAGCAGGTTCTGCATAGCCTCTGCCATTTCTGATACCACCTCGCCGTAGATCAGGGACAGAAGCAATCGCCATCTTCTGGCAACTGATAATAACAGATACTACACTTGATCTTAGCCAAAATGCCAAGAAGCGATACTGCCAGGACCAATACTTTGGCTGTGCTGATCACATCTCTGCCTGCTGCCTGGACCAATGCATTTGCAGTGCTGACATTATCTCTGCCTTCTGCCTGTAATGACTATGGAGAGTATTCCTGCCTGCTCCCTGGATGATTCCTTTCGCTGTCACTGACCACATCCCTGCCTATTTCCTGGACCAATGCCATTTTCTGTGGACAACTACACCACTAAAACCATAGGTAGCCTTTTGTTTACCGTGGGAGAAAAGCAAGGTGCGCAAAAAACTAAGTGCAGCAGAGATCAATCGGCAATAGGCATATAACAGTATAATACTGTGGTCACTCAGCGGGTCCCCGATGGATGGTGGCGTATAGATGTTAACACGAGAGGAGAGGAACAACCGGCCAGACATCCATCTCGTCGTCTCGGATCCAGCCTGGAACACACACGGAGTCGCATGGGAAGTGACTTCAGAACATGGAGAGAATGTTTCAAAGCATCCGCTTCTTGGTCAGATCTAAATGGCCATTGATCCAGATCCTCCGAGTGCCTTCAATGCTGGTTCCGAGACGAGACGGATGTCCAGCCAGTTGTTCCTCTCCTCTTGTGTTAACATCTACACACCATAATCCACTGGGGACCCGCTGAGTGACCACAATATTATACTGTTCTATGCCTTTTGATCTTGAGTGTGAGTAGCCATTTGGCTGATTTTAAATGAATATACCATTCATTGCCTCTTCTGCTGCACTTAGGTTTTGGCGCACGTTACTTTTCTCCCATTGTTCTTCCAGAGAATGCTTTGTCACCAATGCTGCATATGTATACTCCCTAGACTTTATAGACTTTTAGTTGTGTTATCAGTGTGTTTCGGTACCCTCTCGTTCCGCCATTCTGTTTTGTCTTGTTAGTCTTTTGTTTACCCTTTGCTCGGTAGAATGTATTTTGGGGTGTAATTCTTGCTATAGACAAATACTATGTGTTTTAAATATGAAGGGCCTTTAAAAATTTGATAGTCAAGAAATCAGAAGCGTAGTTTATGTCCCTAGAACACCTGACGGTGATCCTTGGATGTTGGCCAGGCTGTAAAGAAAGTCTCACACATGTGGTATTGCCATACTCTGGAGGAGTAGCAAAATGTATTTTGGGGTGTAATTCTTGGTATGTACATGCTAGGTGTTATAAATATCTTATAAATGGATAACTTTGTGTAAAAAAAAAAGATATATTTTTTTTTTCCTTTAGGCATTTTCCAAAAACATGTGTAAAAAAAAAAATGCTCAAAAGACTCATTATGCCTCATAAAAAATATGTTAGGGTGTTTACTTTCCAAAATGGGGTCGCTTTGTGGGAAATTCCATCGTGCTTCAAAAATGTTATCGGTAGTCAGAAAATTACATATGTAATTTATGCCCCTAGAACGCCCGAAGGTGCTTCTTGCATGTTGGGACTCTCTCTGTGGCCAGGCTGTAGAAAAGTCTCACACATGTGGTATCGCCATACTCAGGAGTAGCAGAATGTGTTTTGGGGTGTGGTTTTTTTGCAAAAGAACCTAAGAATAACCCAGTGGTGATTAAATACCACCAAAAGAAAGCTCTATTTGTGTGAGAAACAAATGACGAAAACTTCATATGGGTACAGTGTTGCATGACTGAGTAAGGCTTGGTTCTCATATATGCGAATTGGATGCAATTTTAACTATCCAATTCTCATAACATGTGAATGTGACTGGCTTTCAATGGAGCCAGTTTAACACATGTGCGGGGCAGCTGCGGTGTGGGTTTAAAAAGGGCCCTGTGCAATTTTGGGTCTGGTTAAGGTGCGATTTCAGTTAAAAAAATTTGCACCTGAATCACACCTTAACTGGTGAACAGGACCGCACCGCCACAATGAAACCACGGCTGCATATGTGTGAACCCAGCCTAATTGTCATTCAAAGTGTGAGAGTACTGAAATCTGAAAATTGGCTTGGGCAGAAAGGGGGTATAAGTGCCCAGCAGGCAAGCGCTTAAAGTGACAAATCAGCCTTCCCATTAGAATCTGTGTTCAACATTTACTAACTGGAACTGAAAGAATGAATTTAAACGCTTTAACAAAGCTTGCTGAATGCTCTGCAAATGCTTTGTAAAATCTTGGTGTTCAGACTGCTCTCATACAAGCTAAAACCTGTTTATACCATCTTGTTGCAATAGAGCACCTGTAACCAGAAGGGCTCAGTTACACTTGCTTCAGCTTCAACATGCTTTTGTGATGTGTTTTTGATGCTTTGATAAATCTTTGGTGAAGCTTTAGTGATGCTCTTTTGAAGCTTTGTAGATGTCCTGTGTGTGTGGATATCTCATACCTGCAATTTCTCCAAAACACAGTGAAGCTAAGGCTGAATTAACCACCGGACCGCCGCATGCCGATGTACGTCCTCACTTTGAGGAAGGATATCGTTGTCATGGCAGCAGCTAGCTGCCATAACCCCGGTATCGCCGTGTTCGGCCGGCGGTCCGGTACAAGATAAAAGTGGTCTCTGCAGCGGATTCGCCACAAGATCACGTTTATCAACGGCGGGAGAGGCCCACCCCTCCCGCCGCGATCCGGTGCCCTCCGCCGCTTACCAGAGCTGTTGGCAGCAGCGGAGGCAATCAGATCCTTCCCATGGCTGTGCATGAAGACGAGTGAGGGGAAGATGGCCCCCACCTGTCTCCATGACACTGCAGGGCGGAAGCGACATCAAAACGTCACTTCTGCCCATAGCTCTTTAAGGGCCATTTTATTTTTATTTTTACTGACATTTTTTTTTATTTATTGCATTTTAGTGTAAATATGAGATCTGAGGTCTTTTGACCCCAGACCTCATATTTAAGAGGACCTGTCATGCTTTTTTTCTATTACAAGGGATTTTTACATTCCTTGTAATAGGAAAAAAGTGACACAATTTTTTTTTAAACAGTGTAAAAATAAAAAATAAAAGGTAAAATAAAGAAAAAAAAAATTTTAAACGTGCCCTGTCCCGCCAAGCAGAAGCGAACGCATATGTGAGTAGCGCCCGCATATGAAAACAGTGTTCAAACCACACATGTAGGTATCGCCGCGATCAGTAGAGCGAGAGCAATAATTCTAGCCCTAGACTTCCTCTGTAACACAAAACATGCAACATGTAGAATTTTTTAAATGTCGCATATGGAGATTTTTAAGGGTAAAGGTTTGTCACCATTCCACGAACGGGCGCAATTTTGAAGCGTGACATGTTGGGTATCAATTTACTCGGCGTAACATTATCTTTCACAATATAACAAAAAACTGGGCTAACTTTACTGTTGTCTTATTTTTTTAATAGTGTGCTTGCAAGACTGCTGCGCAAATACAGTGTGACAGAAAGTATTGCAACAACCGCCATTTTATTCTCTAGGGTGTTAGAAAAATAAATGTATAATGTTTGGGGGTTCTAAGTAATTTTCTAGCAAAAAAAAACAGTTTTTAACTTGTAAACAATACATCTAAAGAAGAGGCCCGGTCCTTAAGTGGTTAAAGCCTCTCAAAAGCTACAGGTGCTTCCAGCGAGCTTTGCCATAGACTTCTAAGGAGGCTTTGAAGCACCACTAAAGCGACATGGGGTATAATTTTTGCAGCAAAGCCAAAGCAAAAGCAAGGTATAAACAGGACTGTAAGCTAAAGATTTTATTTAGTGACAGGAGCTATGACTGGTGTTCAGAGAGCTTTAACAAAGCCGGGCTGAAGCCTTGTTTTGAAGGAAGTGTAAACTAGACCTAATACATATTAAATGCACTAGTGCCATTCATTTTAAATGGCACCCCAATGCACATGCTGACAAACATGCAACACAATATGTGGTAATGCACAAAAGTGCATTGCAGTGCTCTGCTAAAAAGATCCCGTATGTTTGCTGTATGTACGTAATGTTCTTAAAAAAACTCGTGTATGTGTACACTATCCAATGTACATGTGCCAAATTGGCCGCCGCTGCTGGGGCCAACATGACAATATCAACTATCTGTAATAAGCAGCACCTATGCCACGGCTTACACACTTTGATCTGAATGAGTCATTGATGCGCTGACCTTGGACAGTTATTCATGAATTACTACCCAAGGTTATTATTCGCATGCGCAGCCAATGCGACATTGACTCATTCAGACATACAGAAAGTAATAAGCGGAGCAGGCACCACCGATTACACATCGTCAATAATGACATGATGGCCACTGCAGCAACAGTCAAAAGGGTCCCTGTGTATTGCCCATTGTATTCATGTAAAGGTTAGTGCAAAAGTTTACATGTGTACACCATAAATTATGTCCAAAATAATGCCTTCACATGCAGTTGTGCCTTATTTTTTTTTATGCTGCTATACGAAGGGGACAATTTATGCTGCTATACCCAGCTGTGTGAACCATCCCATAGACTGGTAAACAGATGCATACCAACTAAAAGCTGTACTGAGCATACATTACATCTGACTTCCTAAAACTGGAGAGCGCAAAATTTGGTGCAGCTTTGTATGGTAGCCAATCCGCTTCTAATTTCAGCTTGTTCAATTAAACTGTGACAATAAAAACTAGAAGCTGGTTGGTTTCTATGCAAAGCTGCACCAGATTTTGCACTCTCCAGTTTTAGTAAATCAACCCCATAGTGTAATAGGCTTAAGACTTACATATACTTTAAAATATGTTCTAAAATGCATATTTCCAATTGTATTTCCTTTGTAGTAAAGTGCTTTCTGGTGCTTGTGCGCAGCTATTTTCATAACAATGCAAAAAATGCTGTATCTCTACAAAAGGCTCTTATATGTAGTACAATTTATTTCTATCAGAGATGTGCCTCAGCGAACACAAGAATAAGCTTAAAAAAGCAAGATTTTTAAGCATATACCAGACATTAGCAGAATAAATCCAGACCACCCAAAGCAATAATACAGAACTCTCCATGAGCTTTAGGCCCTGGGTGCATACTGCCCTAAATGCAATGCTGGTGCAAGGATGTTTGACACCCTAGGCCAGTGATGGCGAACCTTGGCACCCCAGATGTTTTGGAACTACATTTCCCATGATGCTCATGCACTCTGCAGTGTAGTTAACCGGTTCAATACAGGGCATTTTCACCCCCTTCCTTGCCAGACCAATTTTCAGTTTTCAGCGCTGTCGCACTTCAAATGACAATTGCGTGGCCGTGCGATGTTGTACCCAAACAAACCTGACGTCCTTGTTTCCCCACAAATAGAGCTTTCTTTTGGTGGTATTTGATCACCTCTGCGGTCTTTATTTTTTGCGCTAAAAAACACAATATTTTTTACTTTTTGCTATAATAAATATCCCAATTTTAAAAAAAAAAACTAATTTTTTCCTCAGTTTAGGCCGACACGTATTCTTCTACATATTTTTGGTAAAAAAAAATTGCAATAAGCGTATATTGATTGGTTTGCGCAAAAGTTATAGCGTCTACAAAATACGGGATAGATTTATGGCATTTTTAAAAAAATTGTATTCATTTTTTTTAATAGTAATAGCGGCGATCTGCGATATTTTTTTTCCTGACTGTGACATTATGGTGGACACATCAGACACTTTTGACACATTTTTGGGACCATTCACATTTATACAGCAATCAATGCTATAAAATTGCATTGATTACTGTATAAATGTGACAGGCAGGGAAGGGGTTAACCACTAGGGGGACACGAGGGGTTAAATGTGTTTCCTAGGGGAGTGATTCGAACTGTAGGCGGTGGGGACTCACAAGGGGAGGGGAACGATCAGTGTTCCTTATAATACTGGGAACACAGATCGGTCTGACAGGACGTGGATCTGTGTGTTTACACACACAGATCCACGGTCCTGCTTGGTTAACGGGCAATCGCGGGTGCCCGGCAGACATCATGGCCGCCGGGCACGCGCAGCGGGTCCCAAGCAACAGGGCGCGCGTGCCCCCTAGACGTCATATGACGGCCACCCAGGATGGGAGATCCCATCTGTGAAAAAACTAGGTGTGCACCTCTGCGCTACTATAAACTAGTGTATAATGTAATGCTGCAAAATCTATTGGTGTACACAATTAACCATAAAGTAAATGAAAAAAAAGGTGATTTCGCGCAGAACAAACATTAAAAAAATTGATCCCGAAAATAAATTAATAGGTGACTGTAAGTACAATAATCCGTAGGAGATCCAAATGATCCCAGCACAAATATTATGACAAAAACATGTCTGTACTACTTGGTGTGGGACCATAAATAATCACAAAACGTGTAAAAGGCAGACTTAATGCAAGTCAATAATAATAGTGACGTGTAACGTTAATCATAACAAAAAAATTTGATCATAAAAAGAACAATGCAAATTCATGTGGAAAGAGGTAATGGAGCAGCTACATTAATACGTTCATTCCAATGGTGGATAAAGTTCATAAATCTACCCAATAAGTGGGTCAGCTCAGTGGGGGACAGAAGAGATGTGGGCTAGAGTGAATCTCGATCTGTATGTGAATATGCTCACAGTGCCCTTACCTTAAAAGACCTGGATAAGGGCCTTAGTAATAAACCTGTTGGCTGGCAGCAATGACCATGGATCCCCTCCGGTGGATAGATGTCGGTCATGGGGCCACATCAGACTTGCATCCGGTTGTTGATACAGCGGACCGGAAGTTTCGTTTAAGGCCTTCCCTTTTCTTCTCCTGCCCTATCTGCATGGTCGTTTGGATCACAATGCAAGTCTGATGTGGCCACATGACGGACATCTATCCACCGGAGGGGATCCATGGTCATTGCTGCCAGCCAACAGGTTTATTACTATAGCCCTTATCCAGGTCTTTTAAAGGTAAGGGCACTGTGAGCATATTCACATACAGATCGAGATTCACTCTAGCCCACATCTCTTCTCTCCCCCACTGAGCTGACCCACTTATTGGGTAGATTTATGAACTTTATACACCATTGGAATGAACGTATTAATGTAGCTGCTCCATCACCTCTTTCCACATGAACTTGCATTGTCCTTATTATGATCAAATTTTTTTGTTATGATTAACGTTACACGTCACTATTATTATTGACTTGCATGAAGTCTGCCTTTTACACGTTTTGTGATTATTTATGGTCCCACACCAAGTAGTGCAGACATGTTTTTGTCATACTATTTGTGCTGGGATCATTTGGATCTCCTACGGATTATTGTACTTACAGTCACCTATTAATTTATTTTCGGGATCAATTTTTTATTGTTTGTTCTGCGCGAAATCACCTTTTTTTCATTTTCAGATCCCATCTGTGGCCGTCATATTACTATACGCCGGTACTGAAGTGGTTAAGCATCATGGGAAATGTAGGTTCAAAACATCTGGGGTGCCAAGGTTCGCCATCACTGCCCTAGGCAAAACCTAATTTTGCCATCCCCCCCCCATTGACTCTACCCCTGACTGCACCCCATTTGCCCTGCCCATGTATAGCCCACCTTTTTAATGACTGCTACCATATGCTGACATGATACAGGAGATGGTCAGAGACTGTGCAGCCATGATACAGGAGATGGTCAGAGCCTGTGCGCACATGATACAGGAGATGGTCAGAGACTGGGTGGTCATAATACAGGAAATGATCAGAGACTGTGCGGACACGATACAGGAGATGGTCAGAGACTGTGCGGACATGATACAGGAGATGGTCAGAGACCTGCGGACATGATACAGGAGATGGTCAGAGACCGTGCGGACATGATACAAGAGATGGTCAGAGACCGTGCGGACATGATACAAGAGATGGTCAGAGACTGCAGAGAACAGATGAGAGAGCAGTAACTTGAAGTACCCACTCCATATCAACACTTCAGGTCTGTCCTACTACAGATTCAGTCTGCAACCAGCACACACTATACAGCTCCCATAGACAAAGCTGTACAGAGCCACTATGATAATGAGCAGCAATGACACAGTCCAGTCCTAGGCTCACCACCCCTGTCATCTCCGGTCTCCACCTCCTCTCGGCATCTTCATTCTCCTCTGTGCACTAACTGCACACACACACACTATAGAGAGCCAGGCACACGTGGGTAAGGAGGGAGATGTCAGCAGCGCCCTCATTGGATACAGGGAACAGGGCTCCTCAGTGTGTTGTAATCTCTGATTAGCAGCGTGTGTGGTGGGCAGGACACAGTGTCTAAGCAGCCGTAAACAGTTAGTGGAAGGGGAACCCAGGGGGAAACCAGCTCTTGTTAGGACATGCTGACACAGGCCAGGGGACTTTCCCTCCCACTCCCATGGCAGGTAAAGTAGGCTGCCGCGAGGCCCCTCTGGAGCTGCACACAGGCACGGCGCCCCCAAGTGATGTGTGCTCTAGGCCAGTGCCTACCTTGCCTATAGGTAGCGCCGGCCCTGCTAAATGTTTGTACAGCTAGGTGCACTGTCCAGTCATGCACAGCTGCAGATGCTGTCATACTCCTGTAGAGTTTGACAGACTGCCAGCAGCATTGCTGAATAGAACCACTGTACCCTCTGTCCTCACCTAAACGCTGCATCTCCATGCACAAGGGCTAAACACCCAGAGCGCATGAGGCCTTAGGTAAAGAAATGTAATTGGGTCCTAGTTTAACTGGCTGTTAAAGCGGTCTTAAAACCAAAACTAATATATTGCAGCTTACCAATCCTTAGATGTGGTGGTTGCATTTGTTTCCTTTTTTTTGGGGTCCCCCCGTTTTCACCTGGTGATCTGATCAGTATTCACGGGCACCCAGCTTGTGGCTGGTATCACAGGGCTGGATGGGGACAGGAGCCACTGGAGTTAACTTTTTATATTAAACAGCAGGTGATTGGTTGCCAGGTCGATCCTAGCAACCAATCACCAGCCTGTTAATGTGAAAAGTTAACTTCAGCAGTTCCCGTCCCAATCCAGACCTGTGATGCTGATCTCTGCTCTGCTCTTCTGTACACCTGTGTAAGGTAGAAGAGTTCTACCTACACAGTGTGTTTTTTGCATGTGTGTGTGTGTGTGTGGGGAGTGGGGTGCAGAGGACATTGCTTTGGGGGGCACAGGAAACCAGCTATGGGGGGAGGGGGGCAGAGGACACTATGGAAGTGATGTGAAAGGGGACAGAGAACACTGCTATAGGGGTACAGAGGACTCTGCAATGGGGGGGACCTACCAGGGACCCCTTCTCCCCTGGGGACAGGGACCCCTTTCTCACCCGGGGACAGGGAACCCATCACCCCTGGGGACAGGGACCCCATCACCCCTCGGGACAGGGATCCCTTCTCACTTGGGGACAGGGACCCCATTACCCCTGGAGATGGGCCCCCATCTCCCCTAAGGGCCAAAACCCCATTTTCCCTAGGGACAGGAACTCCATCTCCAGACAATGCTGGCTGGCAGCCTTAGGTGCCAGGATGGGGAAGGGGGCAGTAAAATCTGAATCCCCAGCCACATGCTCCCTCAGGGGGAACTGGCTTTGTATTAGCGAAGCACCTTAAAGTGAGGTAAACCTGTAGTGTTATCATTATCTTCATTTATTAGCAGGTGAATGCAGCCCTTCACACATTCACATACATTGAATCCGGCCCTGAAAAAGTGGAAAAGGGTTGCTGACCCCTGCATTAAGGTAAAAAATATTTTGGCCTTTGAACCACTTTAAGTGCATAAAAGTCACACTTCAGTCATGTCATTGTACAGCAGGGTCTTGTGTGGCCCTGCTTTATAGTGATATGCGATCCTGTCCTGTCTTCTGCCATAAAATGCATCATTTTTATATGCTATAGCAGCTCACTGTACCACACCTCGGTGGTGCATTGCAGTGTGAATAGGACACATTGAAATATCAAATTTATCTTGTATGTACCATCAAGGATCTGTGTTCATCCAATGTGGTTAAACTCATGTCACGAATAAGCCATAAGGCCCCATTGACACATGGTCATTTTGCTGCATACCCCATGCAGGCACATCTTTTACTTGCAAGGTGATGCATAGTTGTTGTGTGCACCCTAGGGTTGCCACAACATCCCTTTAATCCAGGACATATATTAATTACACAGGTTCTGAGGCTGATTTAATGCAGATAAGGCACCAAGTGAGTTTAACTACCACCTTAATCAAGCACAGAACCTGTGTAATTAATGTGTGGGGATTAAAGGGATGATGTGGCAACCCTAGTGCACCCCCGTTAATTATAATTATCTTAGATGTCTATATGGACACAAGGATGCACAGACACATCTGCTTGTCATAATCTGACATCCAAGGTGCATAAGCATGTCCCCAAACTCGGCCATGGATGGTTAAGAGTAATGCATCATAAAATGCCGGGGGGCAGGTTGCACCCGGAACCAAGCAGCCCACATGCCTTCAACATAGGTTAGGTAATTTGCCAGCGGAATGACTTCTTTATTTGCAAAACACCTTGTCCCCATGTTGATGAGGATAAGGGTCTATTCCACACAACCCTGCTCTGGTCTTTGTGTGTGCCTGCTTGCAGAGGGCTTGTCGTAATCTGGAAAAACCACTGAACAATAAGGGGAAACCAAATACTACCCCACCAATGTGAATATATAAAAATATATAACTCAATAAGTAAAGTTGTTAAGTGGCCCCGAACATCATCAACATGGGATCAAGGTACTTAGTCAGGTGGGGGGGGGGGGGGGGGGGCCTTGAAAAAGATAACCACCACATGTTGAGGAAATGTTGCATGGTATTCTTCCTAAGGGGCTGGTCTACCAACGCTTTCCCCCTCCTTCCCTGGGATGCAATGCAGGGGTATCCTACATTGTTTCCTTTTATCCCTCACAGTCAAATTTGTTTACATTTTTCTGTCAAACAGGAATCAATGGATGGCAGCATAGATGAGTCAAAGGTTTTTAAGACACTTGTGAATGGTTCACAAATCTTATAAAAGTTAAGAATGAAATAAATAAGACTTACATGAAAACACACATGCATATATGTTTTACATGCATTTTAGATTTGTTTGCAGTGAAGCATATAGCAAATAGTTGCGACCTCATCCCTTTAAACCCGAACAGCTTTGAATTACACAGGTTCTGAGGCTAATTAAATGCAGATAAGGCACCAAGTAAGTTTAATTACCACCTTAATCAGTCACAGAACCTGTGTAATTAATATGTGTTCCGGTTTAAAGGGATGAGGTGGCAACCATAATATAGCAGTGTGGCTCCACAGCAACATAGGAGCCTTTTTCAAAAGCATGACTTGTTATGCTTTATTGATGTGAACATGCACCATGCAGAATAATCTGATTTCCAATGTCATATCTCACTACTGTGAACCAGGCCTAAATGTGGCATGGCCGATGAGTAGAGGAAGCCCTGCATGCCTTCATTCAGAGGGTTTTGTTGGAGATTGGAGTCTGTTGAGGAGCATATTAACCACTTGCTTACTGGGCACCTAAACTCCCCTCCTGCTCAGACCAATTTTCAGCTTTTAGCACTGTCACTCTTTGACAATTGCGCGGTCATACAACACTGTATCCAAATGAAATTTTTATCATTTTTTTCCCACAAATTGAGCTTTCTTTTGGTTGTATTTGATCACCTCTGGGTTTTTTATTAAAAAAATACAGATTTAAAAAAAAAAAAAATACAAAACCATTTTATATTTTGTTAATAAATTTAGCAAACAGGTAATTTTTCTCCTTCATTGATATACGCTGATGAGGCTACACTGATGGGCACTTATAGGCTGCACTGATGGGCACTGAAGAGGTCGCACTGGTGGGCACTGATAGGTGGAATTGGTGGGCACTGAGAGGTGGCACTGATGAGCGGCACTGAAGGGCATTAATAGGTAGCACTGAAGGGCACTAATATCTGGCACTGATAGGTGGCACTGATAGCTGGCACTGATTGGCACTAGTAGGTGACACTAATAGGCAGCACTGATTGGCACCACTGGTGGGCATTGATAGGTGGCACTGATTGCTGGCACTTACGTACTGTGACCACTGATTTGTGGCACTGTGGGCACTGATTTGTGGCACTGACAGGCGATACTGGTGGGCAATCTTCGAGACCAATGTCCCTTCAAACAGAAGCCAGTGATCGTCTTTTTTTCTCCTCACGCTGTCAGCATGGGAAAAAAAAAAAAAAACGATTACCGATCTTCTGTTTACATCAAGTGATCAGTTGTCAGTTGTCAGATCGGCCCCTTACTCGGATCTGGGCTCACCCGAGTCTCATTGACTCAGGTGATCACAGCCGTGCGTGCCCTCCAGGGGGCGTGGCAAGCCTGCAAAGGGGAGGACGTCAGTAGAAGTACTCCCGGCAAAGCAGATCCGCGCTGTAGTCGTCATTTGGCTATAGCGTGCATCTGAAGCAGTTAAACGTTACAATCCACTGGTGTAGTATCAGGGGTGGCAGGGTTCGCAATAACAACCCTGACCGTGTGGCCTCCCTGTCACATTCAGTTCTACACCTGAACTGCAGGGAAAGCATATACAAAAAAATATCCTCTCCATTTTCCTTCTGCAGTCGCTGAAACCCTGCTTCTCCTCCTCTCCCTCATGCAGATATTCAGCAGCTGCAGGAGGAAAATATAGAGAATTGGTTGCTGTATATGCCACCCCTCATGTCCAGTTTACTCTTGTTACCTGCTCTCTGGGCCCCCTATGTGCTCCCCTGGTCCTGCCTGCAACCCTTCCAGTCGTTCCCCCCCCCCCTATCGCCAGCTGCTGTGGAAGATGTTTCAGGATACAGAGCGTAAGAGGGGCCAGTACATATGTAATTTAACGGCCCCCTTCTTTTCTGAATGGACACAGTGAGTGATCACTACAAATCGCTCCTGCATCTATTCATAACTGAAGCATAGTAAACTGTGGTTTGTAAATTAAAAGAATGCTCTGTGCAGAGATTGTTCTATTCATTCATTTTGTGCAGCTATTGATCAGCTTCCGAATGACCATCTGGGTACAACTCGCCAGGGTTTGGCTAGAGAATGATCAGTAATCAGGCTTTTGATTTGAAATTTCACTCCCTGAATTCAGGAATCTTCTTCCAAATAATAATACAAATAGAGAAGAACAATCACAGCTCCTTTTACTACAGAAGGAGCTATAATATACATTTACCTAGCAGCCTAAATAGGAGGGTGCTAACTTGCTGCTTCACCAACAGAGGTGATGATAACGCGGAGCTAAACAGGAAATGTAAAGAATGTGAGGAGTAACCTAGGGGGATTATCTGCCATGCTTCCTGTGTCAACATAGTTTACATTAAAAAAAGGGAAGCCAAAACAAAAATAATTATTTATTAGTAGTAGTAATAGTATTTATGTATGTGTGTGAGAGAGGTAAAAGGGCAAAAATATGTTTTGTGTATTTATATTGTTACTTTTTATTTTATGTACAGTATAATAAAAAAAAATTATACTGTACATAAGGCCTCATGTACACTGCTGCTGGTAAACTGACGTTTAGGAGCAATTGGGCATTTTTTTCCATCTGCTCCTGAACTCATCCAATGTTATCTTATCAGTACATGTACACAGGTTCATTCAAGTCGTTTCTAGGCAGTTGTGTTTAGAAGCTTTCTTAAAATTATCAATTTTTTAAAATTCTTTATATGTGTTGATTGCTTTTTCTTTATCTATTTTATAAATATATATATATACATATATACACACACACACACACGCAATGTGACCTGCACCGTGCCACACGCCATTAATTATTTTAAACAGATAGAAACTTGCAGGAACATGTCCTAATGGACTTTAATGACATCCACATGAGTCAGATACAACCAACAATCATTATTTACAATAGCTAATAAATGCCACTGCGTATACAGAATATTAAAATCATGTAGTGCTCAAATACCGCTGATGTATCATAATACATAGACTCCAATAGGACCACAATATATAGTACCTCTATCTTGTACAGTGTATCCTATAACCTTTAGGTGGAGGCCCTCATAGGTGGACGCAGTTATAGGGAGCACATGTTCTACTGGAATTCTACCTGGAGACATGTACTGGTAATGGGCCATGGGGTGACTACTAAGACCTTTTGGATTGTCATAAAGACCCATGTATGCTCGGTCCTGGTTTCAGCAAATCACAATTGCATAAGAGATTCAAGGTCCTGGTGAAGCGGCCTTGTCTGTGAAACACATCGGCCCACACTTTACTATCTGGGAGGATCTCCATGTTACAAATCCTCTGTCTCCCAAGGGGAGACAAGTGGAGATCTGTACTTCTTTGTAAAATATGTTTTTAATGAATGAATTTTTTTAAATTCACAAAATAAAGCCATGTTGTTTACATTTTAAAAGTTGTTTCAAACATATATGTGTTCATTCAAGTGTAAACTTGGCTTTAGTCAGCTGAGACAAACCATTTCACTGATAGGGGTGCTTGCAATGGTAAGCTTTTATGTCAAACCTTTATCCCAAAATTAAAAAAAAAACTGTTGCTGTAACTGCTTAAAAGCCAAGTTCACTTCTGGAGCATGTTTCACATTACACCCATGTTTAGTGTGTAGCATGTAAGATGTTCCAGCACCTCCACCTTCACACTTCCCACTGCATTCAAACAAAAAGGACATATGGAGGTACAAGCAAGAAAGCTGTAGGCACTGTTGAGAGGAGTCTAACATTGCAATCCACTGATCAAGTGTGCAATGCTTTGCAGGCTTCTGAGGGAAAAAAAATAAGCGCTGTGACAGACCCAACCAGGACATGAGCTTTTGGAGGGGACTGCAGGGTTGCCTCTTGCCTGCTGACTATGGACCCTGGCATTTGAGGGGAACTACGAGCAGTTAGGAAGATGTTCTGTCATATGATGCAAGATGACATGTTGTTGCCACATTTAACAGTCGAGGAAGCCATGATGGTCTCTGCCAAATTGAAACTCAGTGGGACTATGAATGTAAAATGAAAGCTGATTAATGAGATTTGAACAGCCTTTATGTATCTTCCTGAATACTGGGGGACTGGTGCCAGCCAGACTGTTGGGGTGCACTTCTTGACTAATCTAGGCTTGTTTAGCTGCCTGGCTGTTGATTAGCTCACTGTTAATTAGATCCCTATCAGAATGTGAATGAAAATGTTAAATAAAAATGTTCTGTGTTTATTATATACCTCATTTTTTACATCATCGCCGGGTCTTTGTGGTTCTCTATGCAGCAAAGGTATCAGGCAATGGAAAGACCTGGCAGGGCAGTGCATATAGCTTCCTGAAAACTTCAACAACACCCTGCCTCAAATTTCCTCTGAATAATTTTCCTTTCCTCAGCTCTAATGTAAACAGTGGATTGGCTCTTATGATTAATTATGCTAATCTCAAAATGCACTGATGATGAATGTCAGTCTAGGGCAGTGGGCCTTTCTAGAGAGACCATATTTGCTTGCAGACCACACTAGGTAAAGCCCATGTGTGATTCTGAGCCTTGAAAGAACCAAAATCCAATGAATATGTTTCTGACTGCAAGAAGCTCATCGTGTGCAGTGAAATCTGAGTAAATAATTTCAGTACAGGAGACAAGTCTGTACAACTGTGCAAGCCTGAAGGTAAGGTTGGAGCTCCTCTTTGAAGCATTTTGTGGTTCTGCACTAAAGTACATTTTTATTTGTAAAGTTCTTCTAATGCAGTTCACTTTAACAGGCAAAAGCATCAGTTGAGCATATCAGATGTATGCACTCACATACCACCAGCTGAGAGCCTTAGATCTAGAAAGCATCAATGGCCACAGCAAATAACCATAGTACATCTCTGTCACGGATTAGAAATTTTCAGCTGATGGTCCATTGCTCTCTCTGTGAGAGATATACATGGATTCAAGGATCATAGCACACAAGATATAAGACACAATCTTGATATAGTAGTGTTGTTTCTTAACAAATGATTTGTCTTCTAGTCACTATGAGTTACAGTGGATAGCATAAAATTATAGCCCACACTTGTCTGCACCGCAAATGAATACACGGCATATTTGATGAAGGACCATTAGGAAAAGTCTTCATAGTGGTTATTCATGGTTCATTTGATATGGACAAACATCTAATCAATTGCCTGACAGATCATCATCAACAACCCTCCCTTGTCCATTCACACAGAAACATACTGCAACAATACTATTGCTTTTTTAAATTGTTTGGGTTGCCATTCATCCTTAATGGCACCTTACGCATGTAAAAGTGCAGGTGTGGGAACTGCCAGGGAAATTGCATGGTGCTTTTTCTCTGCTGCTGCATTTAAAAAATGGTGCAGGAACCTTTTGTTTGCATGAAACACAGGTAGAGCATCCCATTCAAATGAATGGGCTGCTGTGCCTGCGCAAACATGTCTTAGAGCTCTGTATATACCCCTAAAGGGCTTGTACACACCACAATTTCTGTGTTCTAGATGCAATTCTGTATACACGTTTACACATGTTTTTGATGTGGTTTTTATGTGTTCCAGTGCATTTTTTCCCTCTTTTTTTATTTTGACTATTGAAAATTCTTTATTTTCATTCAGGACAATGAGCGCTCCAGTGTGTTTACATGCATTTTGATGAACTCCTATGGAACAAAAATGCAGCAGGTTGTACTTTTGTTAAAGTGGTTGTAAACCTAGTTACACCACTTGTACCTACAGGTAAGTCTATAATAAGGCTTACCTGTAGGTACTGTAAATATCTCCTAAGCCTGCATGGTTTAGGAAATATTTACTGTATACGCTTGCGCCAATGTCATCAGCACATGGTCTGTGAAGAATCAGCCCTCCATGTCGTTCCTTCACTAGCAAGTGCCGTGACTGACAGCTCCAGCGCGCAAGTGCGGGAGTGACATCACGCAACTCTGGCCAGTCACAGAGCTGGAGTCCGTGGCCCTGGAAGGAAGTGGGGACAATACAGGCTTCATTTGCAGGTAAGTGCCACATAATGGGCTAGTATGCAATGCATACTAGCCCATTATGCTTTTACTTTGCAGGGGAAAGCAAGGGGAAAAACCCCATCAGGGTTTACTTCCTCTTTAAAGGCACTGGAACTTACTGGTGTGAACTAGGGCCATTGGAACACATGGCAAACACTGCATGCATTCTGGATGCATTTAAAAAATGCACTGGAAAGCATCTGCTGTGAACCAGCCCTGAATCAGATTCTTAAATGTATTTACAGCAGAACTCCAGACTACAAAGTTTATTAATGATAAGCTACATATATTCCTAAATATAGGAAGAAATAATAGCGCTCTAACAGACGTGTAAATCCGTGTCTAAAAACAATATGTACTAAGTGAAAAATACAATATTCACCAAGTGCTATCTTGATAAAAGCATTAATGAATAATGTGTAAATGCAATATACATCTAGCTAATCACCCCATCATGTGCTGCATGTGAGTGAGCAAAAGATATTAAACAGTCCATGTGAAAAATTAAAAATATATAAACTCAAAGTCCATATATAAACGTGACAAAAATGAAGGAATCTTGATGTTTAAAGTGTCTTTTCAGTGTCTTCCACCACACCAAGGTGTTAGGTGAACCCACTCCCTTCAGAAACACACTCACCGACTCCTGTTGCCAGCACTTTCATTCAAGGCAAACGCGCTTTTTACCACACACCAGGGTAATAAGATCAACCCGATATCCAGCAATGTGTATGAGGATCGCTCCACATGTAAAATAATAAGGTGCTCCAATAGTGTAAAACAGCAAAGCTAATTTATTAAAACCACTACAATCTTCAAATGAAATGATACACTCACATTTTACATGATTTAAACCAGCATAAACAAAGTGCAAATCACAGCAACTCCGAACACAATGGATAACACAGCTGATAGTGGACGGTCACGGCGGACCCGAGGTGTGCTAGTGCTAAATCCTCTGATCTCACCCCCTCCTCAATAGTCCTCCGCTAGATCGAATCACCTCTCGTGTAGTGCGGCTTCCAGCGTCACACGTCACACATCACAGCCACGCCCCAGACATGTTTCGTCACAGATCGACTTAATCATGGGATTCCCATGAAGAGCTCTTTCTTCAAACTGCCCTCCCCCATCACAGAGCTCTTCCCTTAACCCCCCCAACTACAAAGCTCTTACCCCTCCCAATACAGAGCTCTTCCCTCAAGCGCTCCCACTCATGTGCCTCATTAGCACCCTAGGGGGCACGCAGAGGCATGATCTGTCATCTGGACACAGCAGAAGACAGATCGTTGTACCAGGCAGGTCCTGGTACCAAGTGATCACTGTGACCAATCACAGCAATCACGTCAGTTGTACACAATGGCTTTAATTCATAGCCATTCATTGTAATGGCTGCGTTTGTTTCCTTTTTTAAGACTTTTTCTTCTGAATATGGAAGCATATTACATGTTCCACTCTTAAAACAAAGGTGGACTTATCCTTAGAGAAAAAAAGAAAAAAGGTCACTGAGCCCCAGCTTGTTCTATTGTAAAACTTAGACTTACTGGCCAGATCACTAGGTGGAAAGAAAGTCTAAAAAACAAAACAAACAAATGCAGCCATCACATCCAAGAATTGGTAAGCAGGGATATAATAGTAATGTAATAATGCTTGTTGTTGGGTTTAAAACCACTTTAAACAGTCTCCTGACAGGACGTGAAACAGTAGCCATGGCAGATAATGCTATTTCTATGGGGCCCAGAACTATTTTGCTATACAGTGGTTTAATGCTGGTAACCATAGCATTTGGTAAATAGATGTGTATATATAGGTAGATGAGGGTGGAGGTAAAGGTGGAATAATTATAACTCACACGGAGGCACCATCCCTAGTAAAAACAAAATTTGAAAAGACATGGGATGGGACTTTGCATGTGCCTCGGTGGAGTGTGAATAATAATTTATAACACAATGTTTTTTTAAAAAAAGATATACAAATACTTTACCATCCTTAGATGGGAATATTTAAAACATTAGAATCTGAATGAAAATATAATTTACTGTTAGGTTGACCCAGGTTGTGCGAGTCCTGGTATAGAATATCAAGGGTATGGCCTACGCGTTCACGGGAACCCTGCTTCGTCAGGGCCTTTTAGAACAGCACAAACAGCATGTAAATATTAAAGATGTCCTAAAGATACAAAATTATGAGATTAGCTATGCCATAAAACGATATTGGGTAAAATGTTAATGATGCATATGTAGAAAACTCCTACACCGTTGTAGGGTATTATATAATTACGCATTGGTACAGAATACTAATATAACAACATGAAGATATTCTTTTCAACAAAGATGCAGTTACATGTCATGTTTATTTATGTCCATCAGTGTCCTATAAACAGAGCAGTACTCCATATAAAGACAGAAAAAAAAACACAACCACCCACATAGTGGATTTTCAAGTTTTAAATACAGGGATTAGACATTATTAATGCTAAATATAACCGCTTGTAGCTTACCTTGAGGTTGGGTGCGTGGCATGTTGGTCCGGGAGGGACAGTAAGCCTGGGGAGCCCGTGGGGATACCTCGTCAAGCCCCACCGAGAAAAACACAGGGTGGACCCCTCTGTATATAAAATAATATAATATGGTATGGTATAATGCAGTATGATGGTGAAACCGTGAGTGTGAGGGAGAATGGGGAGAAAGAGGTGTAGACTTAATGTGAAATGTGAAACAATAAGAGGGAAGGAGTGTTGGGAGTGATGGGAAACTAAACTATAAAAAAAGGAGGGAAGATTAGAGGAAAAATAGAAAGAAAAAAAAAGTTAAAAATAAAAAGGGAGTGAAAGAAAGAGAAGGGAAGAAAGGGGAAGAGGGGAGGGGGGAAGGGGAAGGGGGGAGGGAGAAAGGGAAAGGAGGCAAAAAAGAGACGGGGGAAGGAAAAAGGAGGAGAACAGGGGGGGGTTGATAAGGAAGCTAATCTCGCAATTTTGTATCTTTAGGACATCTTTAATATTTACATGCAGTTTGTGCTGTTCTAAAAGGCCCTGACGAAGCGGGCTTCCCAAGAAACACGTAGGCTATACCCTCGATATTCCATACCAGGACTCGCGCAACAATGGATAACACAGCTGATAGTGGACGGTCACGGCGGACCCGAGGTGTGTTAGTGCTAAATCCTCTGATCTCACCCCTTCCTCAATGGTCCTCCGCTAGATCGAATCACCTCTCGTGTAGTGCGGCTTCCAACATCACATATCGCGCATCACAGCCACGCCCCCGACATATTTTGTCACAGATTGACTTAATCATGGGATTCATGGGAATCCCATGATTAAGTCGATCTGTGACTAAACATTTTTTGAGTAAAGGGCGGTGTAGTACTCTAATATCTACAATTACTGAAGCTACAATGAAACCCTGGGGCTTCATAGCAAAACCATTAGGGTCCCTTCCATCTAATCTCCATGTTAAAAGCAATTTCTCTAGTGATAAAGAACACCAGTTGCCTTTAGAGATTCCCAAACTCTATATACGCATCAAAATTTGAAAAGACAGGGTTTGGGACTTTGCATGTGCCTCGGTGGAGTGTGAATAATAATTTATAACACAATGTTCTTTTAAAAAAAGATATACGAATACTTTACCATCCTTAGATGGGAATATTTAAAACATTACAATCTGAATGAAAATACAATTTATTGTTAGGTTGACCCAGGTTGCGCGAGTCCTGGTATGGAATATCGAGGGTATAGCCTACGTGTTTCTTGGGAAGCCCGCTTCGTCAGGGCCTTTTAGAACAGCACAAACCGCATGTAAATATTAAAGATTTCCTAAAGATACAAAATTGCGAGATTAGCTTCCTTATCAACCCCCCCCCTTGTTCTCCTCCTTTTTCCTTCCCCCTTCTCTTTTTTGTCTCCTTTCCCTTTCTCCCTCCCCCCTTCCCCCCTCCCCCTCTTCCCCCCTCCCCCTCTCTTCCCTTCTCTTTCTTTCACTCCCTTTTTATTTTTAACTTTTTTTTTCTTTCTATTTTCCCTCTAGTCTTCCCTTCTTTTTTTTATAGTTTAGTTTCCCATCACTCCCAACACTTCTTCCCTCTTATTGTTTCACATTTCACATTAAGTCTACACCTCTTTCTCCCCATTCTCCCTCAAACTCACGGTTTCACCATCATACTGCATTATACCATATTATATTATTTTATATACAGAGGGGTCCACCCTGTGTTTTTCTCAGTGGGGCTTGACGAGGTATCCCCCACGGGCTCCCCAGGCTTACTGTCCCTCCCGGACCAACATGCCACGCACACAACCTGAAGGTAAGCTACAAGTGGTTATAGTTAGCATTAATAATGTCTAATCCCTCTATTTAAAACTTGAAAATCCACTATGTGGGTGGTTGTGTTTTTTTTTCTGTCTTTATATGGAGTACTGCTCTGTTTATAGGACACTGATGGACATAAATAAACATGACATGTAACTGCATCTTTGTTGAAAAGAATATCTTCATGTTGTTATATTAGTATTCTGTACCAACGCGTAATTATATAATACCCTACAACGGTGTAGGAGTTTTCTACATATGCATCATTAACATTTTTCCCAATATCGTTTTATGGCATAGCTAATCTCGTAATTTTGTATCTTTAGGACATCTTTAATATTTACATGCTGTTTGTGCTGTTCTAAAAGGCCCTGACGAAGCAGGGTTCCCGTGAATGCGTAGGCCATACCCTCGATATTCTATACCAGGACTCGCACAACCTGGGTCAACCTAACAGTAAATTATATTTTCATTCAGATTCTAATGTTTTAAATATTCCCATCTAAGGATGGTAAAGTATTTGTATATCTTTTTAAAAAAAACATTGTGTTATAAATTATTATTCACACTCCACCGAGGCACATGCAAAGTCCCACCCCATGTCTTTTCAAATTTTGTTTTTACTAGGGATGGTGCCTCCGTGTGAGATATAATTATTCCACCTTTACCTCCACCCTCATCTACCTATATATACACATCTATTTACCAAATGCTATGGTTACCAGCATTAAACCACTGTATAGCAAAATAGTTCTGGGCCCCATAGAAATAGCATTATTTGTCATGGCTACTGTTTCACGTCCTGTCAGGAGACTGTTTAAAGTGGTTTTAAACCCAATAGCAAGCATTATTATATTACTATTATATCGCTGCTTACCAATTCTTGCATGTGATGGCTGCATTTGTTTTTTTTAGACTTTCTTTCCACCTAGTGATCTGGCCAGTAATTCTAGGTTTTACAATAGAACAAGCTGGGGCTCAGTGACCTTTTTCTTTTTTTCTCTACGGATAAGTTCACCTTTGTTTTAGGAGTGGAACATGTATTATGCTCCCAGTCCTGCAGCTGCTCGTGGACCTGCTGCCTGTGTGTGACAGCAGTACAGGGAGAAGTTCACCAGGGAAAGACAGAGAGAAGAAAAAGTCTTAAAAAAGGAAACGAATGCAGCCATTACCTCTAAAGGTTGGTAAACTGCAATTTATTCAATTTTTGGCTTTAATACTGCTATTTTTGTTAAACACTATGGTTGGAAATATGTGTATACATTAGACAGAGTGATGATCAGTTCAACTACTTACCACATATATAAGATTTATGTTGTTTGTTAAAGGGTAAATCGAATTAAAAAAAAAAAAACCTGATATAACATATTTAGTGAATAAGAAATTTGGTAATTAAAGTAGAACAAAAATAGTATGTGCTTAATGGCATGTGCCTGGGTACTTACAGTGTTCTCCTAGTCCTCCTACAAAGTCCAACAAATACCATATGATCCGAACAGTGAAGTCCACCTAATTCAGTTTCCTGTGATGTGGCAACGATACTGCACTGCTTTTAAATTGAGAGCAGAGCTGCCACACTCATGTAGGCTGAGCCGGTTTTCGCCACATTGGGATGAGATGACATTGCAGGTGGCGTGGCTGTCAGCATTCTCACTACCGATTCACAAGCCTGTAGGTGGTGTTAGTGTGAGTAGGGCTCGGCTCAGAAGTGCATATTGTGCAAAGCACAGGGCCCAGAAAAGTGTGTATTGCACAGGGCTTAGCAGCGCATATTGTGCAGGGCGCAGATGTGTGTATCATGCAGGGCTCAGGAGTGCAAATTGCATAGGGTTTGGGGGGGGGGGGGCGCTGAGGAGTGCATATTGCACAGGGAGCAAAGTTTAAGAGTGGGTAACACAAAAGGTACAACCAAAAATTATCCAGTACAGAGCTCTACCCCCAAGCCCCCCCATTTACACCTTTTCAGCCACCACCTCCAAGCCCTTTAAGTGCAGCTAAATGCCAGGAGGCAGAGATTCCGATCACATGACCGCTGTAATTGGCAGTCATAGCGGTCACATAATCGGAGAGCTCCTTATCATAAGTATGCATCAGGAGCTTTCTGGTACCTGTTCGATAGTGTACTAGAAGCGCACAGTCAGTGCCCTATCCGCACAGTAAAGTGTTACCTAGGGCTGTATCACCCGCTGAGAGGCCGCATATATGCGTCAGCTTGGCAGGAACTGATTAAAGAGCTCTTTCTTCAAACTGCCCTCCCCCAGCACAGAGCTCTTCCCTTAACCCCCCCAACTACAAAGCTCTTACCCCTCCCCCCTCCCAATACAGAGCTCTTCCCTCAAGCGCTCCCACTCATGTGCCTCATTAGCACCCTAGGGGGCACGCAGAGGCATGATCTGTCATCCGGACACAGCAGAAGACAGATCGTTGTACCAGGCAGGTACCAAGTGATCACTGTGACCAATCACAGCAATCACGTCAGTTGTACACAATTTAATTCATAGCCATTCATTGTGTACTATTGTAATCTCTGTTATTGGTTACATTGATTACATGGTACAGGGACCAATCACCTGGACCTGTACCAAGTGATAACCATGGCCAATCACAGCTACCACAATAGTACACACTGGCTCATGAATGGATGCCATTCATGAAAATTATTGCTTATATTAGTGATCAGATCCTCACTGTAATAAGCAATCAGTGAAAAAAAAGGCAAAATGCCTCCCCAGAGCAGTGCAATGTTACTATGGTGACACTGTACTGCTCTGTTCACAGTATGTAAAAAAAACTGTAAAAAAAGAAAGAAAAATTGTACAAAAAAAATATTTTCTTTTTTTTGCATACTGTCACCAGTGTACCTGATCACCGCCACACTAATCATATGATAATGCTGTACTGCTCTGGTGACCTATGTAAAAATAAACTGTGGAAAAAAAACAAAACACATTTTATTTAGATTCTTCATTTTTTAAAAAATTGTAACACAAATTACAACTTCAAAAAACTCACCATGTCTCTTACTAAATACCTTGGGGCATCTACTTTCCAAAAAAAGGCCAATTTGAGGGGTATATGTACTTTCCTGGAATTGTAGGGCCCCAAAAAATGAGATAGCTCAATAGTACATCAAGGTTGATCAATTTCAAATATACAGTGGGGACAGAAAGTATTCAGACCCCCTTACATTTTTCACTCTTTGTTATATTGCAGCCATTTGCTAAAATCATTTAAATTTATTTTTTTCCTCAATAATGTACACACAGCACTCCTTATTGACAGAAAAACACAGAATTGTTCACATGTTTGCAGATTTATTAAAAAAAGAAAAACTGAAATTTCACATGGTCCTAAGTATTCAGACCCTTTGCTGTGACACTCATATTTAACTCAGGTGCTGTTCATTTCTTCTGATCATCCTTGAGATGGTTCTACACCTTCATCTGAGTCCAGCTGTGTTTGATTATACTGATTGGACTTGATTAGGAAAGCCACACACCTGTCTATATAAGACCTTACAGCCCACAGTGCATGTCAGAGCAAATGAGAATCATAAGGTCAAAGGAACTGCCTGAAGAGCTCAGAGACAGAATTGCGGCAAGGCGCAGATCTGGCCAAGGTTGCAAAAACATTTCTGCTGCACTTAAGGTTCCTAAGAGCACAGTTGCCTCCATAATCCTTAAATGGAAGACGTTTGGGACGACCAGAACCCTTCCTAGAGCTGGCCGTCCGGCCAAACCGAGCTATCGGGGGAGCAGAGCCTTGGTGTGAGAGGTAAAGAAGAACCCAAAGATCACTGTGGCTGAGCTTCAGAGATGCAGTTGGGAGATGGGAGAAAGTTGTAGAAAGTCAGCCATCACTGCAGCCCTCCACCAGTCGGGGCTTTATGGTAGAGTGGCCCGACGGAAGCCTCTCCTCGGTGCCAGACACATGAAAGCCCGCATGGAGTTTGCTAAAAAACACCTGAAGGACTCCAAGATGGTGAGAAATAAGATTCTCTGGTCTGATAAGACCAAGATAGAATTTTGTCCAATACAGTCCCAACAGTCCAATACAGTCCCAACAGTGAAGCATACTGGTGGCAGCATCATGCTGTGGGGGGGTTGTTTTTCAGCTGCAGGGACGACTGGTTGCAATCGAGGGAAAGATAAATGCAGCCAAGTACATGGATATCCTGGACGAAAGCCTTCTCCAGAGTGCTCAGGACCTCAGACTGGGCCGAAGGTTTACCTTCCAACAAGACAATGACTCTAAGCACACAGCTAAAATAACGAAGGAGTGGCTGCATAACAACTCCGTGACTGGTCTTGAATGGCCCAGCCAGAGCCCTGACTTAAACACAATTGAGCATCTCTGGAGAGACCTAAAAATGGCTGTCCACCAACGTTTACCATCCAACCTGACAGAACTGGAGAGGATCTGCAAGGAGGAATGGCAGAGGATCCCTAAATCCAGGTGTGAAAAATTTGTTGCATCTTTCCCAAAAAGAGTCATGGCTGTATTAGATCAAAAGGGTGCTTCTACTAAATACTGAGCAAAGGGTCTGAATACTTAGGACCATGTGATATTTCAGTTTTTTCTTTTTTAATAAATCTGCAAAAATGTCAACAATCCTGTGTTTTTCTGTCAATATGGAATGCTGTGTGTACATTAATGAGGAAAAAAATGAACTTAAATGATTTTAGCAAATGGCTGCAATATAACAAAGTGAAAAATTTAAGGGGGTCTGAATACTTTCCGTCCCCTCTGTATATACCATATTTTGTAGACTCTATAACAGGGGTCTCAAACTGGTGGCCCTCCAGCTGCTGCGAAACTACAAATCCCATCATGTCTCTGCCTGTGGGAGTCATGCTTGTAACTGTCAGCCTTGCAATGCCTGATGGGACTTGTAGTTTTGCAACAGCTGGAGGGCCGCCAGTTTGAGACCCCTGCTCTATAACAACATTTACACAGACTATATAATATACACTGATTTGGGTTATTTTTTTTTTAACCAAAGAAATGTAGCAAAATACAATTTTCCTACATTTTTTAGGAAAGATTATTTATTTACAAAATTTTATAATAGAAACTATGAAAACATGGTTTTTGTTTTTTTTAAATGTGCCGTATTTTTTGTTTATATGGCAAAAACAAAATACCTCAGTGGTGATTAAATACCACCAAAAGAAAGCTCTATCTGTCTGAAATTTTTTTTTATTTGAGTATAGTGTTGCATGACTGAGTAATAAGCATTCAAAATGTGACAGCACTATAATCTGAAAATTGGCCTTGGCAGTAAAGTGTCCAGTATTAAAGTGGTTAAATACCCTCTTATGCCCCAGTTGACAGGTTAGCCTAAAGCTGACCATACACTAGTAGATTACTGAATGAAAAATCTTAGCATATTCAATGACTTGATGAAGGTGAAGGTGAAAGTATTTAAAATGTCTTTGCTTTTGGACTAAATGGACTTTCCTGAATGAAAACCCACATACATTTTTAGAAATTAATTTGTTCAAGAAATATTTGCCATTCTGCTCGTTCCAATTTTCTCGTCACCATGGTTGAAAAGGACTGTTGATTTGACCCCACTAACAATTAGATCAAGGGTCTCCAAAAGTTCTATACCCCAACATCAGTGGCAGTAAAAGAAAAAATGGATAGTGCCTTTGGTCAGTAGGAGGAAGAATAGTGCCCCCTCACTGGTGTCAGTGGAGGGAATTATGCTTTACTGTTGGTGCCATTGGAAAGAATGGTACCTCATCACTGGTGTCAGTAGGAGGTATAGTGCCTCATATCAATGGGAGTAATAGTGCCCCCAGGGCCGGATAAATGCAAGCAAAGGGCCACAGTTTGGAGTCCACTAGATAGGATAATCAAACATTCTTAAAGTGGAGCTCCACCCAAAAGGTTAAACGCTGCTTGTTTGCACCCCCCCTCACGCCCGTTACCTGTTCCTGGTAAGATCGCCCCACGGCGATCTACGTCATGTCTGGCCCCTTCTTCTTCCCCCCGCTACCTTCTGAGACCTGTGTGTGTCCCAAAAGATGGTGGGACCATTCAGAAAGTGCAGTGCCACTCGTGAATGCACAGTAGGAAGCTGTCTGTGAGTCCTGAAGGCTTCATTGCTGGTTTCCCTTACTTGCAATTCCAGCGCCTGCACCCAAAGCCGATGGACGAATCAACTTGGCGTGCCAACATTGCGGGATTGCGGGTACAGGTAAGTGTCCTTGTATTAAAAGTTAGCAGGTACACTATGTGTAGCTGCTGACCTTTATTTATTTTTTATCCTCAGACTGGAACTCCGCTTTAAATCAAAACATTTTGAACAAACTTCTACCAGTGTATGGCCAGCTTTGGTATCACACTATGAAGATTGGATGCTATAGCCATGCAAATGTAACCAAGGTCAAGGACAGAGACAGTTTACCCAGTTTGAGTCAGTATACCTAAACCTAAGAACTTGTAAAGCAAGTAAAATATTGCCCTCCTACATTATGTGTTGGGAAAACTTGGACTGTGGGTATTAGTGTGCTACTCATGGCAGCCAGTGCTCCATTTTTTGGGGAGGGTGGCAAACAATAAACCACCCACTACCCCCTGTTCGGTCGATCGAACAGTCAAACAGTCAAACAAAACCCTCCCCCCCATCGCTCGATTGTCTGCCCACCAGCCCTGCACTTAGCCCATCTAGGTCGCGGGCAGCTTCAGGCTCCTTCCTGCGTCTCCTCCTCCTCAGCGACTTCAACCTGTTTCTCTTTCTCCTCAGCGGCTTCCTTCTCAACGGCCATTACAATCATTTCTCCTCTTGGCCAATCAGGTCTTAAGACCGGCTTCCTGATTGGCCGGAAGGAGAATCAGGAAGACAATAGCAAATATGAATTAATCTGCGCCCTGAGCTCACCCTTTTTTTAAGCCAATTACAGCCTCAGGCTCTAATCATTTGCTTAAAAAAATGTATGTATGCATGGATTAGGGGGCAGCGCCCCTTATAGACAGGCCGCCATTGGTGCTACTCTTGCTTTAAACAAGCCTGAGCCCATTTTGGCTATGCAGGAATTTGGCTTCAAAACTGAGTGCAGTAACACATGACAAACAACCACAAAGCAGCATACAAGCTTTATTGTCTCTTTAATATTATGTCATTGAATAAGCCTGAACCTTTTTTTGGCTTGCACGTTCAATATATACCGTACGATATAGCCTAACCATTGTTATCTGCCCAAGCACTTTAGGGAATACAGTGGATAGCTTGTAACTTCCCAGTTAATTTGATTTATGTGAATGACATATTCCATATTTTCAGTAATACATTGCCCTGCATTCAGCTGATTATTTCCATGTGTTCCAATATGTAATTTACAATCTGCTTCCCAATCTGACTCTTTTATAGCATCATAAAACATTATGAGAAAACACTATTCAATGTTTGCATGTATATGAAGAAAAATTAAAACCAAGCACATTATAATGAAAGATGTCACAGTTTATAGGAGGCCATAGGGTCAGGCAACGAGCAAAGAGATGGATGAACGCTGCATTTTTTTCCTCGTTGCGATCTTGACAAGTGTTTCACGATTCTGTCTATGCAAAGAATTCTCTCTGCTCTTCTGAAGCCACAGCCCTCAAAAGAAAGGAAGAGAAAAACTGGTCAGTCTGCCAAGAATCAGTAAACCCGATTTTTTTTTTTTTTTTGATGTCATAATGTAGAGTATAAGATATAGGCAGTATAAGATAAGGCATGTATATCCTTATAGATAACCCCTATGGCAGTAGTTTAGAAAGGATGACATTGGGTTTACATCCACTTTAAGTATAAACATTGTAACAATCTGTCAAAGTAAAAGACTTCAGTGTAAATGAGGAAAGTTTTTTTCTTTTGATGTCATAATGTAGCGTATAAGATTTCCTATCATTTGAGCCCAGTCTTGCCACACAGAGTTAATCCATCTCTGAGCAATCCTCCTTTTGTTCAGTGAGATAAAACTTGACAAACAGAGAAAAACTTTGTCAAATCCTCCCCCTTGCTGTGAGTGACAGGTGATTTACATATCTCGTGCACTAGCCTAAGACATGCATTATTTTTTAATTCCCACCCGCAATCCTTTCTTTAGCAGCTCTGCAAGGATTGGCTGTTCCACACCTCAGCATGATTTGGCATGCTGAAGTCATGTGGTTACTTTCCTGTGTTTTCACTGGATGTTAGAGATCATAGCAGAAGTTCAGTGTAAGAAATACACAGGAGAAAATGCATATTGACAAGGGGAGTGTAGAGGTGGGCGGGGAGTCTACTGACATCACACTGAGGTATAGGGGTGGAGGTGCTGCGCTAACCAGAAGAAAGCTGTAAATCTCTATCTGTGGTCAGATTTACAGCTTTCTTCTGGTTAGCGCAGCACCTCCACCCCTATACCTCAGTTTGATTTTGGGCTTATGTCTGACCCTTGCTTCGGTGCATGCAGCTGTCCAGTCGCATACGTGCATTTTTACTATTTTTCTGAGTTCTTGTTTTCTTTTCTTTTTCCAATTGGGTAGCGCAGGAATATTCTTATTACATTCTACTGATATCACAACTCCACCCGCCGAGCTCCAGACAACAGACCCACCCACAAAATCTGCAGTTTTTCAGCTCTAACAGACAGAGGGGAGACAATTGACAGATAAAGATACATGCAAGAGGCATGTATATCCTTATAGATAACCCCTATGGCAGTAGTTTAGAAAGGATGACATTGGGTTTACATCCACTTTAAATACTAAACCTTTTTCTGACATTTGTTGGTTTTAAGTTAAAATCATTTTTTTTTTTTGCTAGAAAATTACTTAGAACCCCCAAACATTATATATATTTTTTTTAGTAGAGACCCTAGAGAATAAAATGGTCATTGTTGCAATATTTTATGCCATACTGTATTTGCGCAGCAGTCTTTCAAATGCAATTTTTTTGGAAAAAATTACTTTAATTAAAAAAAAACAAAAAAAAACAACTAACCAGTAAAGTTAGCCCAATTTTTTTTTGTATAATGTGAAAGATTTTGCGTCGCGAGAAACATGATCTTTTTATTCCAAGCAAAAAAATTGTGATTCTCATTTTGGCCAGAATCGTGCAGCTCTAATATATAAATATAAATATAAATATAAATATATATATATATATATATATATATATATATATATATATATACACACAGCAATCAAGGAACTACAGAAGTTGATACATATATATGAACTTTTTTATTTATGAATTTTATGGATTTTTAATGTTATATTTTCACTGTGTTTAGATTTATATAATCGCATAAATGAGAATTTGTAGCGCTGCACTATTTATATAATCAACATACGCAATATTACCAAAATGGCATCCCGATCGTAGTCCGTAGAATTCAATGTTGAGTTGGCCCATTCTTTGCAGCTATAACAGCTTCAACCCTTCTGGGAATGCTGTCCACAAGATTTAGGAGTGTGTCTATGGGAATGTTTGACCATTCTTCCAGAAGCGTATTTATTAGGTCAGGCACTGATGTGGATGAGAAGGCCTCCGCTCTAAATCATCCTAAAGGTGTTCTATCGGGTTGAGCTCAGGACTCTGTGTAGGCCAGTCAAGTTCCTCCACCCCGTACTCGTTCATCCATGTCTTTATGGACCTTGCTTTGTGCACTGGTCCACATCATTTGGTGGAAGTGGGAATATGGTGTGGGGTTGTTTTTTCAGGGGTTGGCCCCTTAGTTCCAGTGAAGGGAACTCTTAAGGCATTGGCATACAAAGACATTTTGAACAATTTCATGCTCCTAACTTTGTGGGGACAGTTTGAAGATGGCCCCTTCCTGTTCCAACACGACTGCGTACCAGTGCACAAAGCAAAGCCAATAAAGACATGGATGAGTGGGTCCTGACCTCAACCCGATAGAACACTTTTGGGATGAATTAGAGCGGAGACTGTGAGCCAGGCCTTCTCGTCCACACCAGTGCCTGACCTCACAGGTGTGCTTCTGGAAAAATGGTCAAACATTCCCATAGACACACTCCTAAACCTTGTGGGCAGCCTTACCAGAAGAGTTGAAGCTGTTATAGCTGCAAAGGGTGGGCCAACTCAATATTGAACCTTACGGACTAAGAATGGGATACCATTAAAGTTCATGTGCGTGTGTAAAGGCAGGCATCCCAATTTTGGTAATATAGTGTGTGTGCGTGTGTATATATATATTACACACACACACATACATACACATACAGTGGGGAAAATAATAATTTGAGCCCCTGCAGATTCTGTAAGTTTGCCCACTTACAAAGAAAAGAAGGGTCTATATTTTTTATCATAGGTGTATTTTAAATGATAGCCCAAAAAAACAGAAAAAACACATCATACAAATGTTATAAATTAAATTACAGTTCAGTGAGTAAAATAAGTATTTGATCCCCAAGCAAAACATGACTTTGTACTTGGTGGACGTTTCTTGTAGTTGATGACCAGGTTTGCACACATCTCAGGAGGGATATTGGTCCACTCTTTACAAACCTTCTCTAAATCCTTAAGGTTTCTTGGCTGTCGCTAGGCAACTCGAAATTCCAGCTCCCTCCATAGACTTTCTATAGGATTAAGGTCTGGGGACTGGCTAGGCCACTCCATGGCCTTAATGTGCTCCTTCTTGAGCCACTCCTTTGTGGCCTTGGTGGTATATTTTGGGTCATTGTCATGTTCTTCCATCTTCAATGTTCTAGCCAAGGGAAGGAGGTTCTTGTGACAGACTCACCCAGGACAGAGGCTTTTGGAGAGAACTGGGAAACCTTTGTTTCAGCTCCCCATGTCCCTCTTATGTCTAAGTCACCCTGTGTCTATTAGGGGCACAGGGTGACCAAGCAAATGGAACAGTAATATTTATCCACAATATCTCCCAGGAAATATACAAAGACTATTCCTGGTTTATTTGATTCTGAACTATACTTGTTAATTGAAAGAGCCAATCACAATGGTCTCTGTACAATTTGGGAGATGGATAGTCTGCTACTGGTGGGCACCTGCTATTATGAGAAGATGTCCTGTGTTTATACTTATGATAATGTGGATTGTGTCTTCTGAGCTAGAAGATGGCAAGGCTGACCTGAAAGGTCAAACCTCTGAGTCACCTAGGCTGGTTAAATGATTAATTAGCTCATGTTAATCTATGTTTTTGGTTACAGTTTGTATTGTTAAAGTAAAATGATCAAGAGAGGGATTATCTCCTCCTCAAGTGTATATAAGACTGTATTCTTGTTCTAATAAACAGTTCTATTTCTGGTGTAATCCAAAACTGGTGTTGCCTGGTTCTTGGGGTAACTTAGCCAGATCCACTGCTCTTGTGTTCCAGAGCTTAGAAAGCGATATACTTTTCTCGTCCAAGATTTTACAATACATAGCCCCATCTATTGGCCCCTCAATGAGGTAAAGTCAGACTGTACCTTTAGTGGAAAAACAGCCCCAAAGCATAATGTTGCTACCTCCGCGCTTGACTGTAGGGATGGTGTTCTTAGAGTCATAGTCAGCATTTTTCTTCCTCCAAACACAGTGCAGGCATACTCTAAAGCATCGAGCAGTATCTTTGCTTGATTAGCTGCATTGGAGGACAGGGGAGCCATAGACCCCCTGATGCCTCTATAAAGAGAACCTGCCATCTATCCAATACCATCACATAAAGGGCCGGTGCAAGGATTTTTGTCTACACAGGCACATTCTGGCGTCTTGTCGCCTATGCAGCCTCATGCTGGCACCAGCTCTGATCAGACCCTCCGTGCTTCCCTCATGCAAATACTTCTAGGACTGTCAACCTCCCATCTCTCTGTACTGACAAAACATGGAAGATTTACTGACGGGGCACTTTTTTTTACTGGCATCCTAAATTATGACAGAAACGCCTATTAGAAACTGAGACAATCAATATTTAAACAGCATAAACAATATGTAAACATTAACAATACTCATAACAAGTAATTTGCTGGCTTTACAATAAAAATCTAAAAACAAAATGTGAACATGACTAGGAATATGAAAGACAAAAATCTATGCCTAGTAACTGTATACACTGCAAACATACCACAGTTCTTATACCCACAAAATAACCCTAATTACTTCACCACATATGACATCCTCACAGACAAGCAAAAACCTTGGAAAAAAAGGATCATTTTCTTTTTTTACAAATATGACATTTCCATTACATATGCTTTGATGCACACAAAAAGGACTGACTGGTTGAGCCTACCTTAAAGAAGAACTCCATTAAAACCTGTAACTGTTGGGACAATGAACAATTGGGGGCAGGGTATCAGACACAGACACTGCACCCACTGAAACTGCACCCAAAGATACTGTACCTGCACACCCACAGATGCTGCACCCATACACGCTGCACCCACACTCTTTTCGATTTGTCACAAGACCCCCATCTTGCCCTCTCTGAAGGCAGACAAATCCTCTGGTCCCTCTCCAGTTCAGGAGAACATCATAAGTCACAGCTGAGGGTACACACCAGCCACTTACACAGCATGCAGTGGAGAGTCTCCCTCCCTTACTTCAGCTAGGGGTTGCTAAGACACATATGCTCAGGAATCTGGCGCTGCTCAGGGTACACAGCGGTAGGTTTAGAAGTGGCTTGAAAACAGCATGCAGGAAGCCTGGCTTTTTGCCGAGGAAGTGCACAGCCTGCCACTCATAGCAATGATCCTCCACTAACGACCCGCCCATTCCAGTGAATACCTAGCACACCCACAATTACTAGCTCCAATTGTGACAGTAGTTGGACAGGTGGGGTGGAGGAAGTCTATGACTAGAGGTAGGAGTTAGCTGTCATTGGTCGGAGCTGTGCCTGTTCTAATATGCTGCTGAGGAAGTGAGGAAAAAGTGAGCAGAGCTGTACCTGTCAGCTGGGTGTCAGGACTGCACTAATACACAGGAAGGTGACAGGCTGCAGAGAGGTGTGTTCAACTGACCCCCCCCCCCCCAATACTGGCCGCCTAAGCGGCCTTATGTTTGTGCCGGCCCTGATCACATAGGGGTCTTGTTAACCCCCTTGTCTAAGCAATACATTTTAATGTAAAAATAAATAAATAAATAAAGCACTCCTGTCATCCTTCATGCTTGCGAATGCAAATGTGCACATGTATGTAAAAAGCAATTGTGCCATACATGTGAGGTATAGTTGCAAACATCAGAGTGAAAACAATTATTCTTAGGCCATAATTCACAGATACAGTAACTCTACACTGATAAATGGCTTTTAAAGTATGCCCTATGGATAATTTTGGGTTCCACAGTTTCTTGCCATTTCTAGGGTGCACACAAATTTAAAGTGATTGTAAAGGAAACATTTTTATTTAAAAAAAATAACAACCATGTCATACTTACCTGTTCTGTGCATTGGTTTTGCACAGAGCAGCCCCGGTCCTCCTGTTCTCCGGTCCCCCGCCGGCACGCTGGGCCCCTTCCCGAGTGCCCCCATAGCATAGAATGCATAAAGGTAAAAAACCTTCAGCCTTTACAACCACTTTAAGATTTGACGTTTCGTATATATTTACTCTGCCTAATCCAATCTTTTTTATTCTACCAAAAGAATTGGGAGAATTTAAGTTGTGTGAAGCAAAATTACTTTTGTGTATTTTATTTCTTAAAAAGTTGTGTAGTTCCTGTGCGATATAAAAAACGTCAACTGCCATCAGTTCACAAAATACATACTGTTTGGTAGTTTAAAGCAATTTTCTATCAAAAAATTGTTTTGTCTGCGAAATTTCAAAAAATCGCCTGGTAGACAAGTGGTTAAACAGTGACTGAATTTTTCTTTTTTTGTTAGGCTTTTTTTCCTTTCATTTTCATATGGTGGTCCTGCCAGTAACACACTGTCTAAGGCTGCATTCACACCTGAGCGTATCGTTTTCCGCAGTCTCGCGTTTTACTGCGATTATTTTACTGCGTTTTTGCCGCGATTATGTACAGGTCAAAAGGTCACCAATGTAAAAAGCAGAAAAACGCCCAAATCTGCCCGAATTAAGCTACAAAAAAAGCTCCAGAACTTTTTTGAGCTTCAGGCATTTGGCTTCAGGCGACATAGAGTGGAGATGTGAACCATCTTCATAGAGAATAATTGATTTTTTTTCTCCTCCAGTGTTTTGGAGCTTCAGGCTTCAAGCTACAAAACGCTGAGGTGGGAATGGGGCCAGGATGTCTGCACTATGGATGGAGAAGCAAAGAAGACACCTTTGGACAGCAGCATTAACAATCTACCTCCAGGGTAGCGTTAGATGTGCTAGCAGATTTAAATGGACTTGGCTAACAAATAAAAGTCAAACTTCAGCTAACATTTTTTAGGGAATTACAGCAACATGTTTGTTTCTTTTGGAATAAATGTTTTATATAAATAAATAAAAGCTGGCCACCGTAAGCCCTCGTCAGTGTTAAATAGTTTGTCCCAACCTCCAACTGTAACTATTGCTGCACAGCTTGGTTTGTTAACTGCTTGCCACCCAGGTAATGCATATGGGCGATCACAAATAGACTTTAATGTCCACACATACATCCATGGGTGGTATTCTCCCAGGACAGTGATTCAGCTATCAAACACAGCTCTCGAGCTCTATTATTGATCAGAAGCCAGTGGGACTGTCTACGATCATGTGACCAAGGTGACAGCCAATCATAGTGATCACGTGATTAGCTGGCTGGGGAGGAAGAGGTTAAAGGAAAGTAAAAAATAGCATACTTGCAGAATCACCAGTTGAAAATAAAGGAAAAAAGAAAATGAATGCAGCCATCGATGAATTTTGTTTTTGAGTTTAATGCTGCTTTTGAAAGGTTTAAAGCGATATTAAATCCAGAAATGTAATATATTGCAGCTTACTAATCCTAAAATGCGATGGCTGTATTCATTTTCTTTTTTTAGTCTTTTATCCCCATTTTCACCTGATAAACTGGTAAGTAGCACACCTCCTTGTATTAGAGCGCCCTAATTCTGGCTGAAGGAGCAACAGAGACACAATTGGAAAGCAGCACTGACAGTCTTGGGGGAAGGTAGTGTTAGATTTCCAAGCAGATTTAGATATATTAACAAATTGAAGCCAAACTCTAGATAACACTTTATGATCAGTTACAGCAACAGTTTTGTTCCACTTGGAATTACATAACTAAAATTTGACTAATGTAAGCACCCCTGCCAATATTACATAGTTTGTATAGTATGAACTCTTTAACTGCTACATCTGCAGGACAGCTTGTTTGGTTGAAAAACAACAGACTTCCTGGCTGGATCAATAGGTGAAGTTAAAAGCAAAAAAGCTTATAAAAGAAAACGAATGCTGCCACTACATCTAAGAACTGGTAAGCAATCTAAATTGTTTTGCTTTTGGGTTAATACCGCTTTAAATGAAAAGCACAAATATTTATGACTTTAATATAAAATAGTTAATTTCAAGCAAACAAAGAGAATGTTAATGGTAATAAAACAAATACGCTAGTATTAAAATAAAATGAAAGTGTTCCATGTTATATTGCAAATCTATTGGATACTTAAGTGAACAAATAATATTATTTCTTTCACTTAGGTTACAGCTGGAGGGGACAGCAAAAGTTTATTATCCCCTTTAAATCAAAACATTACAGTTATCTTTGTATTATCTCCTCTAGCACAAAAACAACACTGTACGTACTCATCTTTGACAGCATATTACTAGATCAGCGGCAGCTGCTTACTGGCCTCCTGGGCAGCAAACCTTTTATGCTGCAACATGCAAATTAGTCAATTGCCTACAAAAGTTTCAGAATGGTTTCTGGGGAGAGAGAGAATAATGTGTGAGAATATCAGACGGTTCTGATTGGAGATGCTCCTGCTAAAGGCAGTGTCATAATTTCCACTTAATACCTTTTTGTTGTTAGTGAAGCTTCGAGTGATTTTCATAAGCAAGTTCACTTGCCATGGCAAGATATTGACACGCCTGGGTGATTATGTATAAATGAGCCAGCTTAGCCTCTGGACTAAATTGCAGATAAGTGAAAATAATTTGATTCTTTTTAAATACAAAAAGTTTTTTACAGAGAGGAAGAAAACAAACTTATGTTATAAGGCAAAGTACAGCAACTTTTTGCAAATTCGCAATTTAGAATTATACATAGAGATTAAAAAAAAATATATTGTGTGGCTCATTATGTTTGCTATCGATTGATGCAGAAAGCTTGGGGTTTAAGGCGGACCAATTGGAATTGTTTAAGACCTTATATACTTTTTTTTACATGCTGCTGTGACCCAGCTTGCTGTTAGAGGGTAGCTACGTTTATTCTCCATGGTCACACTGTATATAGGAACATAGCCGCCCTCTCTTTCTCACTCCCAAGATGGACTACTAGGGACTATGGGAATTTTAGTGTGCACAGACCAGTGCACATGACTGCATTTACCATGCACTGCTCATTCAAAACAAAGGGAAGTGAGTGGAAAAAAGGAGGTCTTGGAGCTCAGTGAGGACGATACAAGGAGGGAAAAAAAAAACATTGAGACATAATTTAATGAAAAATAGATTACAGAGTGATTAAAGTGTTACTAAACCCACAACAGTAAAATCAGTCTGTGTATGCAGTAAAGCATGCTTGTTATACCCACTGTGGAACCTAACGGGTTAATCCTCTGCATTGTATAAAAAGGCTGCCTTCTCTGATCCTCCCCTTATTTTACTGTCCCCAATCCATCTGCTGATAAAACAGAGGCTTGGAGGCACTCTGCACATGCTTAGTTTGGTGTGTATTGCTAGAATATTTTTTTTTTCTTGGGAGATTGCAGCTGATCAGCACAGGGTCAATCAGCACTGTCCAGACAGAGGGTCAGGGGTCCTGCAGCCTCACAGGACAGTCCGGGGAGAATGACAACTCCTCCTACAAGCTTTAACCAGACACTGAAGTCATAAGACTACTATATATAGCTGAAGAGAAAAGGTATTTAGCAGTTTATATTTACTAAAATAGATGCATTTCCAAGTTCTGAGTACTGTAGGAGACCAGATCTAGTGACTGCAGGGTCCTGGGTTTAGAAACACTTTAAGCTTTGGTTCTCCCTATAAACCGCATGTGAATCGTACAATAACTGCACGGCATTCCTGTTCAATTCACATGTTATTCAGTGCGGTGTGATTTGAGCCCATTAGTATTGAATGGGCTCAAATCACTCCCATTAAGCCTTGGTTCTCACTATGAACTGCATGTAAATTGCACAAGAACCGCACTGCATTCCTATTCAATGCAAATGCGATTTAGTGCGGTGGGATTTAAGCCTAATATTTTGAATCGGTTTAGATCGCACCAAAGTCATGTATGCAGCAATTTTGGATCTGCACTGCAACCGGATCACATGGTATTTTTATACCATGTAATCCAGTGTGTTCTGGTGCTGGCAAACGCACTGAGTTTGGGGTGTTGTTAAGATTGCACTGACACCTGCAGCGGATCGCAGTGCAGTGCAGTGCAGTGTGTTTTGAATGCGGTGTGGCAAACGCACTTGGATCGCGGGGTTTTCCCACACCATATTCGTGTGAACTTAGGCTAAGTAGTGGATGTGTACAGATTATTTTTTATGGAGGATTTAATTTAGTGCCACTGATGGGATCAAGTTGCCTTGCAAGGGAGGGGGCTCCCAATGTTCAAGACATTAGAGGATACATTGCAAGGGGAAGGCAGCAAATCCCCCCACCTCTTCCTCATCCTGTCCCCCAAAAGGTATGTGGGGAGACCTACTGGAATCTGGAGGCCCCCTTTAAAATAAGTGAGCTCCCAGGTATCTGCCCCCCCCCCCAGGGGAATGAGTATGCAGTAAATGATGTTGACCTCTTTAATGTAAAAAAGGTCAATGATCGATTTAAACCTCTATTCTCTCCTTTCTCTGGCGGCTCCTTAGGTGTAGATAAACGATCATTCCTCAAAGAACTGCTTATATTTGGGCACAGATGCCAGATCTGTTCTGTAATGTCTCCACAATGCAACCAAAAAATAGTGATCACATATAGTGTTGTACTGTTGCTTAAAAAACGAATCACAACAAATATAAATAAAATGCTCACATTAAAAAGTAGGAAGCTCCTAACGACATCAGATTAACAATGTCTACATACAAATGTATGTAGAGGCGCAACATCCGGTCCCGAATTTTTGGTCAGTGGAACACATGGGCAAGAGCGGTGTGGCGGCGTTCTTACAACTTTACACAGGCAGGTGATATCAGTGCCGATATATGGGCATGTTTTAATGTGAGCATTTCATTTATATTTGTTGCCATTAGTTTTTTAATAAAAATACTACACTATATACGATCACTATTTTTTGGTTTGTATGGTGGAGTCATTAGAAGTCAGATCTGGTATCTGTGTCCAAATAGAAGCAGTTCTTTGAGGAAGGATCGTTTATCCACACCTAAGGAGCCAGTATGGAGAAAGGAGAGAATGGAGACACAAACGTTTAAAGTGATCATTGACCTTTTTTCAATAAAGAGGTCAACATCATTTGGTGAGTGATTCATTCATATAAGCACATTGGGTGTGAAGTAATCATCACAGTGGAAGAGATACACATTTATTAATTTGGAATACATTATAAGTTTTTTTCATATGGACACTGTATAATATGGACACTGTATTAGGTATTAATGGTCTATTCACACTGGTTTTGGTCATCGGCTTTATGAATTTTGGTTTATCATTGTAACAGAGATAGGGTGTAGGATAGGGTGGGATATTCACATTTCATATTAGTGCCCCCTATATTTTCTTTATTCACCTTTAAGTGGAGTTACTCACTGTTAAAGGAAGCATTACGAAGTACACGGTTCAGCAGGCACATATCAAGAATTAGATGTTTGGGTAAAGTATGGTATGGGGTAAGTATTTGCGTATGGTAAGGCCATAAGCTAAAATATACAGAGATTTAAATAAATTGTTATTATCATTTAAAAAATTGTAAACACTTTAGTTGTGGGCTAAACCTTTGGCCAAAATGTTTTCAGAGAAATTTACAGTATATTTTGAAATTAGAGCACGTTATATTATAGTACAGTAAACAGGTGGGTGAATGATATGAATGCACAACACTGCAAAAACCTAAGGGCACGTGGTTTACAGATCATTACAAGACAAAATGTCAAGAAAAGCACAAAGATCAAATACAAGCATAAAAAACACAACTACAAAGAACATTATATGACACAATCTAAACTAAAGTAAAATGCACCAATAAAAACAAAACATAAAAAATACACCCTAGAAATAAATTTAGGTTTCTTTTTTTTTTTTTTTTAATTTATAACAGGTACTTACTGTATATAGCGTTTCAATTTACACAGTGCTTTCAACCTAATTTTTCCTAAGCACTTCAATAGGTGTAAAGCCGACCCCAAAATCCCTCCACCCTTCAGCAATAGACATATGCGGATCAAGTTTGCTCATAAATTACTTATATTTTATCAATCACACTACATTCTAGATCAGTGTTTCTTAACCTTTTTACCGTGGAAAAAGTCTGAGACCTCGGGGAACTCCTAAAAAAAAAAAAATCAGATCTACAGCTCAGGGAACATTGGATCTGATCATCGAGCTGTAGATATAGCCACAATTATTGTAGAAATACCTTTAAATAATAGAATAAATATTAGAACTCACCTGACACCAACACTATGGTGTGAACAGGGCACATAGAAATCAATAGTTTTCTTTATGTCCTTGCAGATTTTTCATCAGTTTTTTCGCACATATGCTGTGAACGAGGCCTTACTGAACTAAATCAAAACTCCCAAATATTGTGATTCATAAATAGGACAGCAGAATACCGGAACAGTTGGGCCTTGTTCATAACATGGTCTTTTGGGGGGAGGTACATAGAAAACATCCTCTTGCTATGGGATGGTGACCTTATATCGCTGAATTAATTCTTTGAACAGCTTAACGCTAATTCCCTAGGGATCTCTCTAACACATGAAGCTACCTCTTGAAATGTAGCAAACGAACTTGACAGTATTATTAGTGAGGTGGGAAGTACAGACAGAGCTCTTTTTCTCGGTGGGGTCACTGAGAGAAGGAGGGCAGACAAGGATTTTAGGTTTTATTTTATCATGAGGGCATCCCATCAATATCTAGACATCAAAAAGATCATGTTTCTAAAGAAAAAATTTGCGCTAGGTGTACAAACAATAACTTAGTGAATATCACTCGTGAAGGAAAATCCTGCAGCTATGCACTATACCTTGATAAGGGCACTACTAAATAGATATAACAAAAAGCACAGCGCTGGATATAAATGCAAAAATACAACAAAAATTGATATTACTATTAAAGCACCAACAACTTTCATATGTGGTAAAAGAAAAAAAGAAAAATGAACAATAACATGAATGCTTCACTATAGTGATATATATGCGTGAACAATAACATGGATGCTTCACTATAGTGATATATATGCGTGACTATTCCCAGTTTTTTATCCACACATTTAGGAAAAGTCCAAAGATGCAAAAATTATGTCAAAACAAATGTCCAAAAAAGCAATTAAATGTGACTTTCTATGAATAATAAATCCGTGACTGTCACCGTGTTGAAATCCCGTCACCTGGTATAGATTGAAGGCTTACCAGATAGCCTCTGATCAGAAGCATAGAGCTAACAGCTTGGGGTTTGCCCTCCACAGCGGCTGGAACTTTAGCTGGGATGATGGATGTAGATCCACAAACGATCGCCACAGGCTTCCAGACAGCGGTACAATCAGGGAAGAGAGCTCTCACCCATATAGAAGTGTTTAAAAGAAAAGAGAAAACTCCAATGGTGTAGAACGTTTTATCTCTTGTTTATTAAAAGTCGCCTCACTGGCATCCATAAAAACACTTTTCCTTGCAAGGAACCAATACAGCTTTAAAACGAAACTCCTCGCATGCGCCGTCGGTACGAGCGTGTCAATCCTACGGCCGTTTCGTCAGAAATGACATCATCCTTCCTTGCAAGGAAAAGTGTTTTTATGGATGCCAGTGAGGCGACTTTTAATAAACAAGAGATAAAACGTTCTACACCATTGGAGTTTTCTCTTTTCTTTTAAACACTTCCATATCGGTGAGAGCTCTCTTCCCTGATTGTACCGCTGTCTGGAAGCCTGTGGCGATCGTTTGTGGATCTACATCCATCATCCCAGCTAAAGTTCCAGCCGCTGTGGAGGGCAAACCCCAAGCTGTTAGCTCTATGCCTCTGATCAGAGGCTATCTGGTAAGCCTTCAATCTATACCAGGTGACGGGATTTCAACACGGTGACAGTCACGGATTTATTATTCATAGAAAGTCACATTTAATTGCTTTTTTGGACATTTGTTTTGACATATTTTTTGCATCTTTGGACTTTTCCTAAATTTGTGGATAAAAAACTGGGAATAGTCACGCATATATATCACTATAGTGAAGCATCCATGTTATTGTTCACGCATATATATCACTATAGTCAAGCATTCATGTTATTGTTCATTTTTCTTTTTTTCTTTTACCACATATGAAAGTTGTTGGTGCTTTAATAGTAATATCAATTTTTGTTGTATTTTTGCATTTATATCCAGCGCTGTGCTTTTTGTTATATCTATCAAAAAGATCATGTCCAGATATTGGAAAATACTTAAGATAAGATATTGGGGCCTGTCATCCCTGAATGTCCAGAAGTGATATTTTGAGGTGTACCTCCTCTAACCACTTGCCGACCAGCCACCATCATTATACTGCGGCAGGTCGGCACGATCCCGCCAACTATCATAGCTATACGTTGGTCCCTTTAAGTGGGATAGCAGGCGCGCACAGTGGGGGTGCCGATGCTCGTGACTGGTAGTCGCGATAAGCGCCGGCCACGAGCGATCGCGGGCACAAGAGGCAGAACAGGGATGTGTGTGTGTAAACACACACATCCCAGTTCTGTGAGGAGAGGAGAGAGAGATTGCGAGTTCCTATGAGCTGGGAACCACGATCTCTCATCTCCTATAGTCAGTCCCATCCCCCACAGTTACAACAAACACATAGGGAACACAGTTACCCCTTCCCTGACAGTGACATTTAAACAGTAACCTGTGCATTTTATATCGCACTGTTCGCTGTATAATTGTCAATCGACCCAAAAATGTGTCAAAAGTGTCCGATGTGTCCGCCATAATGTCGCAGTCTCAATAAAAATCGCAGATTGCCGCCATTACTGGTAAAAAAAAATAAAATAATAAAAATGTCATAAATCTATCCCCTATTTTGTAGACACCATAACTTTTGCGCAAACCAATCAATATACACTTTTTGCGATTCTTTTAACCAAAAATATGTAGAGGAATACACATCAGCCTAAACTGAAGAAAAAATTTGATTTTTAAAAAAAAAAAAAAAAATCGGGGCTATTTATTAAAGCAAAAAGTACAAAAAAAAAAAAAATTGTGTTTTTTTTCAAAACCTCACATTTTTGTAAATATTTTATTATCTTTTCATGTGACAGCGCTGAAGAAATGACACTTTGCTACAATGTAAAGTAGAGAGTGTAGAGCTGGTATAACAGTGTACATTTGCTGTCCCCTCAAAATAACTCACAGCCATTAATGTCTAAACCGCTGGCAACAAACATGAGTACACCCCTAAGTGAAAATGTTCAAATTGGGCCCAAACTGTCAATATTTTGTGTGGCCACCATTATTTTCCAGCATTGCCTGAACCGTCTTGGGCATGAAGTTCACCACAATGTCGCAGATTGCCACTGGAGTCCTCTTCCACTCCTCCATGACATCACTGAGCTGGTGGATGTTAGAGACCTTGCGCTCTTTCACCTTCCGTTTGAGGATGCCCCACAGATGCTCAATAGTGTTTAGGTCTGGAGACATGCTTGGCCGGTCCATCACCTTTACCCTCAGCTTCTTTAGCAAGGCAGTGACCATATTGGAGGTGAGTTTGGGGTCGTTATGTTGGAATACTGCCCTGCGGCCAAGTCTTCGAAGGGAGGGGATCATGCTCTTCTTCAGTATGTCACAGTACATGTTGGCATTCATGGTACCCTCAATGAACTGTAGCTCCCCAGTGCCGGCAGCATTCATGCAGTCCCAGACCATGACACTCCCACCACCATGCTTGACTGTAGGCAAGACCCACTTGTCTTTGTACTTCTCACCTGGTTGCCACCACACACACTTGACACCATCTGAACCAAATAAGTTCATCTTGGTCTCATCAGACCACAGGACATGGTTCCAGTAATCCATTTCCTTAGTCTGCTTGTCTTCAGCAAACTGTTTGCTGGCTTTCTTGTGCATCAACTTTAGAAGAGGCTTCCTTCTGTACGATAGCCATGCGGACCAATTTGATGAAGTGTGCGACGTATGGTTTGAGCACTGAGAGGATGAACCCCCACCTTTTTAACCTCTGCAGCAATGCTGGCAACACTCATACGTCTATTTCCCAAAGACAGCCTCTGGATGACGCTGAGCACTTCTTTGGCTGACCATGGAGAGGCCTATTCTGAGTGGAACCTCTCCTATTAACCTGCTGTATGGTCTTGGCCACTGTGCTGCAGATCAGTTTTAGGGTATTGGCAATCTTCCTATAGCCTAGGCCATCTTTATGTAGAGCAACAATTCTTTTTTTCAGATCCTCAGAGAGTTCTTTGCCATTCGGTGCCATGTATAACTTCCAGTGACCAGTATGAGAGAGTGAGAGTGATAACACCAAATTTAACACACCTGCTTTCCATTAACACCTGAGACCTTGTAACACTAACGAGTCACATGGCACTGGGGAGGGAAAATGGCTAATTGGGCCCAATTTGGACATTTTCACTTAGGGGTGTACTCACTTTTGTTGCCAGCAGTTTAGACAGTAATGGTTGCGTGTTGAGTTATTTTGAGGAGACAGCAAATTTACACTGTTATACGAGCTGTACACTCGCTACTTTACATTGTAGCAAAGTGTAATTTCTTCAGTGTTGTCACATGAAAAGATATAATAAAATATTTACATAAATGTGAGGAGTGTACTCACTTTTGTGAGATACTATATTAGCTTATATGGATTGTTTTTTTGATATATTTGGATTGTCTACTTACGCTCTTAATTGAAAGTTGTATAGATATTCTTATGCAGTTTCCGAATAGTATGCACAGATTCTTTTTTTAATGGATGTATTGGTGTTTTTCTCAGTATTTCCGGCCATTGGAATGCATCTAATTAGCATTTTTGGCCGTCTTTTGTATTTAATACACATTGTAAACATTGGATTTTTTCATAATTTATGGCCATTGGAACGCATCTAATTAGTATTTCCAACTGTCTTTTGTCTCTAATACACATCTGGTGATGAAAGTTCCGGTTGTGTATATATACTGTGTGCATGTGTCTACTAACCATGCCTCTGATGATGACCTATTGGTTGAAATGCATTAGGTGATGCCTTGAGGACACAAGAACGCTATGAGCCACAGCCACACTATCTTTTTAATGATCGTTTTTTGAACTTTGTTCTGTGAGTTTTTTCGCAATAAATTCATTAGTTACCCAAACGAGCTTCACTATGCGCTTCCTTGTATCTATTTTTGGGGCGCATTTTTGTTATTGGATAACTGAGTGGAGCAGTGCTGGATTCTGAGCAGAGACCTGTCACTAAAATTTGGAGAGGAAGAACAGTTGCAGTGCCTGCAGTGTGGGAGAGCAGTACATGCTAGAGCCTGGAGACATCCTTGGCACCTGTACTTATATGCTTATGTTCATCTTCCCTCTGGTAAGAGTATGCAGAATAATGCATACATGTTGCATATTTCTGTGCAGAAAAAATACGCACATAATACCAATGTTGTTTTCAATGTGCACTGACAGCGAGTACTGTCAATGCATATTGATACCTGGTGCCTCCTCTATAGTTCCAGCTTCTCTGAACCTGTGAGGGTGGTGCCAGGAGGAGTGCTGACAGTGGGGGCACATGGCTGAATGTGGCAAGAGGCGAGATCCTGTGTATGGTAGTGACTGAGGCTGGGGGGGCAGAGAGCAGGATCCTGTAGCTGGATGAGACTGAATGTAGCAGAAGGTGAGATTATAATAGCATTATGTACAATTATGGCATTACATAAAGCCATTATAATCTCACCTCCGGCTACAATCAGCCTGATCCAACCACAGGCCCTTGGCACTCTGCTCCCCCTCCGCAGTCCGCATTTAGTGCTGTTATACCCAGAATGTTGCCTCCTGTTCTCTGCTCCCCCTCTGCAGTCTGCATTCACCCCTTCCGTACACAGGAACTCACCTTCCAATGCAGCCATGTGCTCCTGATCTCTGATCCCCCCTCCATAGTGTGCATCACCGCTACCATTTAGACAGGATCTCACCTTCTGATCTGGTGTCTCCACCTCCATAGTCCTCATTATTGGTTCTCTTCACAGCTCCCACTCTGTGCTCCCTGCCTCCATGATTTTCATTCCCGGCTCCCTTCATGGCTCCCCACCTCCAGTCTCCAGTCTCAGCCCCCCACTTCCATGCTCTGAATTCAGAACTCCTGCTCCCTGCATTCCTCCTGACTCCGCCCTCTGAGCCGGAACTACAGAGAGGGCATCAGGTATCAATGCGCACTGACGGTACTCACTGTACTCACAACGCACTGGAAACAACATTGGGCAAATATACATCCGCCACAATGTTGAAGATTGGTGGAACCCCGGTTGGGAAACACTGTTCTATATAAATATTCACTGAAATATTGATCTAACGGATTTAGAAGAGGTATTACATTATTCAATCACCCCCATAGGTCCTGCATTAGTTCAGCATGTACAAAGAACTTCTGTATATACTTAAGGCCGCAGCTTATAAATGCTAAACACCAGCTTTAAAGCATATATGGGGTCTAGTGGCTAAGTTCATTGTGTATGGCCACCATAACTCCAAATGAGGCAATTCTATTCACTGCATCTTTGAAAATACCTAGGGGATCAGAAGTGGTTACATCACAGAAAATACAATTCAGTGTCTCTTTAAAATGGGTCAGTTTCTCCTATAATGAAATATGTGTCTTCTGGTGAATGACTGTGTCTTTTAGCAAATGTCAGATCAAAGCATAGCATTAAAATCAAATGGTATAGGTCACCGGTGTACTGTATGTGGATTCATGGTATTTCGATTAAGTAGCAATGGTTGGACTATTGCAGCTCTAACATAAATGGTTACAACTGATAGAAGACAAAAAATTGAAGTTGCTTTACCAATATTAATGATTATATATGTGCAATCCTAATCAGAACAATAATCTGTTTTATATGAAATTAAATTCGGATTGTAATATTCTGTTCTTGTTGCATGCAGGGTGTCCATTCTTGTGCATAAACATACTGTATACTCTTCAAAGAACTCGACACAAAAACCACTCTTTTTTTTAAAAGAAATCTCTGAATTTTTCGATGGCTTTACCAGGGGAATTAGTTAAAGACTATAAAGGTGCCAAGTGCACACCTTTGTGATTGAGTGACAGAAAAAGTAAAGACTCTTCCCTCGATGAATCCATTAAAATGGCAAAGCATGTTGGAATTTTGTCATGTCTTATTTATGTAGTTTCATTTTTTATGAACTGAGAAAACTACTCCAAATAACAAAACAATTGACAAAGGAAAAAGTTTTTTTTTTTTTTTAAATTAATAAAAGACCGCAAACAATAATCTGACCAAGCATCTCTCTTTGTTCCCATCTAGCCCAGCCTTTCTCAACCTTTTGAACACAGAGGAACCCTTGAAATAACTTTACGGTTTCAGGAAACCCCTGCCAAAAATGGCTATATCTACAACTCATAATACATTAGTAAGATGGTCGGTGGGAAGAATGCTCCTTACACTGTGGTCATTGGGAAAAATTACCCCATTACAGTTGCTTATGTCATCTTTTTTCACCACAAATAGAGCTTTCTTTTGGTGGTATTTGATCACCACTGCGTTTTTTCATTTTTTGCACTATAAAGCAAAAAAGACCATTAATTTTGAAAAAAAAAACAAAAAAAAAACATTTTTTACTTTCTGCTATAAAAATTTTGAAAAAAATCTAATTTCTTCATAAATTTAGGCCACTATGTATCCTGCTACATGATTTTGGTAAAAAAAAATCCCAATAGGTGCATATTGATTGGTTTACACGAACGTTATAGCGACAGGATTATATTTATGGAATATTTTTTTTCTTTAATGGCGGCGATCAGCGACTTATAGCGGGACTGCGATGTTCCGGCAGACATTCTGACACTGACAATTTTGACACTTTGTAGCGACCAGTGACAGTAATACAGTGATCAGTGCTAGAAATATGCACCGTCACTGTACTAATGACACTGGCTGGGAAGGGGTTAACATGTAGGGCGATCAAGGGGTTAACTGTGTGCCTAGCCAGTGTTTGTATGTTAAATGTGTGCTTCTTTGCATAGGCATATCTTAGTTCTCTATGTATTGCCGACGATCGGTGGGTGCCAGGGGACACAGAGTGAATTGTTACAGCAGAGGCAGCGCTCCGGCAGTGCACGTGCACCCCCTGCAGGCGGATGTCCAGAATGACATATATATACGTGATCTGACACGCAGCTGTCGCCCTGTAGCAGGAAAGCTGCATTTGTTGGACTGGGGACTACAGACCAGTGAGGGGGCTTAGAAGCCACTAGGTGTAGAATAGGAGTTCACCCTACTTTACACAACAGTAAATGGGGTCCACGATTACCTCACTGGACCCCATTTTACGCAACCGTAAATTTAGGTTGAGAATCACCTTACTTCACCCCACTTAAAAACTACAGTAAACGAGGCCTAGAATCACCCCTCTATACACTTTGGTAAACAAAGCCCATAGTTTTCAACTGTGCTTCTTGCTTTTAATAAGCTCATTTTAATACGATAGAATTGACATTAAACACAGATGACTGTGAAGCAGTGTTTAATGAGCCATGCTGGAAAGGGTGCACAAAAACTCAATTAATTACAAAACTCCATGGCTTGAACGTTCCTCTTTTATCCTGACACACTTGGATCAGAATTTACAACTTGCATATCAAAAGTTTGTCAGTGTTTCTAATGATTTTACAATAAAATGAAATATTATTGCCTTGGGGGAAAACATTGTGTCACCAAAATAGCTTTAGAAATTCAGCTTTTCACAAAGTCTTTGCACATGGTAACAGCATCCACAAATAGCGCTGGGGGCATGGTACACTTATTGCTATTTATTAAATATTCGTTTGTAGATGACAAAAAATTCATGAACAGAACTTACAAGGTTTTCTGGATTACAACATGGCTTTACACGTTTATATAAAATTTACCCTTCTCTTTTCAAAGATGCAGTATGCTGCACGGATGCTGAAAATACTATTACATGTCAAGCATGTCAATAATAAAGGCTGCCTGTGAGCTTTCATGACTGTATCCAATTTTTAAATTGTTTCCAAAAAATATGCAAAATAAAAAGGGAAATCCCAGCTACTACGGTATAACATTTGTTCTATTCAATAAAAACATGCCATTCTGCATTTTTTTTTATTTTGCCAAATTTGCTTTATACTAGTTTCAGATTTCACATTAACAGAAAAAGGAAAAGAAATACAAAGACAACCAAGAAAAATACACGCAATTATCACCAAAAGGGGTACACAATGAAATACAGGCATCCACGGCTACAATAGGGCTGGCATTGCAATCAAAGTACAAAAATTACACGTTCATGAGTCACATGGGCAGGCTGTAAAGGCCTCCCTTCAAGAGCCTCAATGGCAAGTGGAGTGGCACGAAGCTGCCACGGAATGGAGTGCTTAGATACAAAAACAGCATCAGTTAATAGAAAAGAAACAAAAGTGTGGCGCTATATATCACATCCACAGCCGTGTGTATTACAATAAAAACATATAAAAATAGTGAATACTACCAAAAAATGTATGATCATAAAATGGATAGTGTCAAATAATTAATCAGTGTTGATCACATATAAAGTAAATACACAATAATGCTTAATCATCAGATGTGCCAGTGATTAGTAGAAACCCGTGCTGGTTCCATGAGCCAGACACCAAACATAAAAAACATAAAACTTTAAAAGTCCATAAAAAATGTGTAGAAAAATAGTGAAGAAAACATCAACAGAGTTCAAAGGGGGTGATGCATGGCCAGATGGTATTCACAGAATTTTAGTCGCACCAAATCTGGCGAGTGGGCAGAAGTCGCACCAAAGTCGCACCAAATCTGGTGAGTGGGCAGAAGAGAAACCACAAGTGTGCATAGATTGTACATCAGTGCCGGGGCCAACACCAGGAGTAGAGGAGGCTTCCCGGAAAAAACTGACCTGAAATGGAGTACACCAGACAAGTCAAAAAAGCATACGCCATTTCAGGTCAATTTTTTCCGGTAAGCCTCCTCTACTCCTGGAGTCTTTTTTCTGAGTCTGGGGTCAATGAGGATGGCAAACATGATCAACTTCTCCAGCTCAGTTTGTATATCTTGGGCTGCTATCTCATCTTTGATGGTATCCGAGAGACCATGATAAAAAGCAGCTAGGAGGGCCTCATTGTTCCACCCAACCTCTGCTGGCAGAGTACAGAATTCACTGGCGAAATCACTGACAATTCTTGTACGCTGATTGACGTGAGGCGCTTGGCAGCAGAAGCGGAGCGTGCGGGAATGTTAAATACCCTTTTAAAAGGAAGCCACAAACTCTGGGTAATTCAGGACAAAGGGTTTTTGCGTTTCCCATAGAGGGTGTGCTCTCTCAGAAAGAAAAAATATCACGAAACCTACTTTGCTTCTGTCCACGAAAACGCCTGGGGCAGCATCTCAAAGTATATCTCAACCTGATTGAGAATCCCTCTGCATTGAACTGGATCGCCCCTAAATCGCTGGGGAAGCAGAGTGGAACCAGACATACATCTTATAGAGGTAATACTCAAGGTGGATGCCTGCACAGAGACTGAAGCAGCAGCAGGGATGGCCTGCAACACAGGTTGTACCAGAGCAGCCACAGTGGGAGGTTCCAGGGGAGCCGTGTGATTTAGGAGCATCTGTAACGCTAAGGCAAACTGATCCATACGGTGATCCTGCTCATCCAACCTGGAAAAATTATTACCACCAAGTGGATTGACTGCATCTTTTGAATTCATGGCCTTCGTCTACTGTCAGAAACCATGAATCAGACCGAGACAGAAGTGCAGTTAAAATCACATTTGTTTAATAATTATAATAATAATAATAATAAAAAAAGGTAAACAGAGCAACGTTGCCAAATCATAGCCAGAGTTCGGTAACCGGAACGGATAGTCAGACAAGCCAGGACGTCAGGGAGCCAGAGATCAGCGTACTTCAGGACAGGTCAGGAAATCAGGAAACTGGAGAATCAGCATAGTGGAACAGCAAGCAGGATCAGGAACCAGAAGGGACGTCAGCCAAGCAAGACTTCAACAGGTGCACAGGAGAGTCTCTGGATGTGTTGACCAAGGCGAAGGCAGAGAGGGACTGAACTGAACAGCTTAAGTAACCAGCAGGACTGACAAACAAGATATCAACATCAGGTGAGTCACTGTGGAAAAGATTGGAGCTGGCAATTAACCGACAGCTGAGCGGCCTGCTCTGAGAAGGAAGGGCTGAGCCCTGCCCTGACACTAACCTTACAGACACGATCTTGCTCACTTTAGATATAGTAGCACTTTATGCTTAAATGCCACACTGCAAAGACCTGCAGGTCATTGAGAAAACACTTCAAAGTAGATCTATAGGGAAGCGTGGTCATAGTCAGTTTATCATTAAATTGTTAGAGTTTTTATTGACGCACACAGGAAGTATTGTTGCCAGGCTCAGGGCATGGCTATAGGCATAAAATGTGCCCCTGCCTATGCAAATATCCACTGCGAGTCTTGGCTGTTTGGTCAGAGAGGCATCATTGGTGTGCTTGTCCAGGATTCTTTCCTGGTACAGGTACATTAACTATGTCCCTATTTTTTTGACAGGCACTGAAGAAGCTGCTAAATAATATGCCAGGAGTCTGATGTCATTATCCATACAATCTGAGATTCATGAGTGAATGTCATCCAAAGACCGTTACATTCTTGGATTTGTTTAATGAGCTAGGGGATGATCACACTGTAAAAACTAGGCTATATAGAAAACCCACAGCCATCAATACTACCACAGCCATCAATTCTACTTGACATCCTGAGACCTTAGTCCATAACATTCCCACTGGCCAATATTTGAGAGTCCGTTGAAATTCTACAGCTCAGGCTGATTTTGAATGAGAAACAAAGAATTTGAGAGGTAGGTTTCTGAAGAGCAGATAAGAGGAAATGGCTGAGTGCAGCTTATCAAAGAACAAGGGACAGTGACCATGAGGCCTTGATTTTTATCAGGCTAAATTAATATCAGATAGAAGTCACTAGCCTTAGCATCCAATACACTGAACTTACAGCTAAGGTCAAAGAAATCTGAACAGCAAAGTGGCATCTATTGAAAGATGACCTCTCTGTGAGTAAATGTATCTATGAAAATCCACAGATTGTTTATAGAAAAGATTGTTCTTTAGGTGATCTATTCATACACATGTGACATGGAAACCACCTTGAGGTTTAGGTTGTGGGCATGACAAGATTTGGTTCTTACAAATTCTGCCAATACACTGTAGAGGGGGGATACTCTTACTTTACGGATAAGAAGGACCCTCAGATGTAGACAAAAAGCCAATTGCAATTCATCTTATGTCATTTATTTTCAGAACTATTGAAATTAAAAGAACTAAAATAATTAATTTCTAATAAGCTAAACACATTTTTTACATGTGGTTTCATAAGCAGCATAGGATCCATTTTGTTCCTATATATAGATTTTTTTAAAGAGGTTAAACGAAGTTCCCCGTCTTTAGAGAAGAGATTCTCACAAAAAGGTTTAAAGGGCCTCACCATACATTCTACCAAGTCATAAATTCTATTTCTCTCAGCCAGGAAAGGCTTCGGCCAGAAGGCTAATGTTTAGGTTAGAAAAGAGAATGTTGGTTTACGTCTCAAAAACCCAGGAAAAGAGAATTTCTCTTTGAATGAGCGATAAGGAAATGGACGTATTCACAAATTGTGTTTTTGAAATCCTCTAAATTTGTTCATTACAAATAATTATATTAGCAATAATTCTTATTATATTATTGCATTATATTGGAGTAATTATATGCATAATTAATTGAGCTATGTCACATATTTTGGTTTGTGCATTTTTTTTATATATCCAATTTTTTTTTAATATGTATATATATTTTTTCATTACCTATTGTTGAATATTAATCATGGATATAGTAGTATTTATATATGAGGAGAAGTATAGAAAAAATGCTGTGATATAATCATTGGGGGATAAAGTACCACATTAATTAACTCAAGGATTTTAAAGAAAAAGTTAATTGTGTGGGTTAGACATTCTCACAGCCTTATATCTGAGTTTCAGCCAAAAAGTATAGAAAGTTTGACATATCTGTCACAAGGTAGAAACCTTATCATAATTTATAGTTTTTCTTTTAAACTGAAGTTAAAGGGTATGTGGAGATTGAAATTGACAGGTTAAATAACATTTATCAATTGTAATATAACACTGCCCCCTGTTGACCACTGTGAATATAAGGGTTCAAGATGGTTCCTATAGGTTTTGTGCAGGAAAGGACACATCAATTCACTTCATTAGTTACGTGTAAGGCAAATACACACCCACATTCTGGGGGAATATGGAGTGTATACATGTGACAGTGAAGGAGTTTTTTTTTGGGCGGGGGGGACAACAGAAGGAGAGAAAGCAGGAGGAAAGCAGAACGGAAAAATGTAGAGCTGACCTTTGGGGACACACAGCTGATATCTCCCAAAACAGATTTATTAAATATCTGGTAAAGTATTAATTTATATTTTTACCTTTTTGGTAAATGAATTTTTTGAGCATATACTTAACTGACCCAGTCAATTTTGGTAGTTTCAGTTTTGGAGTGAAATGAATTCTAACTGCAGTATGACTTTGTTTCCCTTTTAAACAAATAGAGATACATATCTTTTTATATCTCAAAAAAACTGATTTCAAAGTCTTAAAATTGGATTAGTTATAGTATGTGTTGAGCCATAGATTCATTAAGTCTTAGTTAAATTACCAAGTTTGTATATGGTTAACAAAATTGTCCATATACTGTAAAAGGAGGTTTATATTTGTAGATCTGTTTGTTTGAGAAGAAATCACAACATATTTAACCACCTCAATACAGTGTACTTACACCCCCTTCCTGCCCAGACCAATTTTCAGCTTTCAGCGCTCTCACAGTTTGAATGACAATTACTCAGTCATGCAACACTGTACCCATATGAAACTTTTTTTCACACAAATAGAGCTTTCTTTTGGTGGTATTTAATCACGAGTGGGTTTCTTATTTTTTGTGCTATAAATAAAAAAGCCCGTAAATTTTGTGGAAAAATGTCTCTCTTTGTTACTTAAAATTTTGCTAATTAGTAATATTTCTTCATAAATTTTGGCCAAAATTTATACATATCTTTGGTAAAAATAACCCAAATTAGTGTATATTATTTGGTCTTTGTGAAAGTTAGAGAGTCTACAAACTATGGTGCCAATCTCTGAAAATTGATCACATCTGATCAGGCCTTCAGTACATCAGGTGAATCTCATTTCTTGAGACACTAACAAGTCAGGAAAGTACAAATACCCCTCAAATGACCCTTTTTTAGAAAGTAGACATTCCAAGGTATTAAGTAAGTAGCATGGTGAGTTTTTTTAAGTTGGCATTTTTTCCCACAATTCTTTGCAAAATGAAGATTTGATTTTTTAATTTTTTTTTACAAAATTGTCATATTATCAGGTTATTTCTCACACACAGCATATGCATACAACAAATTACACCCCCAAATACATTCTGCTACTCTTCCCGAGTTTAGCGATACCACATGTGTGTTTTAGGCAGCCTGGCCACATACAGAGGCCCAACATTCATTAAAGTAGCACCTTCAGGCGTTCTACGAGCATAAATGACACATCTCATTTCTCAACCACCTATTACACTTTTGAAGGCCCTGGAGCACCAGGACAATGGAATTACCCACAAAAATTACCCCATTTTGGAAAGCAAACACCCCAACGTATAATCTATGAGGCATAATGAGTCTTTTGAATGGTTCATTTTTTTAAAAAAAAGACCATGTGAGGTGGTCTCATTTACATATCCTTGCAGAGCAGTGTGGGTTGTCAAGCACACACAAGATTTACATTGTCATGAGTTGGTAGCCTGGTCTTCACCTGCTAGCTGTCCCCAGTTTGGATGGGATTCCTCACCTCAGCCCTGGGAGGAGATCATCATCCCTGTCCCCTGTTTTCCCTTGGATATAAGTTGGGCGTCGCTATTGGACCATTTTGACCAGTGACAACCCAACCAAGAAGGAGATTGCGGAACCACAGAGGGGGACACCGATCTATTCCTACCAGTGGATTTACTTTTACTTGCCCATTACCCCTGCAGGGGTTGGGTCTTCCGGTGAGTGGGGACACAAGCGGGGGTTCCAGAAGAAAAGCTTATACAAAGATCACAATAATTTACATGGGATCTTTTTGGAAGGCCAAGACACTTTTCACAGATTTTTTCTTCTCTTTTTTTATGTAGAACTTTAATTTTGCTTGGACACCTACACCATTTGGACTTGATTTTTGAAAATTTTGGTGCACTATCACATTAGTTATCTATTACACCATTGATGATACTTGTGAAATGTTTTTTTTTTTGTTTTTTTTTTGGGCATCTTTGTGCGTTTCTTTTGCAATTTTGCTAACTCACACCAATATCACGCACATTTATATATTGGTTATGTTTTACTTTTTTGAGTGTATGTATTTCTTTTATTATTATTTACAACGCATTTGCACTTTTGGTTTTCATACTATGTGATGTTTTACATTTGTGGTATAACGCATGACACGTTTCGTTTAACATTCATACACCTGTTCACAGTATTTTTCACATATTGCCACCACACATTCCTTATGGTATCATTTTAATAATATACACTTTTGAACAGCGCCACATTCCCCACTAGAGTTTTTTATAAATTTTTGGATTTCACCTCTGTGTTTTTCCATTTTCTGGGGGGGCTGCAGTTCTCTTTTAAATATTGTCCTAAGCGCGGAATATTTTAGTTTGTAACCATGACCAATGGCCGTTCACCCCCCTCGGTGGCGAGCGGTGTCTCCGTGACACGCTGCCACCTAAGGAACAGGGATGCGCGCGCACGATCGAGCACATTCCCTGTTTAAATGGAGGGACGTCATATGACGCCCTCCCAGAACAAGATCTGCGCCGCCGGGCTGTCATATGACGGGCAGCAAGCAGTTAAATTAACACCTGGTTGTTTTCATAATCTGTAAAGCCACGGAAAGCTATTTACTAAGCCGGGAAAGAATTGTTGAGACACGGTATTTTTGTAAAAAGAGCTTGTGGTAAATTTCTCATCATCTGTATCACCAATAAAATTGATAATTGAATTTGTATCTTTTTGTATATCACTAATTATATTTGATATTATTTTGCACTGCATTTTTAGTCTATAAATAAATACATTTCTTGCTCATACAACACGGGACACAGAGGCTTGTTAATTACTTAGTGGGTTAGATAGTACCTTCAGGTGATTGGACACTGATAACCCCAATTACAAAGCAAGTTCCTCCCCTATATAACCCCTCCCATATGGAGAGTACCTCCGTTTTTTCGCCAGTGTCTAAGGTGGTTGGTCACATTGAAGATGTGCAAAGAAAGCTGTTTCATGGTCTGTGAGGACCTAGGAGCTATACAACCGGATCCATACCTTGGGCCAATATAAAACGCCTAAGATGGATGGTACCCGGCCTCGTGATAAGAAGAAACAAGGTTTTGCCTGTAATGTCCCTCCTTGGAGGTCTGGGCTCTGGGATCTGGGCTTTGGTGTACTAATATAACAGTGGCACAAAAAGTTTCTGGCAGTCTTCTACAGGCCCAGGGAAGAAGATCCTGTAAGTAGGAACCCAGAACCCTGAAGGTTGGCACAATGCTACCCGCCGTGATGGGTGAAGGCTGGAATCTGTCTGTTCTCAGCAGTTCCTGCGGCGGGGATAAGGTAAGTGAAGACAATCCTAAAGTTTACACATTATGGATTATCTTCTGTGAGTAGTTGTATGTCTTACCAGGTTTCCGCCAGTAGAGGGAGTAAGTGACATACCTGGTGTATACTTACAAGCCTTCCAGGATACACGCTCAGTGAAGCTGGTCTGTGAATGCTGCTCACCTCCTCCGCTGCAGGCTCTGCCACATAAACAAAAAAAGGGGAGATCCCACGCAGTCCAGGGGTCCCGTGCAGTCCTCTGATGGTCTCTTTCTCCCCCCTCGCCCCGGCCGCCGCCATGATGGCCCTACGCGGGCACGCTTTTAAAGCAGGGTCGGCGGGGAAGGAGGGGGGGGCGTGGTTGCGGCATCGCGCACGTGTGGCATGCACGGCGTGCCAGTGCACAGGCGCAAAGCGACCGTTTTTTAAAAGCCCAAATCGCCAGAGCTCCTGTAAGCGGTGGGACACAGAGCTGTGGGTTTAGTAAGCATCCCTGTGGATCGGATCCTGGAAAACCTAAGACACCTACTCGGCATCAGGTTGTGCAGTTTGTAGCTAATGTTTATATTATAAGACTATAGCACAACAGCGATTGCAATTTACACTAGTACCTCTGCTTTGCAGCTTAGGACTATGTCTACTTGTAAGAGGGCTTCAGGGGAGGTAAAAGAGGCACCAGAAAATCACCGACTACATCTAGGGGTTCTGGACATGCCTGTAGGATACCATCCCCCCCTGCAAGACTGGAGGCAGCCTCACAGGATGAGTCTGTACCCCTGTCAGGTTTTGCAGCCTCTCACAATGTTTCAGTCCCTGTTTATATCACAGAAGACACTTTAAAGGCTGCATTGGATGGTTTAGAAGGAAGGATTACAACCTTTGTCACAGCTTCCTTAAAAAATAGCATGAAAAGGGGTAGATCCCCTCCCTCTGCTTTGGGTTCCCTATCAGATGAGCATTCTGATAATGAGGAAAGATCCCTATCTGAGGATAGGGATCAGGTGCAGTCGGAAGAATCAGGGGAAGAGGAGAAGCTCTCTTCTACCTCCCAGGCCCTCAAAGCGCAGGTGCAATACTATACTGAATTGGTGCCTTCCACATACAGATTGCCCTCTGCTGAGGCTGCCATTTCCCTTGTTTCCTCCCTGGGGTCCCAGAAATCCCCACAGGCTGCGTATGCCTTCCCAACTCATTCTTTACTGGATGAATTGTTGTATGAGGACTGGAGTCACCCAGATAAACTATTTTCTCCTCCTAAAAGGTTTTCTATGCTTTATCTGGTAGAGGAAAGTTTCACCAAGAAATGGGGAGTTCCAGTCATAGATGCAGCTTTTTGTTGTGTGAATAGGAGCCTGACCTGTCCTGTGGACAATGCTCAAGGGTTTAAGGATCCAACTGACAAAAAGCTGGAAACTTTATTTAAAGCCTCCTTCTCTGTGGCGGGCACTGTGGTCCAGCCTACGATTGCAGCAATTGGCATGTGCCAGTTCCTCAAGGAACAAATGAAGCAGGTGCTTAGCTTCCTTTCCACTGAGGCGAGGTTTATGCAGAACTTCCTAAAGCCTTGTGTTTCATGGTTGATGCCATTATGGATTCTGCTCAGCAAGCATCTCACCTCACTCTCCTGCTGGTACACATGCACAGGGCCATTTGGCTTAAGCATTGGGCAGCAGAAGCTTTATGCAAAAAATATTTAACTGGGTTCCCGTTTGTAAAGAACATAGCACATATCATGAGGGACTCCATTTTAGTTTTAAGACACCATTTTAGTTTTACAGGAAAATTGAGAAAACTCAAATGTGAGTTTTAACTGAAACCAATATTATCTTTAAGCTGTTATCTATAGAAAACCTTCTCAAGGTTACCTATACATTTTAGCTAGAATATGGAGTTTGGCCTAGCTCATGTTTGTTCTTGATAAGATAAAGTGCGTCCTTCACCTGTTAATGAATATTCTAGTAGAAATGATGCAAGATTTTGTCTTATAACACCAGCTAATAGTTAAATATTAACTGAACCTATTTTCATTTCAATGACATGTATAAGGTTAGTAAAACTCCTCCCATCCCTCAAAAGACATAAATGCTGTATTTCTGAAACTCAAATTAGATGTCATTAAGTGGCTAAGCAAACCTGTCTCCTGTGTCACTTTATTGATATCTCCAGGCCTGGGGGTCAACGGAGGTCTTCCTGCATTACCTGAACCTATCTGGGTGGTCTTAGAAGCCATAATCTCCTAACAGAACTGGGGGCTCGTCCTTTGGGAAAAAAAAAGCCAAAAATCATCTGAAGGTAAGTCTCTATTTTGTCTTTATTGACGAAATATTTCTTGCCTCAGCTCTGATTAAAGCTTTTTAGACCCGTAAATTAGTAGGGGATAAGAACCACGCCAGAGGTTAATATTGGAGGGTTTTTGGGAAACCCACAAAGATAAGCAGTACTGCATACACATATATAGAGACATTCCTTTTGGGAAGGGATATGAAGTGGTTAATGAGGAAATAGACTCCGGTGACCCCAAAATCCTTTGCTTTTTCTTATCTATCGCATTAGAAGTTATAAGATAATCTGTTGTGTGTGTGTGGGTCAGAAGACTGGGTGGTAAGAACAGTCGACTCCCACTGTCAATATGGGTCAGAAACAAGGTAAAGAAGATCCTCCCCCTCTTCCCAATCCAGGAGAAACGTGTAAGGATTTTGTAGCCAGAATTTGTGGTACTAATTATGAATTCATAGTCCCATGGGTTTCAAATTTAGCGGGATGGACCGAAGCCATACACAGTGTAGACCCCTTTCCCCGGGATGGCGCTAATGATGAATTTCACATAGATATGATAAAAGGATTGTGTTTAGGAGATAAGAGAGCTTTCCCTTGGTACCCCGGGGATCCTCAATGGGATATGGATTATATGGAAAAGGGAGGAGAGAACTGGTTAAAATACGCCCCATATTGGTTTCAGAGGGATAATAAGAAACAGAAAAAGCCCACCAAATGTTTAAGTAAGGAAGATTATGACCAGAAACATAGAGAAGAAGCCGATAAAAAGAGATTTGTCCCTGACCCAATAGCCTCACCCCTGCCAATAGTCAGTCATCCTCCACCCGCATATGTACATGTCTATCCAAGTTTAAGAAAGGAAGATATTGATCTTCTGGCTGGACATTATGCAACCAGACAACGGCAGGTCCCCCCCGCTCCACAACCACAACAGCAGATGCCTCCCGCTCCACAACAAGATAGACAGCACCCACAGAGGGCCCGAGTCGAGGTAGGGGAACCAGAAGATGATCAGGGAGCTATAGGAGGGGTAGTTTCACCACCTGGCCAAGAGCAGGAGGAAGAAGACGTTAAAGGGGATAGAATACTTAGTCCCCCTAAAACAAAGAGTGGAACTGTATATAGTAACACTAACCTTCAAACACCTTTCATGACCATTGGAAATGAATTATTAAAAAAGGTAATAGACATTGAGGACATTGACAGGATAGTAAAACATTGCCCCAAACCCACCGCCTCTGCAGGTGGCACTTTAATTTACTTAAAAAAGGCCTGTAAGGGTAGAAATTACACACAGGAAGACATGCGTCTTATCATTGATGGTATCATAGGACACACCAGTTCCTGGAACTGGACAAATGTTCCAAGTATAAACACTATTGACACTGGAAACGCGGGAGCATATGGGTTAAACACAGTACCAGGTAGGAACACCATGTGGACAGAATTAGAGACTGAAATGATGAGAGTATTTAAAAATAAAAGTTCCCTCCCTACTGCCATAGCATGCAAACAAAAGTCAGGAGAAACTGTAGTTGAATTCTGGAAAAGGTTTCATGAAAATTGGACAACAGAAGCTGGATTAGCTACAACTACTGATGTGGGAGCTTTGTTTATTCAAACTTTTATGAATAATCTAAAACCCCAGTTCGCCTTGGTGGTGAAACAGATGATATCTGAATGGACCACACAGACGATTGACCAATTTCAGGAAACTTTAATACAGAAAGAAGCAGCAGGGTGTTTTGATGTAATAAAAGAGAAAGCAGTGAGTAGCCTTTATCAGGGTGGAGTGCGAACTCAGCCTCCCCAAGATAATGGTGGACAATGGGGCAGTGGAAACAGAGGCAGAGGAAGAGGAAGAACAAAAGGGAGAGGGCATGGTTTTTCCAGACCACCCCAGCAGTCCCGCACATGTTGTTTTAACTGTGGACAACAGGGTCACTGGAGAAATCAATGTCCTTATGAATGGAATAACCCAAATACTCAAGATCAAGATCAAATGCATACACAGGGACCCCAATCTAGCCAACCAAATCAAGTTGCCCCAAAGCAACAGGGTCCCCGATTCCCTATACAGTGGAATCAACAGCAACTAAAATGAAGCTGCCCGGAAGGTAGTATCCCAGCATTTCCTTTGCTCTCACACTCTTACAATGAACAACCAATTGTGACCCTATATGTCAAACATAGGCCTGTTCCGTTTTTAACCGATTCAGGGGCAACTCGGAGCACCCTCAGTGAGGACTACTACAGAGGTGAGACTAAAATTGCTGAACCTTCTATGGGAATTAATGGGATACTTACCAAAACATACAAAACACCACCTTTACCAGTAAGTGATGTTGAAAGGGGAGGTGCAACAGTCTTGCATCATTGTTTCAGGATTATACCAAATTGTCCTGTGAATCTCTTGGGTAGAGATTTGATGGGAAAATTGGGTATAACACTGAAAATGACTACTGAAGGAGGGGTCTTCGTACACTCCAAGGTAATACCAATATATTACACTGAGGATAGTGATCTCCCTCCACCAGATGATCCGGTATGGTCAAAAAGCTCCTTGGATGTAGGTCTTATTTCTTGTACCCCATACAAGGCAGCTTTAAAATCATGGGCACAGCCGGTTTATCACAAACAATACCCAATTTCAAAAGAAAAAGAGGAAGGAGTGGCCCCAATGGTGGAAAGGTTCCTGCAGCTAGGAATTCTTAAAGAGACACTGTCACCCTACAACACCCCCATTAACCCAGTAATGAAGCCAGACGGCTCTTACAGGTTTGTACAAGACCTCAGAGCTATAAACAACCTAGTGATACCCATCGCTCCCATAGTGCCTGACGTGCCATCACTCTTAACCTCCATACCATGCGATGCAGAGTATTTTTCGGTCATTGACCTTTGTAATGCATTTTTTTCAGTTTCTGTTGACGAAGAGACACAGCCTATCTTTGCATTCAATTTCAGAAACCGCCAGATGACGTGGTGTAGATTACCCCAGGGCTATGTAGACTCCCCTGTAGTGTACACAGTGGCCCTCCAGGCAACCCTGCGGTCTTGGACACCCCGCCATGGTTCCGTCCTACTTCAATATGTTGATGATTTGTTGTTGTGTAGTCCAAGCCAGAAAGCATGTAAAAATGATGGTTTAGATCTGTTACATTGGTTAGCAGACAATGGTCACAAGGTTTCTAAGAAAAAGCTACAATGGTGTCAGGAAACTGTTGAATACCTTGGTTTTGTACTCTCCAAAGGAGAAAGGAAAATCAGTCACAAGAGAGCTGCGGCTCTCGTGGGTCTGCCCCGCCCACTTACTAAGAAGGACATGCTATCCTTTCTTGGAATGATTGGTTACTGCCGCCAATGGATACCTGATTGTTCCTACTATGATAATCTCCTGAGGCAAGCCACAGGTACTGACATGCCAGATTGTGTGAAATGGAATGATGAAATGTACAATGCTTTTGTGTATCTTAAAACTGCAATGGTCACATCTCCTGGACTTGGACTACCTGAATATGGTAAAATGTTTCACTTGTTTGCAAGGGACAACTGTAAAACAATGGCGGGGGTCCTGGCTCAGGAGCATGGGGGGAAACTCCGCCCAATTGCGTTTTTTTCAAAAGTTGTGCCGATGCCAGTACAGGGCATGCCGGCTTGTCTCAGAGCTCTGGCATCCTGTGCGATGGTGGTGGAAATGGCTACATCATTCACTCTAGGGCATGCCACCACACTACACACCACTCACAATGTATCCATTCTACTAAAGAACATCCATACCCAGCACATGTCAGCCCAGAGGCTGAGCGGTTATGAAGTAATTTTACTTTCTAACCCAAAACTTGAGATCAAATATGCCTCTCCCACTTCTGGCCCAGCTCCAATCCTGAATGCCTTGCTAGGCTTGAAAGGTGAAGAAGATGAGGTAGTGCCTCAACATGAATGCATGGACCTCATCCACCAAGACACATCCCCGAGACCAGACATGTCTTCAACTGCTCTCCCTGGAGCACAGAATGTCTTTGTGGATGGGTCTTGTTCAAGACCAAATGATAACACATACCATGCAGGGTATGCTGTTGTTCAGCTGCCTGATAAAATACTGGAAGCAAACCCTGTCCCATTCCAATCAGCACAAGCTGCAGAACTTATAGCCCTTACTCGAGCTTGTCAGCTTTTTGAAGGGCAGGATGTAAACATTTACACAGACTCCAAGTACGCGTACGGTGTCGCGCATGATTTTGGAGTCATATGGAAAAGGCGGGGCTATATAGCAGCAGACGGTAAATCCATCTCACATTCCACGCTTGTCACAAGTCTGTTAGAAGCTATACAATTACCAAGGTCCATAGCTATACTACACTGTAGGGCACATACAGGGCAACAGGATGACATAGCCAAAGGCAACGCCTTAGCTGACAAAGCAGCAAAAGAAGCAGCATCCACACAGCCTGCAAACATACAAATGCCATTACTCTCACCAGAAATTCCTCTTTTGGATCAAACATTGCGTGATCTCCAAGCATATGCCACAGACCAAGACATCCAGCAATGGAACTCAATAGGTGTGCAGACAAACCCAGAAACTGACCTTGTCTGCCAAGAGGGGAGACCATGTATCCCTGTAGCCAGTGCACCCATTTTTATTTCACAATACCATGGGATAGGTCACAGAGGGTGGAAAGTCACATGTGAACTTTTGGATAAGGATTTTTACATTCCAGGTCTTCCCTCTCTCGTTAAGGCATATGTTTCCAGATGCATCACATGCATTCGGAATAACCCTAGCAACCCTCACAAAGCAAAACACGAACATCTGATATATCCATCTACACCATTCACTCATCTGCAGATAGATTTTACACACATGCCCAAACTAGGTAAAAGACAGGAATATTTGCTAATAATAGTGGACATGTTCTCAAGATGGATAGAATTGTTTGTAACTACAAAGGAAGATGCACAAACAGTAGTGAGGATTCTGATACAAGAAATTATCCCAAGGTGGGGTTGCCCACTACAGATCAACTCTGACAATGGTCCTGCATTTGTGGCCAAAGTTTGTCAAGACCTGGTAAAAACACTGAAAATAGAATGGAAGTTTCATATTCCTTACCACCCCCAGAGTTCAGGTATAGTGGAAAGGATGAACAGAACCATCAAAGATAAGATCAGGAAGGCCACTGGAGGTACGTATGCAAATTGGAAGAAGGTCCTACCAGCTGTACTAGCCGAGGTAAGAATGACACCCTCTAAAAAGACAGGATACTCTCCTTTTGAAGTCTTAATGGGTAGGCCATTCCCCACCCCATGGGCCAGACAGCCACTTATGTTAGAAAGAGGGGACCTAGATCTTATTCAGGAAGAATATGTAAAAAAACTTATTGAAACTTTGGATAAAGTTGAAAGGAATGTTGCTCGCACCTCTCCTTCTTCTTCACAGGAACCTACACACCCTTTCCAGGTGGGTGACACCGTGGTGGTCCAGAGATTGAACCGCACCAAGAAACAAGAGTTTCCCTTCGGACCCCCAACCACAGTGATCGCAGTCACCCGCACAGCTATTTTGGTAGAAGGACAACAGGCCTGGATTCATGCAAGTCGCGTAAAGAAGGTCAACCAGGACCCTAAGAAGCAAGGCAAAGATAAAGCACAGAGAGGTGAAGCAGGTGATATAAATCCTCGAAAACAGAGTGAAGCAGGTGGTCAAGACTCTGAACAAGATGACGTCGCTTATTTCACCACGGACTTCTGGGAAGGCCTTGTGCCTCCTATGCTGGGCTGCCCTGATTGTGTTCCTGCCAACTTGGCTGATAACTAACTGTATTTATTATTCTGAAGATTTGGGACTCATAAAGGGTATTTGTGGGGCCTCTAACACTCTACAACAGAATAATACACATGACAGACACAAGAGAAATGAAAACTCAGAAAGTTTTACAGATAAAATGTTATTGTTGAAGTTTAAATATAGCTACGCCCAGAAATCTGGATTTGAAAAATGTTGGATATGTAGTAAACTCCATCCTAGCACTGCTAGAATCCCCTTAATGGCAGTACCTCTAAACTTCACCCCACTCCTTAATGGCACACCTCCTGTCGTCCTCACAGAAGTCATAAGAACACTTTCAAATAATACCCTTACTTTCCAAATTACTGGTAGAAGTCATTCCCCAGACTGGTGTTTTAGGCTGGGAAACTCCACAAATGGAGCTGAAGTTTGCCAACAAGCTAATATTAACTTTTCAATGACTTCAATTGAAAACCCTTTCTTTCATACTTCAGAACCTGCCCTAAACACCACTCTAATAAACTTTCTTAACTCCAGTTCCACTTCCACAGTAGGACAATTATTGTCGAGTTTAACTTTTTCCAGTTTTTCTGATGAAATGATGACAATATTCAACAAACGATCCTTAGCTCTAGGAAACAGTATTTATATCTGTTGTGGAAAAATCTGTCACCCTTGGATCCCCACCGAACCCCAAGGATGGTGTTATCTTGCATCCCTAGTCCCCATCATGGGCGTAGTAGGAGATAGCAAGGGAGGACACCTCCTTGAAGCTAGCATGCATCCTAGGTACCCCCTCAAACACCACAATAAAAGGGAGTTATTTCTTACAAAGGATAAGGCATGGGCTTGGTTTCCCTCATGGACTGGGTGGGGAATAGACTTAATGAAAAGGTTGAATAATTACACTGGAATCATTGATGAAATAATGGAAAAGAATTCTGATGATATTACTAAATTAAATATAGAAACTAGGGCAATTAGAAAACAATTAGAACTACACGAGTTAGCCATAGAAAGCATGAGTGCTGCCTTAACTGGGTTATGTGAAAACACAGAAGATTATGAGTGTTGTACCTGGTTTCATAACACAAGTATGGAGGTACCAGATTATTATGATATAATTGCACAACACCGGAAAGAAGTAAACAAATTACAAGATGAAGCTAGAAACATTGCTAAGACATGGGATCCTTTTGCAAACCTAAGTTCTGGGATAGGAATTTTGGCATGGATAAAGAGTGCTGCCATAACTATAATTATGATTGCTCTTTTTGTTTTGTTCCTATATGCCTGTTATAAGCTTATAATGTGTATAATTGTTAAGGCATCCCGAACCCCTGATCCTGCTGCTGCGAATAGAATTTATCTGAGTATGTATTATGATAGAAGAAAATTTACATAACTGTGAAAGATAGTGAGCCATATAAATAATGTCTCAAAGAGGGGATTGTAAAGAACATAGCACATATCATGAGGGACTCCATTTTAGTTTTAAGACACCATTTTAGTTTTACAGGAAAATTGAGAAAACTCAAATGTGAGTTTTAACTGAAACCAATATTATCTTTAAGCTGTTATCTATAGAAAACCTTCTCAAGGTTACCTATACATTTTAGCTAGAATATGGAGTTTGGCCTAGCTCATGTTTGTTCTTGATAAGATAAAGTGCGTCCTTCACCTGTTAATGAATATTCTAGTAGAAATGATGCAAGATTTTGTCTTATAACACCAGCTAATAGTTAAATATTAACTGAACCTATTTTCATTTCAATGACATGTATAAGGTTAGTAAAACTCCTCCCATCCCTCAAAAGACATAAATGCTGTATTTCTGAAACTCAAATTAGATGTCATTAAGTGGCTAAGCAAACCTGTCTCCTGTGTCACTTTATTGATATCTCCAGGCCTGGGGGTCAACGGAGGTCTTCCTGCATTACCTGAACCTATCTGGGTGGTCTTAGAAGCCATAATCTCCTAACACCGTTTCCTAGAGAACACCTGTTTGGGGATGATCTGGACAAATATATTCAGAAGATTACCGGGGCTAAAACCACGTTGTTACCGGTCAAAAGGAAGAGTAAACGTCCTTCATTTAGACGTTCTCTGTTCACAGCCCCTGGAGCCTCATCCTCCAGGCAGTGGCGACGGCCTCCCCAATCAAATACTAGGGAAAAGGTCCAAAGTCAAGCCCAAGGGCAAAAGAAACCTTGGGGTCCAAGATCAGGTAAACAGAACCCCAAAGCCTCTCTATGAAGGAGCGCCCCCGCTTGGCGAGTGGGGGGGAAGGCTGCTGCAGTTTGCAGGCGCCTGGTGGGAACAGATTCAGGACAGATGGGTAGCCTCCACTGTGTCTCTGAGCTACAAGCTAGAGTTCCAGGAGCTTCCGCCATCTCGTTTCCTAAGGTCAAGAGTCCCCAGGGATCCAGAAAAAAGAAGGCCCTTACTTTTGGCCTTAGAACGTCTGTTATCCCAAGGGGTGGCCCTGGAAGAGCAAGGCTCAGGGTTCTACTCAAACCTCTTTACGGTTCCAAAACCAAACGGTGATGTCAGACCTATTCTGGATCTAAAAGACCTGAATCAATTTCTAGACATTCGTCCTTTCCGCATGGAGTCTATCCACTCAGTATTCTCCACCCTTCAGGGGGGAGAATTCCTGGCATCAATAGACATCAAAGATGCATATTTGCATGTGCCAATATTTCCAGCTCACTAAAGTTTCCTAAGGTTTGCGGTGGATCAGCGCCACTTTCAATTTGTGGCCCTTCCTTTTGGTCTTGCTACCGCTCGAGTGTTCACAAAAGTTCTGGCCCAGCCCCTGGCAAATCTAAGGGTTCAAGGCATAACTGTGACAGCTTATCTGGACGATTTGCTACTCATAGAACAGTCCGTAACACACCTAAGCCACAATGTGCTCTGCACGGTAAAATACTAAGAGTACCTAGGCTGGGTCCTCAATCTAGAGAAATCCTCCTTGCAGCCCCTAAAGAGGCTGGAGTATTTGGGCATGGTCATAGACACAGTCCAACGCAGAGTGTTCTTACCCAGGTCAAAAGTCGGGGCTCATAAAAGATTTGGTCCGGGTAGTCTCAGCAAAGAGAAATCCCTCTATCCGATGATGTATGAGATTATTGGGGAAGACGGTCGCCTCCTTCAAGGCTGTCCCTTACGCCCAGTTTCACTCAAGACCTTTACAAAGCATCCTCTCTGCCTGGAACAAGAGGGTTCAAGCCTTGGATCTTCCAATGTGCCTATCGCCAGGGGTGCACCAGAGCCTCAATTGGTGGTTACTGACCAAGAATATATTAAAAGGAAAGTCCTTTGTCCCAGTTACTTGGAAATTGATAACCACACATGCCAGCCTAATGGGTTGGGGAGCAGTTCTGGAAGAAGATTCCACCCAGGGAAGATGGTCCAGAGCCGAAACTCTCTTGCCCATCAACATTCTGGAAATTTGGGCAATTCATTTAGCCCTCAAGGTCTGGACTTTCAGACTACAGGGTGATCCTGTCCGGATACAGTCCGACAATGCCACGGCTGTGGCTTATATGAATCACCAAGGAGGCACCAGGAGCCTGGATGCCCAAAAGGAGGTGAATCACATTTTTTTCTGGGCAGATTCCTTGCCTGTCTGCTGTCTTTATTCCAGGGGTAGAAAATTAGCAAGTGGATTTTCTAGGCCGCCAGCAGCTGTGTCCAGGTGAATGGTCTCTACACCCCGACATATTTCAGACCATATGTCAAAATTGGGGTACCATGGATGTAGACCTGTTTGTGTCCAGGTTCAACAAAAAACTGGACAGCTTTTTGTCAAAAACAAAGAATCTGCTAGCACAAGGGTCAGATGCCTTAACGATTCCATGGGATCGGTACTCTCTGATCTATGCCTTTCCTTCAATTCCGCTTCTTCCGCGGTTCCTTCGGAGGGTCAAAGGGAAGCAAAGTTGGTCATTCTGGTGGCCCCGACTTGGCCCAGGCGACCTTGGTATGCAGAGATCGTAAAAAGATGGCAGTATGAAGACCAGATCTACTCTTACAAGGTACAATATTCCATCCTGCTTTACGAAGTCTGAATTTAACGATTTGGCTGCTGAGACCCACATTCTGAAAAGCCGTGGGCTCTCGGAATCAGTCCTTTTCACTTTGAATAATGCTAGGAAGACGGCCTCCAGGCTCATCTACTACAGAATCTGGAAGGCATATGTTTCCTGGTGTGAACTCAGGGGGTGGCATCCTAGAAAGTATGCCATTAGCAGGATTCTTGCCTTTATTCAGTTAGGCCATGAAATAAGACTGGCTTTGAGCACTATCAAGGGCTAGATCTTGGCCTTATCAGTATTCTTTCAAAGGCCACTTGCCTCACATTCCCTAGTCTGGGCCTTTGTTCAGGGGGCAAAGCTCTCTGTTGCTTGAAGCATTGGGTCTTAGAAGCGGTCCCTCAGAACCCCCCGGGGGGGCAACTTCAAATAAGGTGGTGTTACAACATGAGACTAGATTGTGTTAGTGGTTTTAAAATGAACAAAGCATATTCCTCTATAGTGTGTAGTCTGCTATAAGCATGAATCACTTCTGATAAATCAATGATTTAATCAAAAAAAAAAAAAAAAAAATTTTTTTTATTTAAATTGATTTTTTAAAATTTATCAAATTTATTTTAATAAATTGCTTTTAGAGTAAAAATCTATCTAAAGATAGTTTTCTATTTAACTGCTTCAGCCCTGGAAGATTTTACTCTCTTCCTGACCAGAGCACTTTTTGCGATTCGGCACTGCGTCGCTTTAACTAACAATTGCACGGTCGTGCGATGTTGCACCCAAACAAAATTGATGTCCTTTTTTTCCCACAAATTAGGCTTTCTTTTGGTGGTATATGATCACCTCTGCGGTTTTTACTTTTTGCAATATAAACAAAAAAAGAACCACAATTTTGAAAAAAACACATTATTTTTAACTTTTTTCTATAATAAACATCCCCCAAAATTATATTAAAAAACTATTTTTTTCCTCAGTTTAGGTTGATATGTATTCTTCTACATATTTTTGGTAAAAAAAAAAAAAATCGCAATAAGCGTATATTGATTGGTTTGCGCAAAAGTTATAGCGTCTACAAAATAGGGGATAGTTTTATGGCATTTTTATTATTTTTTTTTTATTAGTAATGGCGGAGATCTGCGATTTTTATCAGGACTGCGACATTAAGGCTGACACATTTTGGGGACCACTGGCATTCATACAGCGATCAATGCTATAAAAATGCATTGATTACTGTAAAAATGTCACTGGCAGTGACGGGGTTAACACTAGGTGGAGATCAAGGGGTTAATGTGTTCCCTAGTGCATGTTCTAACTGAAGGGGAGAGGGGACTGTGCAGGGGAGATGACAGATCGCTGTTCATACTCTGTATAAACAGACGATCTGTCTGTTCTCCCCTCAGAGAACTGGAAACTGTGTGTTTACACACACAGATCCCGGTGCTCCGCGTGACAGTGGCGATCGCGGGAGCCCAGTGGTAATCATGACCGCCGGGCACTCGCATTGGCTCGGGGGGGGCGCTCCCTAGTGGCCACAGGGCGAAGCGACGTTACATAACGTCGTTTCGCCCAACTGTGCCATTCTGTCGCAGTACAACTGCGGTGCCTGGTCAGCAAGTGGTTAAGATACATTAATAATTTAGTTTATTCAGTATGAAATGGAGCTTAGTTATGTAGCATGAGGCTGTATATTCTGCAATATTTACATTTTTGGTAAACTCATTCAATAAATTCAAGCTCTGCAAACTGAGATAACATGCACTGCATTGATGCATTCACACAATTTCACAGCAACCATGAGATAAAACAAAGTTCAGGAATATTCCTTTATCCCATTGTTTTGCAAATCTATGTACACTACAAACTGTATGATTGAAGCGGTTCTGATATCGCTGTTTTACTAACCTGACAGCTTATTACTCTAAAAAGGATTTTGTTTGCAAATATTAAAGATTCTAACTACCAGCAAGAATGAGTCCTTACATTTAAAGAGCACCTGTCATTTCAGATCCATCATGGCAGCGCCTGTTACTGGGCATCCACTCACCTGCTGCCGCCACGCCCCTCACCTTGTTGTGTCACCGCCGCATCATCAGCCATCCCCTTAAAGTGAATGGGACTGCCGGTGAGTCAACAGCGGGTCAGACTAGGAGCCGCTGCGGGACATATGACAGTTGCTCTTTAAAAAATGATGATTTAAATCGAATTGATTTAAATCAGGCCTTTTTACTAGTGATTTAAATCGACTTGATTTAAATCAAATCCACCCTGCCTCCAGCTGATTGACAGTCTCGGCTTTGTTCCTGTGTGCTCCAATCAGCTCTCAAAGCTCTCCTCGCTATGCTCTCCAGAGTGTAATTTCATCTCTTCGTTCCCCTTTTTTAGGAAATCTCAGATAGACTGTATAAATTCAGCCATTTGAATGGATGTATAGAAGAGAAAATTGCAGATAAACAGGTACAACTCATGTAGTGTGGGAGGATTTGTTTTATCTCTGTGTATCACCTATAACCAGTCACTTCACTGGGCATATGTGAGGGTTTACAACCTCTTTAGGTTTTGCTTCCTTTCTTAAATCCTAGTGTGGGAATTATATGTGTTCCATTCTCAGTTTGGAAGCGGCATCACTGTTTATTATTTATTTACATGATAAGGTTGTGTAATAAATATGGTATTTTCATAGTATATTAATGTTTGACAAACCTCTCGTTAAAGTGATTGTAAGGCTTTGTTTTATTATTTTTTTTAAATAACATACATGTCATACTCGCCTCCACTGTGCAGTTCGTTTTGCACAGAGTGGCCCCGATCCTCGACTTCTGGTGTCCCCCGGCGGCACTCGTATAACCCCCTATAGACACAGAATCCCAGACTCGGCCCCGGCAGCCCGCGTCATTGAATTTGATTGACAGCAGCGGGAGCCAATGGCTGTGCTGCTATCAATCTATCCAATCAAGAGCCGAGACAACGGGCAGAGGGGAAGAGCGCGTCTCCGGCGTGGGAATTACAGGACTCAGGTGAGTAAAACAGGGGAGCTGGGGGGCCGATCAGTGACAGAATTTTTTCAACTTAATGCATAGGATACATTAAGGTGAAAAAACATGAGGGTTTACAACCCCTTTAAATATGCTATCTACAGTACATTAGTATTGGTGGTGTAATGAGATGGGTTTGTTATATGTACAGTGCTTAGCATAAATGAGTACACCCCTTTTGAAAAGTAAGATTTTAATCAAAATCTCAATGAACACAAGAACATTATCCAAATCTTGACAAAACTGAGTTGTATAGAACATTTGTTTAGCTCATTACATGAATGTAAGGTTAATAAAAATAATTTAGATTACAAAAACTTGAGTTTTACTCAAATTAGTTGATGCAAAACGAATACAGTACACCCCACAAAAAAACTACTACGTTTAGTATTTTGTTTGACCTCCATAATTTGTAAGGACAGCGCCAAGTCTTCTAGGCATAGAATGAACAAGTTGGTGACATATTGCAACATCTACAGTGGGGACGGAAAGTATTCAGACCCCCTTAAATTTTTCACTCTTTGTTATATTGCAGCCATTTGCTAAAATCATTTAAGTTAATTTTTTCCTCATTAATGTACACACAGCACCCCATATTGACAGAAAAACACAGAATTGTTGACATTTTTGCAGATTTATTAAAAAAGAAAAACTGAAATAGCATATGGTCCTAAGTATTCAGACCCTTTGCTGTGGCACTCATATTTAACTCAGGTGCTGTCCATTTCTTCTGATCATCCTTGAGATGGTTCTACACCTTCATTTGAGTCCAGCTGTGTTTGATTATACTGATTGGACTTGATTAGGAAAGCCACACACCTGTCTATATAAGACCTTACAGCTTACAGTGCATGTCAGAGCAAATGAGAATCATGAGGTCAGAGGAACTGCCTGAAGAGCTCAGAGACAGAATTGTGGCAAGGCACAGATCTGGCCAAGGTTACAAAATAAAATTTCTGCTGCACTTAAGGTTCCTAAGAGCACAGTGGCCTCCATAATGCTTTTATTTTTTTTTATCCAGATAAATATTTTATTGAGAAAAACATATAAAAACATACACATACCGACTTCACAGTTACATTCATTAATACATGTTTCCACTGGTCGTTTCACATTTGTATGCCCTGCGGGCTGCATTATTTAACCAGCATGTCCTAAGTCACCAACTTAACCAAATAATATCAGTCTATTTATTACACCGGCATATTATAAACCAATTGAGGACTCCAACCTTATCATAAGCAAAGGAGATAATTAAACCACATAAGGACCCATACCTAGTAAAGGAGGCCTAAACTATCTGACTTTTAAGGTCTCATGTCCCCAACCCCAGCAGTCTGCCCACGACCAAATCCACCGGGGCAAGCCCCGGAACATTCAGCCATGGTCCCCAGAGTTTCTCAAACTTCTGCGAGCAGCCTCTATGTTGGTAAATTACTTTGTCTTTTCTTAACATTTCCCCAACAACGTTAATCCATTCTTTAAGAGCAGGAGGCTCTTCTGAAATCCAGAGTGTCATGATTAGTTTACGTGCCAAGAAAACAGCTTTGGTAACTGCCACTTTAGTATATTCCTCCCACCCCAGCTCGTCTAACACATTGAGCAGACAGTGCTTGGGATCAGTAGGCAACTTGACCTGAAATACCCCATTGACAGTGTCCACCACCCCTTTGCAATAGGGGTGAAGCTTTGGGCACCTCCATAACAGGTGAATCAGGTCTCCATGTTCCCTTTTGCATCTAGTACAAAGTGGAGTGGGTCGAAGACCCATAGCATATAATCTGTGAGGGGTATAATAAACTCGTAATATGATATACAATTGTGTCAGTCTTTGTGTAACATTTAGGGAGCATGTGGGCACAGCCTGCAACACCTCTTCCCACTGATCCCCATCCAACGGGCCAACATCTCTCTCCCACTTGGCAAGCATTCCCAAAGGATGTTTATTTAGAAAGTTTGTAGTAACATACTATAACACTGTGAAATAAAGCCTTTAGTATTTTTGGCTCCTGCAATCACATTAAACACGGGTGTAGGTGAAGAGACCCAATCCGTAGATTTACTCTGCGCCACCACTGCATGTTTCAATTGCATGTAGTAGAACTGCATAGACTGTGGTAGCGCAAATAACCTCTGTAAGGTCTCAAATGTATGTAATTTCCTGTGTTGGAAAATCTGCCTAATATACAGCACCCCATATCTCTTCCATATCGCCCCATTCTGCATCTTGGCTAACTCTGGGTACGTGTCATTGAACCATATTGGGCTGTAGTCTGTGAAACCTGTCACCCCCTGCATATATTTAGTCTTGGACCATATTTTTTGGATTAAGTCATAGGTCGGGTACTTCTTATTGGATTTGCCAAAGTCCATTGCCTCCAGGGCTGTCGGAACCAAATCTTTTTTAACTGTATGTAACATTACCAGTTCTGAGGAACTACGTATAGGTCTCTCATTCTCCGCACCGGTGTGCATTGTACCTATCAGTTGCTGCAGCTGCGCAGCTATATAATAGAGCCAGGGATTGGGAAGGGCGAGCCCTCCCTAGTCCTTAGGGCGTTGGAGGTGTTCGAGTTTGATTCTTGGAGAGCGCCCTCTCCAAATACGTAGTCTGAACAGGGAATTAATAATCCTAAAAGTCTTAAGGGTCACTACCATGGGTGTATTATGAAGTACATATAACAGTTGGGGCACAAGAATCAATTTAATCAAATTCACCCTGCCTGCTACCGACAGACAGAGTGAATTCCATGTTTTAATCCTTTCTCTAAATTTTTGTAGCAATGGGGATATGTTTAATTTACCGTATTCTCTGATTCTAGGCGTCACCTGAATACCTAAGTATCTGAACGAGGTGGTTAGAGGTACTACGCTGTTGTCGGGAGGAGTACTCCCTTCATCAAAAAGCATCAAAGAGGATTTGGTCCAGTTGATCTGGAGTCCTGAGTATCGTCCAAACTCCACTATGGTTGACATAGCTTCATTGAGAGATTTGTCTACGTCACCAAGCAGGATCATGGTATCGTCAGCATATAACATCAATTTCTCCTGCTTGTCTCCGTATCGAAATCCGACAATATTAGGATTGGCTCTTACTTTAATGGCTAGGGGTTCTATGGATAGCGCGAAAAGCAGGGGTGACAAAGGACACCCCTGCCTCGTGCCTCTCCCCAAATTGAAAGTGTGCGACATAGCCCTCGATGCCCTAATGGCAGCCTGCGGGCTGTGATATAGCAGACGTACCCATGAGATGAAGACATCACCAAATCCGAAGCGCCCAAGAACTCCCCACAGGTATTCCCACTCCACGCTATCGAAAGCCTTCATAGCGTCCAGTGAGAGTAGAGCCCTCTGTCCCACATTATCCGCCTCATATTGCATATTCAAGTAAAGCCATCTTAAGTGTACTGCCGTAGACTTATTAGGCATGAACCCCGCCTGATCAGGGTGTATAATGGCCGTGATGGCTCCATTCAACCTCATCGCAAGTACCTTAGCTAGAAGCTTAATATCACTTTGCAAAAGAGATATGGGCCTATATGAACCGGGATCTGTTGGGTCCTTTCCGGGCTTCAGTATGAGTACTATGTTGGCTGTGGTCATAGAGGGGGGTAAACGTCTTTTTTCCCTGGAAGCGTTGAAAACCATTAGTAACTTTGGTAAAAGGATGTGGCCTCCATAATCCTTAAATGGAAGACATTTGGGATGACCAGAACCCTTCCTAGAGCTGGCCATCCGGCCAAACTGAGCTATCGGGGGAGAAGAGCCTTGGTGAGAGAGGTAAAGAAGAACCCAAAGATCACTGTGGCTGAGCTCCAGAGATGCAATCGGAAGAAAGTTGTAGAAAGTCAACCATCACTGCAGCCCTCTACCCGTCGGGGCTGTATGGCAGAGTGGCCCAACGGAAGCCTCTCCTCAGTGCAAGACACATGAAAGCCCACATGGAGTTTGCTAAAAAAACACCTGAAGGACTCCAAGATGGTGAGAAATAAGATTCTCTGGTCTGATGAGACCAAGATAGAACTTTTTGGCCTTAATTCTAAGCAGTATGTGTGGAAAAAAACAGGCACTGCTCATCACCTTTCCAATACAGTCCCAACAGTGAAGCATGGTGGTGACAGCATCATGCTGCGAGGGTGTTTTTCAGATGCAGGGACAGGACGACTGGTTGCAATCGAGGGAAAGATGAATGCAGCCAAGTACAGGGATATCCTGGACGAAAACCTTCTCCAGAGTGCTCAGGACCTCAGACTGGGCCGAAGTTTTACCTTCCAACAAGACAATGACCCTAAGCACACAGCTAAAATAACGAAGGAGTGGATTCACAACAATTCCGTGACTGTTCTTGAATGTCCCAGCTAGAGCCCTGACTTAAACCCAATTGAGCATCTCTGGAGGGACCTAAAAATGGCTGTCCACCAACATTTACCATCCAACCCGACAGAACTGGAGAGGATCTGCAAGGAGGAATGGCAGAGGATCCATAAATCCAGGTGTGAAAAACTTGTTGCATCTTTCCCAAAAAGACTCATGGCTGTATTAGATCAAAAGGGTGCTTCGACGAAATACTGAGCAAAGGGTCTGAATGCTTAGGACCATGTGATATTTCAGTTTTTCTTTTTTAATAAATCTGCAAAAATGTCAACAATTCTGTGTTTTTCTGTCAATATGGGGTGCTGTGTGTACATTAATGAGGAAAAAAATGAACCTAAATGATTTTAGCAAATGGCTGCAATACAACAAAGAGTGAAAAATTTAAGGGGGTCTGACTACTTTCCGTCCCCACTGTATCTTTTTCCACTCTTCAAAAATGACCTCTTTAAGAGCCTGATGCTGGATAGAGAGTGATGCTCAACTTGTCTCTTTAGAATTCCCCATAGGTGTTTGATTGGGTTCAGATCAGGAGACATACAGTACTTGGCCACTGTATCACTTTCTCCCTATTCTTCAGCAAGAGACATGTCTTTTGGATCATTATCATGTTGAAAAAGTGCAAGACCACCAGGGGAATGGAGTCATGGTAGCACCTTCTCTTTCAATATAGAGCAGTACATCTGTGAATTCATGATACCATCAATGAAATGCAGTTCCCTGACACCAGCAGCACTCATGCAGCCCCACAAGATGACACGGCCACCACCATGTTTCACTGTAGGCACCATGCATTTTTCTTTGTACTCCTCACCCTTGGGACACCATACAGTTTTGAAGCCATCCGTTCCAAAAACATTTATTTTGGTCTCATCACTCCAGAGTACAGAGCCAATAGTCTTTTTTTTTCTATTTTTTGCAGCATGGGCCCTGGCAAATTCTAGGCAGGTTTTTTTGTGCATGGGCTTTAGGAGAGGCTTCCTTCGTGGATGACACCCATGCCTGCCATTCCTCTGCAGTGTACGCCGTTTTGTGTCACAGGCAGGGTCGGACTGGGAATGAAAACCAGCCCTGGAAAAAATGTCATACCAGCTCCATAGCATTATTATACCAGCCCAACAGCATAACGTCATTATTTTCTTGTTCATAAAATGGAAAACCATGCATTTTAAAGCACATTTAAAGAGTGCATTATATATAGATAAGACACATATAAAAGCACATAGGGCTTTATATATATATATATATAAGCAAATTACAGTTAAAAGTGGTAAAAGTGTTTAATGGGCACAGTGGTGGCAATTTATGGGTACAGTGGCTGCGTTTGATGGTACAGTGGCAGCGTTTAACGGGCACAGTGGCTGCAATTGATGGGGCACAGTGGCAGCAATTTATGGGTACAGTGGCTGCATTTGATGGGCACAGTATCAGCGTTTAATGGGCACAGTGGTGGCAATTTATGGGTACAGTGGCTGCGTTTGATGGTACAGTGGCTGCGTTTGATGGTACATTGGCAGCGTTTAACGGGCACAGTGGCTGCAATTGATGGGGTAGAGTGGCTGCGTTTGATGGGGCA